>JAZKJV010008468.1:0-333868 GCA_037367405.1 Ottelia alismoides | reverse complement strand
TACCCACTTTTGAATTAATGTGCAATCAATTATCTACAAAACAAAACCAAATTTAAAATAGCCGATGTTCATATGTGAAACTTGGGTTTTAGGCCCCTATTGTATCTTGTACATATTGACTTATTTTGATCTTATTATTTTATGCATAAAAATAATCCTTTTTTGATTTATTTCTTTTACATTTATTTATTTTATTATTGTTTTGATAAATTGCATAAAAATCTAAATAAATTTGAGGCAAAATCAAAGAAAATAAAATCACCTTGAGTCTCTCTCTCTATATTTATATATATATATATAATTTGTACATATGTTCCCTTTATTTTATTTCCTTAATTTTTAATTAATAAAAATTAAAAAATATATAGATTTAGGTGTAAATATTTATTTTATATTTTCTCTTTTTTTATTTTTATCTTATTTAAATATTCCAAAAAAATCACAAAATACAAAAATATGGTATTATATATATATATAGAGTACCACTAAAAATACTTTTTGTACTGATGATTTATTTTTGGTTTTGGATCCTTCCCAAAAGTTGTAGATCCCATCAAGATGAACAACTTTCATGTTGACATCTTTTTTAGTTGACTTCGCTTGTTATTTCTTTTTTATTTGTATTTGAATTTAAGTTTTGATTTTCTAAGAGCGATACATGGTAGCTCCAGGAGCCGCCACATCTCAGCCCCATTTTCATTTTATTTTTATCTTATTTTTATTTATATTTATTAACTTATTTATTTTTATTATATTTATTTCTATATATTATTTCATTATTATTTATTAATTTATATTTATGTTCTTATTTATTTACTTATTTAATTTTTATTTTTTATTATTTTAATTATTACTATTTAAATTTTAAATTTAATTTTATTTTTTAATTTCCATGGCCACATGGAAGCCCTAGGGCTTGCTATGTGGTCACCCCTCTTCATCCCTCTCTTCATATGCCCTCTGTCTCCCCCGTGCGGCGGTTACACAACCGCCGCCTGCCACCTCTTCTGCCCTCTCCTCTAACAACCACCCTGCATGATCTGTTACCTCTGTCCCTCAACTTACAATATACATAAGATCAGGCTTTCAACCCTTGATCCGATATAAAAATAAAATAAAAACACTCTCTCACAAATAGAAAATAAAATGCTAAAGAGTCTGTTGTTCACTTCTCTCCATCTCTCTCCTTCTCTCTTCAATTTACCTATGCAGAAAAGGTCAATCTCCTCGCACTTCGGGTGCATCCACCTGCTAAGAAGTAGTTGTTGCCACCGGTCCCTCACAAGAAAGTTAAGGAAAGAAGAGATGGTCAGAAGCAGATAGACAATTATGAAAAATAAAAGGGAAATACACAAGAGACAAATAATGTGCAGTCAAATATAGATAAATAATACTACACTATCTATTGCTCCTGAATAATGGATCCATTTGAGTAATTAAGAATCCAAGGAGAAGTTGTGTGAGTCACAATGCGAGGGTACTATCGCTGATGTGACCACTCACAAATACCTCAATTAAATCAATAATCAACCAACAATAGACAATAAAACAATCAATGGAAAGTGGATTAAAATGTATTATAAAACCCCGCAAATAAGTGTGAATACTATGCAAGTATGTGTAGGGTGTGGAACTAAGGGAACAATGGGGTGTAGTAGGTATTATTTATTGCTAATCAATATAGGTATGTATGTATATGTTTATATATACACTACTTAATGATTTTGTGGGTTTTTTTCATTATTTAAATCTTTTTTTATTTAAATTTTATTAAATTATTAATTTTATAATTTCTATTTTCTTTTTATGCTTTTTAATTTTTAATTTCTTTTTATTTTTATTATATAATAAAGGTGTATATCATTATATTTAATAATATATAATATAGGGTATATATATGTAGTATATTCTAGATAAATAAAATTCAAAAAATACAAATAAAAATGGTCCTTTTTATTTTCTAAAGGATTTAAAAATATTTATAGGTATTTAAATAATTAATAATGGTATGTACATATAATAATATATATGTATAGATAAGCTATATAGGGCATTGAATTTATAAATATATCTACAGATTTGTAAATATTATTTAAAATACATGTACATAAATAAAATAAAATATAAAATAAAATAAATAATATACTTCAATATATAGGTAAAGTATACCTATAGTATACCTATATAATATAGGTACATTATTTTTTAATAAATAAATAAGTTCAAGAAAATATATTAAAAATATATAAAAGTGTAATTAAATAAGTTATTAATATATAAATTATGTCAATAATAGAATAAAATATATAATATAAAATAAAATTAAAATACATAAAATGTAGGCCTATATACATATATACATTCTTGTATATATAAGCATGTTATAAATTAATTTATAAAAATAAATAAAAATCAGAATAAAATAATACATAAAGTAATAGTGGTTTCTATTTTTAATGTTAATTTAATAAAATCGATTTCTATTTTTAAATGAGTTTACAAAACATTTAATTTATTTTTTTGGGTTGGTCCACGTGGACCAACCAGGAGCCTCCGTGAGTTGACCCAGGTCAACTACACGGTCTTTGTCATTTCCCTCAATCAGAGCCACCTTTTGCTTGCCTTTGCCATTTTTTGCGATGATATGTTGCTTAGGACTGATCGATTTATTCGACAAAACCACACTCGGCATGATCGACAATCACGTCCATGCCTTTGATGATCCAAAGAATTAGCCATGTCGCACAATCTTGTGATCCTTCTCACCCACCACCTTGTTTATAAAATTCCCCCATTCACCCCTTTGCTGGTTTGATCCCTCACCTGAGCTTCTTGACCTCTCAGATCAATTTTGTAGCTTCCACCTTTGTGACAAAAGGTGTTTCAACTCGTCCATAGTGAGGAGGAGGCTGATGAACATCAAATTCGCCTCTTTAATAATGTGAAATTGTCATAGTATAGGAGGCGAATTTGGTTCAGCAAAAACCATAGTCTTTTGAATGTCGTAGAGTATTTATACTTGGCAAGTCTACCAAGGTCGAATGCAAGGATACATCTACTTAGTTTATGCATCGAATTTTGATTCATGAAGCTCAAGTGTGAGTACATTTCAATTTCAGATCCACATGATGAACTATGCTAATTACAATGCAATTCCATGATGTATGCATTTTTTTTATTGATTTTTAAGCAATTTAAAAAAGATGCATGAATATGATGCAAGAGAATATGTATGCTGAACAACAGATTACAATTATACCCTAAAAATATGAGCTACATAATACAAAATGAAATCAGAGTCAATTTGATCACAACATGAAGAGCGGTCATCTAATCCAAGAAATAACCAGAAGAGTAGGGTCTCATTTTTCACATAAAAAATCACTTCTTTAAAAACAGTGGCAAATGAGAAAATTAAACATTCTAAGATGTACAGGACAAAACAAGGATAAAAACGACACTAAAATCATACAATTTGGACCTACGATGCTCAAATTATGCTAGAAACAATGCAGGGGCATAATTTTAATAAAAATGAAAGAAAATAAAAGGATAAATATTGCATTTAGGTCTCTAGGGGCACCTAAATCCAAATAAAAGAAACCGGCTGGGCCCCTGTGTAAATTGTCCATGTGCGGGGGCATTTTGTAAATTCCAAAACTCAGCAAGGCATCCCTGTAAATTACCCCAAGCGCGCACGTGAGGCACGCGCCTGGAGGACCAAAATGCAAATATCAATTTTTCAGGGTCTTTCATGCAAATTACCCAGGCCCTCATGTGCTGGGCACGTGAGGCGCCTAGGTTCGGGAAGCTGCCTCGGGCTCGGGCCACGTGGGCATATCTGGAGGCTTGAATCGAGGAACTGTGGTCCCGAGCCTGGAGGTCTGGAGCGGAGGCTCGGGCACCACGTGGCTTGATCATAGCCGTCCGATCCAAATGATCAGACGACACCTGGGTCTTCTTCCTCCGTCTTGGCCCACCGGAGAAGGCGGGTCTCCGGCGAACCCCCGTGCACTCCTCCGAGCTCCGCGAGGTCCCTGATTATCAAAGAAGCAAGATAGGGACCTCGCGAAGAAGCCGATGGTGCGGCGATGCTCCGGAACTGGTTAGCGTGGGCTGTCGATGGAGCTTCGCTAGAGGAGAAAGGCTTGAAGAAGCTCTGACGTGAAGTTCAACCATTGAGGATACCTGCAGTTGTTAGTCATAGCCGAAGCTCGTGCGAGTGCGTGCGAGGTGAGAGGGGGGTGAGCAGGGGTCGTAGGCGACTGGAAGCGGTGGCCGGGTGTCTCATCTCTGGCGGAGCAGGGGAAGAGAGGAGTCAGAGCGTGAGGGGGTTCTGGAGAAGGGGATGATGGTTGGTGAGGGTGCTGGTGGTTGGGCGGAGCTAATGAGGAGGTCGGATGAGAGTGACGGTGATTGCAGGTAGCGTGATAAATCGGAGAAAACACAAGAAAAAGCAAGGAGGAAGAACCTCATCGGAGAGGGGAATACGGTGGACGATGCTACTTGGGATGAGGCTCAGAAGGGCCTCGGAGTCATCGCCCAGCTGGTCAGCAAGGCCAGCGAGCTCGGTGGCTGCCAGAGGAGCCGCTACACAGCGAAGGAACGCTGAGGGTCAACACCAGGCTCAATCCATCGTCGCCTCTACGTTCCGCCCCTCCGCTATCACCGGAGGGGCAGAGGAAGCAAGGGTTAATCCCAAGAATTGTGGACATGGTGACCGGAGGTGGTGGGTGAGGCTTTATAGGCGGAGGAAGAACGGAGGTTACGTGATGGGGGGGAGCGTTTTGACGTGGAGGTTTAATGGCTAGGGGGTAGCGGCAGTGAGTGAAGGAGATCGCGCGAGGAAGGCGGAGGCGTGGGGTACGTGGGGCGACCGTTAGGAGAGGGAGAGGTGACCGGACGAGAGTGCTAAAAAGGAAGGGGGCAGAGGCGTTACAAGAGGGGACGCCAGGCTGGAGGTAGACGATGATCCACAGCAATTGGATCTAACGATCCAACGGCTGGGAATGGAGCACGAGCGGAGGGCCACGATCAGATCCGAGGATCTGATCGTGCGGTGGAGGATGGGCATTAAGGAGCGGCTAGGATGAGGAGAAGGGGTCCATCTAAGGGTGAGGGACGAAGGGGTGACATGGAGACTTGAGGGGTGTAGGATGAGAAGGGGATCAGAGGGCTGAGATTAGGGCGGGGGTGGGCTGCTAAGATCAGATCTCATCAGAGATCTGACGGCTGATGATGGAGCGGGGATGGATGGCAGAGATGAGGGCGATCAGGGGCAGATCCGACGGCCAAGGAAGGCGCCGGGTGGCGTGAGAAGAGGCGGGCCACGTGGCGGCTCCAGAGAGCGCCACGTGGCCCAATCAAAAAATTCAAAACTAAAAATACAAAGAAAAATAAGTAATAAATAGATAGAAGCAAAATAAGGAAAAGGTCAAAATATGAAAGTTGCTCGTCTCGACGAGATCTACAACTTTCATGTTGGTCAAAATGCCAAAAGAGGTCATTTGTACAAAAAGTATTTTTGGGGGTATTTTTAAGGGGGATAAAAACACTGATTTTTGTCTTTGATTTGTTTTTGTATTTATTAGTCTTTTTAAAGGTCAGTGATTTATATACAAATAATCTACCTAATTTTTAAGGGTTTTTGATGATAAAATAAATACAAGAAAAATAATAGAATTTAAATACAAGTAATTAAAGGTTAATTATACACAATAAGATACATGATAAAAATAAAGAATTAAAAGCGGTTTTATTGGATTAGTCAAGACAGGGGTTTAATTTGCGGCTTTTAACATGATGAATACGAGATTTATCATACCCCTATACTTAAACCATGCTCGTCCTCGAGCATCTAAAGAATGAATGAGTGGGATTAATTCCTGACAGTGCACGTGAAAAATTCAAGGCTCAATCTTTCGAAGACCATTGATTTAAGAGATCCTAAAATTCTGGGTTTATCCAAGCCTTAGTCAGAAGGAATCCAACTTAACTAATTATCAGACTCTCTTTTTGTACATATAATATAAGGATATGACATTTAGTGCACTGCATTTCATGAGAGTCGAGTCGATGCATCACTCAAAGTTCCAGACCCAAAGATTCACCTCTAGACCTAATCCTCAATACAAGGTAATAAGTCTACTCTTTCTTCAATCAACCGTCTCATTACAGCCAGATGATGGAGATAATGGGATTGTGTCTATTTTTCTCACCCTCACATTGGAACAAGGGGCTTCTCAGGTGCTTTTTACTCAACACATGTAAATTTTTATATTGTTGATCAATGTGTCCGTCAAGAGAGTTGGAGTCGTCTGCACTTGTTTTCTGGGAGTACACCGGGGTGTGTCTTTTCTGAGTATCTAAGATACCTTCGACACCCAGACTTATATCGCTTACGATGCAGGGCAGGGCCCTTTTTGTGGTGTCAGCCCGACTCCTTGGTCCTAATTAGCGCTTGGTCCAAGTGGACACTTTGAAAATGTTTGGGAGCGCTCGCCATTGGTGGAAGCTCATTTGTAATTTGACTTTGGTATTTAGAGCTTTTTCTTTGACATTTCTTTTCTTTTGTTGGCTAGCTCCACTGCTTTTACCAAAAGTTGGCACACACTTATCAACAATTTCCATTAAGTTTCATCACACCCTGGCACATAGCTAAATATCAAAGAAATAGCATATGAATCTTGTTCACATACTAGCTAGGGTTTTGCCGACACTCTGGTTTTCTGAAGCCTTCATTAACTTTATCCCATCCTCTAATATTATTAGATCGGGTCTAAACTCAAATCTCTGGTCCTAATTCCTCAAGTGATATCTCAACTCAACTCATCAATCATGCAGTTTTGGAAGTGACTGTGCTGATCATATTTTTATTGAAGGTAGAGATGAAGAGTGCAATATAGCGCTCAAATCTTTCAAACCAGGAAAGTGTGGATATTTAAGTCTTAAAAACCATAATGACTAAGGCATGTTAACTCAGACTCTCAAGATCTCAGAAATCCAGTATCCTCAAAATCCTCAAGCCTTGAGTGAGTGTGTATGTGTCAGGAATACACCAACTCCTTAGGTTAGTGATTTTTTTTGTGTGATTTTTGTTTTTTGCAGATTTTTGTGGGTTTTAATTTTTAATTTTTTTTGATTCTTTGGAGAGACAATGCCTGGCCCAGCTTAATAAAAGTATCCACTCTCAGCTAGTATGGGTGTAAGTACGGGCCGAGACCCGTGTTACTTGAGGACGGGGCCATATGCGATGTCCTCTAAACCACCTACTCTGCTATGGGAGACCGCGGTTCCCTCATTGAAAATGTCTACTAAGCCTAGTAGTCAGAGTCAAATTCTAAGAAAGATTTTTAATTTTTAATTTTTTTTGAAATGGAATATTTACAAAAATTACTCCACAATTTTAATAAACAAATAATTTTTACAAGGTTTTTACAACACTCAGTTCACAAGTTTACCAAAACCCAGCCCGAAAATAAAATTTAAAAAGTTATCTTAAAAACACGAGCTAAGGCTAAAGTAAATATAAAGTAATATACGGTATACCCCCCTATACTTAAAATTTGCTATGTCCTCATAGCACAAGTGCCATGAAGCCAAGGCTCGATTCAAATATAGGGTGATATAGTAGAACTGAGGAGGAGGATCCCCCTATACTTAGGCCAAAATCGACCTAAGTACAAGAAGACAGAACGAGGGAGGAATGAGCAGGCAGGTCCCCCCTATACTTGGGCTACAAATAGCCTAAGTAAGGTCTAAACTGGGGGGGGGGGTTCTTATGATATAAGGGTGAGGGGGAGGGGTTCGTGAAATATACACACAGAGAGACAGAGAGAGAGAGAGAGAGAGAGAGAGATAGAGTGAAATATACAGGGGGAGATGGTGTGTGTATGTGCAAGTGTAGGTGTGTGGGGGGGGGTAGTAGATCATCAAGTGATCTACTTTTCTTTTTCTCTCTTTTTTTTACAACGTGCAATACTGGAAATAAATATACAAATGCAATTTTTTTTCATTTTTTTACAAGACGCAATGCAATCTGGCTGATTAAAATCCTAGAATTTCTTCACAGATTCTTTTACGGCCTCTTCAGAAAAAGCTCCTGACATCATGCCTCCATGAGGATCAAGCATCCTCGATGATCATGGGCCCTGCCACAAAAGAGAAGAAGTTAGAAAAAATTACAAGGAAATTAAACAACAGTCATGATGCAAAAATGATGCATGGAATGAGGACCTAAAAAAATGAAATTATTCAACAAAGAAAAACAAAATTCAATAATTAAGTCAAGCCGTGTCCCCGGCAACGACGCCATTTGATGAACGTCAAATTCGCCTCTTTAATAATGTGAAATTTTCGTAGTATAGGAGGCGAATTTGGTTCAGTAAAAACCACAGTCTTTTGAATGTTGTGGAGTATTTATACTTGGCAAGTCTACCAAGGTCGAACGCAAGGGCACAACTACTTAATTTATGCATCGAATTTTGATTCATGAATCTCAAGTGTGAGTACTTTTCAATTTCAGATCCACATGATGAACTATGCTAATTACAATACAATGCCATGATGTATGCATTTTTTTATTGTTTATGTTGAACAACAGATTACAATTATACCCTAAAAATATGAGCTACATAATACAAAATGAAATCATAGTCAATTTGATCACAACATGAAGAGCGGTCATCTAATCCAAGCAATAACCAGAAGATCAGGGTCTCATTTTTCACATAAAAAATCACTTCTTTAAAAACAGTGGCAAATGAGAAATATAAACTTGCTAGGATTTAGAGGACAAAAAAAGGAACAAAACGACACTAAAATCATGCAATTTGGACTTGTGATGCTCAAGTTATGCTAGAAAAAATGCATAGGCATAATTGTAATAAAAATGCAAGATAATACAAGGATAAATATTGCATTTAGGTCCCTGGAGGGACCTAAATGCAAATAAAGGAAACTGCTTGGGCCCCTGTGTAAATTGTCCATGCATGGGGGCATTTTTGTAAATTCCAAAACCCGACGAGGCATCCCTGTAAATTACCTCAGGCGCGCACATGAGGCACGCGCTTGGAGGACCAAAATGCAAATATCAGTTTTTCTGGGGTCTTTCATGCAAATTACCCAAGCCCTCACATGCTGGGCACGTGAGGCGCCTAGGCTCGGGAAGCTTCCTCGGGCTCGGGCTACGTGGGTGTATCTGGAGGCTCGGATCGAGGAACGGTAGTCCCGAGCCTGGAGGTCTGGAGAGGAGGCTCGGGCACCACATGGCTTGATCATAGTCGTCCGATCCGAATTATCGAATGGCACCAGGGTCTTCTTCCTCCGCCTTGGCCCACCAGAGAAGGAGGGTCTCCTGCGAACCCCTGTGGACTCCTCCGAGCTCCGCGAGGTCCCCTGATTATCGGAGAAGCAAGATAGGGACCTCGCGAAGAAGCTGGTGGTGCGGCGATGCTCCGGAACAGGTTGGCGTGGGCTGTTGGTGGAGCTTCGCTGGAGGAGAAAGGCTTGAAGAAGCTCCGATGTGAACTTCAGCCATTGAGGATACCTGCAGTTGTTAGTCATAGCCGAAGCTCGTGTGAGTGCATGCGAGGTGAGAGGGGGTGAGCGGGGGCCGTGGGCGACTAGAAGCGGTGGCCGGGTGTCTCTTCTCTGCCGAAGCACGAGAAGAGGGGAGTCGGAGCGTGAAGGGCATCTGGAGAAGGGGATGATGGTCAGCGAGGGTGCTGGTGGTCGGGCGGAGCTAATAAGGAGGTCGGATGAGGGTGGCAATGATTGCAAGTAGCGTGATAAATCGGAGAAAACACAAGAAAAAGCAAGGAGGAAGAACCTCATCAGAGAGGGGAACCCGGGATGATGCTGCTTGGGATGAGGCTCAGAAGGGCCTCGGGGTCGTCGCCCAGCTGGTCAGCAAGGCCAGCGAGCTCGACGACTGCGAGAGGAGCCGCTGCACGGCGGAGGAACGCCGAGGGTCGACACCAGGCTCAATCCATCGTCGCCTCTACATTCCGCCCCTCTGCTGTCATCGAAGGGGCGGAGTAAGCTAGGGTTAAGCCCAAGAATGGTGGACAATATGACCGGAGGCGGTGGGCGAGGCTTTATAGGCGGAGGAAGAATGGAGGTTACGTGCTGGGGGATGTGTTGACATGGAGGTTTAATGGCGAGGGGGTAGCGGCAGTGAGTGAAGGAGATCACGCTAGGATGGCCGGGGTTACATGGAGCAACCGTTAGGAGAGGGAGAGGTGGCCGGACAAGAGTGCTAAAAAAGGAAGGGGGCAGAGGCGTTACAAGAGGGAACGCCAGGCTGGAGGTAGACGATGATCCACAGTCGTTGGATCTAACGATCCAACGGTTGGGAGTGGAGCGCGAGCGGAGGGACGATCAGATACGAGAATCTGATTGTGTGGTGGAGGATGGGAGTTAAGGAGCGGCTAGGATGAGGAGCGGGGGTCCATCCAAGTGTGAGGGACAAAGGGGTGACGTGGAGACTTGAGGGGCGTAGGATGAGAAGGGGATCAGAAGGCTGAGATTGGGGCGGGGGTGGGCGGCTATGATCAGATCTCATCAGAGATCTGACGGTTGATGATGGAGAGGGGATGGACGGTGGAGATGAGGGCGGTCAGGGAAGATCCGACGGCCAAGGAAGGCACCGGGTGGTGTGAGAAGAGGCGGGCCACGTGGCGGCTCCAGAGAGTGCCACGTGGCCCAATCAAAAAATTCAAAACTAAAAATACAAAGAAAAATAAGGAATAAATACTTAGAGGCAAAATTAGAAAAAGGTCAAAACATAAAGTTGCTCGTCTCGACGAGATCTACAACTTTCTTGTTGGTCAAAAAGCCAAAAGAGGTCATTTGTACAAAAAGTATTTTGGGGGGTATTTTTAAGGGGGATAAAAACACTGATTTTTGTCTTTGATTTGTTTTTGTATTTTTTAGTCTTTTTAAAGGTCAGTGATTTATAGACAAATAATCTACCTAATTTTTACGAGTTTTTGATGACAAAATAAATACAAGAAAAATAAGAGAATTTAAATACAAGTAATTAAAGGTTAATTATACACAAAAAGATACATGATAAAAATAAAGAATTAAAGGTGGTTTTTATTGGATTAGTCAAGACAGGGGTTTAATTTGCGGCTTTTAGCATGATGAATACGAGATTCATCAGAGGCGTAAAGGAATCCGATCCAACCATCGCTGGTAACCCATTTTGTAGGTTCTGTCTCCTGGTGTCCTAAACCCGATCGAGGCCATTTTTGGTCATTTTTTTGGTTTGTTTTAGTCATAGGTTCAATTTCCGCATTTTAGTTTCAGTAGTTAGTCGTTGCTTTAGGTTAAAATCAAAATCCACCTTTTGACCTAGAGCTTGAGCTCCATGCCAAATTCACTGTGTCTCCACTAGTATTCCACCCCGATTTCACCCCCATTTCGATCATTGTCATCTTCCACATCTTTAGCCTCACAAAATCAACCCAAATCCTTCTCAGATCTGGCTAATCAAGCTTCAACCATCCACTCTCCACTGGAAGCTCACGTCCCACTCTTCCCTTGCTTTCCAGCATCAACTACTAGTTGAGGTGACTCCCCTCGAGAAGCTCTATATTTTGGTACTGGTCTCATGTCGCAATGACCCACCTGGAGCCACGAAGAAGCCCAACCTGCTGTTCTTGGTTGCTTGGAGAAGATCGAGCCCTGGTCCCATTCGATTGGACCTGGAATCCATCGATGACCCCCAATAGGTGCGGAGTGACCCCATGAAGCTGTAGAGACCTTCAGAGATGTGGAAGGAGGTTGGTGGTGGAAGTTCTCCCCTATCGAATCTAGCCAGAGGACTTGTTCTTATGAGTTCCTATGCCGAGGTTCTCCACAGTCCAATCAAGACTAGGGCCCAGATCTAATCTGGGACATCCATTCAAGCTGAAGCGGTGCATGCCGGTAGCCGTTGGATCAACAACGTGGCATGCCAAGAACGTCCTGATCTAGCGACTTAAGTGGGGTAATTTATACAAGACCCCCATTACCTTTTATATTTATTGTTTAGTCCTGTAAATATTAAATTAAGTTCAAACATTTATGTGAAATTTGCAAAAAGACACCGGCATGTATTGTATATTCCACCTTGGTCCCTCGTTAGCTCATCTCACATGGTCCCCCATGTGAGTTGGCAAATTTGCTCCAAATCCCCTCTGGGTTCCTTTATTTCATTTTAGTCTTTTAAGTTTGAATAAAAGTGTAACTTTTGGGTTAATTGCATGAAATCCCTCTAACTATATTTGTATTGCAAGTATTCCCCTACAAGGTCTCGTATTTATTTATTTATTTGCATTTTTATTTCGATTAAACTGCTCATATCCTATAAAAATTTTGGGAAAATAGACAAAGGTGCTCAATTTTATGCTTGTTTATAGTGTATTTTTATTTTAGTATTTTCATGATTTTTTCATTTATCAAAAATCATTTAGGAGTTATTTATTCCTTGTCAGCTTTAAAAATATAAAAAATCTAAAACCTTATTTTAAAATTGAAAAAAAATATATGTTATATATTATTGCATATTATATCTCAACCAAAAACCATAAAAATATAAAAAAATGAACTTAAAAATTGGAAAACCTTCTTAGCCCTAAAAGCATTAGCAAAAGTTCTCTAAAAACAATAGTTTTTCTTATGTATATTTTCAATATATTATGTATGATATAGAAAAACCAATTTTAGGGATTTTCGAACTCATATCTATTTTTAAACCCTAAAACAATCTGGCTTATTTATTAACTCCTTATTTTGTAGCATTTTCATATTTTAGAAATAACAAAAAAGCAAAAATCACTAATAAATTCATAAAAATAAAAGAAAAATTATAAAAAACATAAAATATTTTTTTATATTTTTTATTATTTATATTGTTATTATAATAAAAACCCCTATATAGTATATATATACTTAATACTACTTATATATAATATTAATATAATTAACTATAAAAACCTAAATATTTTTTAAATGCTTTAGAAAATAAAAAGGATTTTTTTTGTATTTAATGATTTTATATATTATATAACACATATATTTTATATTATACACATTACAGTGTATGGATATATATACTTTTATATCTTTAAAAACAAAAATATAAAAATCGGAAAATTAAAAAGAAAATAAAAATATAAAAATATAAAACATAAAACATAAAAAATCCATAAAAATTAAATATATGAGAAACCCACAAAAACATTAAATAAATACCAGCTATATTTACATATCTCTATTAAATAGAAATAATTAATAATCTACACCCATATGTTTCCTAAGTTCGACACCCATACTACATGCACACTATACACTTTATCTGGGTTATAATAAATTTTATCCCACTTTGTTCTGCATTGTTTAATCATTCATCTCATGGGTTAATTCTTGTCTGATTTGGGTTTCGTAAGTGGTTGTCTCAATGATGGTGTCCTCGCCTTTTGTAGAATACTAGATCCTTGCAGAAATCTCATTTATAAATTGAATTATTTAGACATATAAATCTACCAAATGAACATACTTAGACATATAGAATGCATATGTATCCGGTCAGGCAATACATGCCCATATCGTGATAGTATACGATATAGATCTTGGTTATCTCGATCTCGTTAAGTCAACTCTTTGACCTAGCTTATCTGACACCTCTGATTCAATATACCTATGCAGAGGACATGCATCGAGAGATCGGTCAGATATTAGCCTTTAGAGAAGGATTGCCATCTTCTTCTTGGGATGGAGATCATCTCTTAACAATCTTTTGGCGGTGCTTGATGTGTTCTCAATCTCACTCTTTAGATATCATCTAAGCACCGGCCTTGATGATTTATTAAGATGGCTATGGTACATAACCCTTACTGTACTGAGGGACCTTATAAGTGCATTCACTCATTTAATCTCAGTCATGGAGTGAAAAAGGCAAATAACCTTCATTGATATAACAGATACTACAATAGCATTTATTGTTGAAATGGTTTGTATCGGGCTCACATGGCTAACAATAGGTCGATCTCCATCCAAAAGGGAGAGAATTTGGGACAAGAGTGATACCGATTTATTTAAGATAGAATAGGCGGGGAGTCTCAAGAGCATTTGCAAAGTCCGATTCGATCTCTCTAGAATCAACCCAAATTATTGGAGATGTCAAAATCAGGGAATTGATGTGGGTGTTCGCGGAGTCCAAACTAAGACATACTTGAGTCAACATCTTAGAAACAAAAGGAGTGAGACGAGGAATTTATGAACACAGAGAGAAATAAGGAACAAAGTGAAGAAGTAAAGGCTCAAATAGAGTGAAATGAAACAACATAAAGTAAAAGAAGAAAGACAAAAATGGATGTGTGTGGGACTATGATCTTTGACTAAACTAGGTCCAAACAAACCACAATGCATTTGGGTTCACCAACTCAACACTAATGGAGTCGTGAAGGTTTGACTATTTATCTTGTCAGTTTTTATTGGTGTAATCATTCAATCTTTCGAACTTAGGTCCTTAGTGCTACCCCTATAGACGTGTGAGTACTACCAGACAAGTATCATATAATTCTCATTGTCTTTGTAACCAGTAGCCCGCACTTTTTTCAATGTCCTTGATATTGGATGTGGGTCTGCTACTCTGCCAAATAATAAAGAGAGTAAGTTGATGTAGCGAATCAAATTCTTTCCCCTTACAGGGTACTCAGATGTGGCATGATGTGACAGGGACCCGCCGTCCCAGTTTCCATATGCTCAATTAATTAATATTGAACCCGCAAGCGGACTCAACCTTACTTGCCCATGCTTCGAGAGAAGCGTCATAACTTCACAGACCCATGACATAATCAAGACAGTAGACAGGCATGGATTTGGGCAATATTCCCTAAAGGTAGCGCCTCACTTACTCTGGAAGGTACCCGAATAGAATGACAACATTATGAACCCAAAACAATGAAGCTCGTTACAAGTTTTATTTGAGTCAAAGTTTATTTATCAACCCCCTTATTTTAATTTTTTTGGGTTTTCAAAAATTTTAAGTATTTTTAAATAAAGCCTAATGAATTTTCCTATTCTCAATTATTCTAAGTCCAAGAAAAAGTGGGGGAGTGATTAATCGAGTATCCAAGGAGCCAACATGTGCGCTAAAAGATGAGGGAACTATCACTGATGTGACCACTCATGAAGACCTCAATTAAATCAAAAATGAACCCACAACATATAATAAAACAACCAATGCAAATTGGATCAAAATTTATTATAAAACCCTACAAATAAGTGTGTATAGTATGCAAGTATGTGCGGGGTGTTGAACACAGGGAACAATGGGGTGTAGCAGGTATTATTTATTTCTAAATAATATAGATACGCATGTATATATTCTTCTGTACACTACTTAATATTTTTGTGGGTTTTTAATTTTTTAAATTATGGGTTTTTAATTTTTTAAATTTTTAGTTTTATAATTTTTATTTTCTTTTCATATTTTTCTGATTTTTAATTACTTTTTTATTATATTATAATGGTATATATCACTATATGTAATAATATATAATATAGGTATATATATGTAATATATAATAAATATAAAAAATTCAGTAAATACAAAAAAAAGCATGATCCATTTTTTAAAGGATTTAAAAAATTTATAGGTATTTAGAATAATTATTAATAAATATATGTAATAATATATATATGTATATAGAAGCTATGCAGGGTATTCTATTAATAAATATAGCATATATAGTAAAAAAGACAAAATAAAATATATTTGTGTTTTCTAAATATTCTTCTATTTTTGTTGAATTTTTGGTGATTTTTACTATTTTAATATTTTTACAATTCAAAATATCCCAAATTACGGAATACTTGGATATGTTGAATTGTTTTGAGATTTAAAAATATAAAATGTGTCCAAAATTTCTAAACTAATTTTAATATATAGTAAGTAGTATATATAAAATTATAGGCCAGAAAAATATTTTTGGTAATTTTTGAAAAATCTAATATTTTTAGGGTTAGAGTGGGTTTGCGATTTTCTTGGTTTTTCTTTTATTTTTTATTTTTGGTCTGTAGTGATAAAATATAGTACTAAATAGTAGCTAAATTTTTTGGAATTTTAAAAAAAGGTTTTATAATTTTTTATTTTTTAAGACAAATAGGGAATAGAAAGTCTCCTTTTGATTTTTAATCAATAGAAAATGCAAGAAAAATGCTAAATAAATATATGGGGTGAATGTGCATTTAATCAGGCATTTATTCCTATTTTTCCATAGTTTTTGGAGCACGACAACTATTTATAGGAAA
The DNA here is from genome assembly GCA_037367405.1 of Ottelia alismoides. Classification (NCBI taxonomy): domain Eukaryota; kingdom Viridiplantae; phylum Streptophyta; class Magnoliopsida; order Alismatales; family Hydrocharitaceae; genus Ottelia; species Ottelia alismoides. The sequence goes on along the minus strand of JAZKJV010008468.1, from coordinate 317,563 downwards.
TAGAATGCAAAATTAAAAATCAATAAGCTTGCAGAAGAATATTTACAATATAAAATAAATGTGAGGAGTTTCTTGCAAAATACACAAAATATTTGAATTAAAGCTTGAGTTTTTTTACTAAATCACAAGTATGAAACTTGGAGGGGTATATAAGCAAAATGGCCACTTACGTTGGGGACCACATGAGGTGACCCGGTAGAGGACTAACTTGCAATATCCAGAGGTTACAGGGATTCTCATGCATATTTTCCACAAAATATAAGCCTTGATTGAAAATTTACAAGGATATTTTATAAATACAAAATGCGTGGAGGGGAGCTCTGCAAATTACCTGACTTATCAGCCCTTCATCCAACCGTTCGTTGAAAGCCATGTAGAGGATTAGACAGCGGAGGAGACGCAACATTTTGTCGAGCATGGATAGTTGCGATAAGATCTGGCATTTAGTTCTTGATCCAATTGTGTTAAAGGGTGTTGGAAGATCACCCAAGAACATCGTCGGGCTGATATTCGATCACTCCATTCTCCGGTCTCCGATGACTTCTTCAAGGTCTGGCATGTGTTTTATCTTAGGCATGCTCCGCAACTGCAGGTATGCTCCGATGAGCTCCAGGTGTTCCTTAGCGGTTTTTGGGCTCGATCGTCTTTGTGTGACCTAGAGCATCTCCACATGCTCTCTTCGACTCCATGAGAATCTTCAAGGCCTGAAATTACGCAAGAAGTGAGAGCATCTCGAGGGCTATCTCCTCTATCAGTCCGAGAAGATGGTAGCAGCGAAATGGGTGAATGGGGAAGAGCTCCGGTGAGAGATGTTGGAAGGAGCTCGATTCTCAGATCCATGAAGGTTATGGGATGATTAGATGAGGGGAAAATATGGAGAACACATAGCAGACTTGAAGTCAGATGAACTTAGGGTCGAAGAATAGTCGAGAATGATGGATTTGGCCTGGAGCTCGAGCTCCACGTCAAATTAGGGATTTGAAATTAAATCTATTGTATGAGCTAATAAAAAACTTTAAAAGTGGGAATGAAGCCTTAGACTAAGATTTACCTAGAAATGCAAAATAAATGCCTCGATTTGACTTCGGGGGTCAAAGAAGCTGAACCAAGTATGAAACGTTGGTGATGGGTGGATTTGGCTCCGGTGAGCCTCCTCTAGACTGCAGGACAACGACTATGAGCTCTTATCACCAGCAACGTCCTTTGGGTCGTCCTAAGGGGCTAAGAAGCTCTCTTAGAGGGATCAAACATCAATAAATGGCAAACGAGGACGGATGTTGCTTCATGGATTGTGTCGAATCGATGAAGATCAACAAAATCTCAAGCCTTGGCATGAATTAAGGAGATCAAATCTCCACAATTTGCTCAGCACGCCAAGGTAGATCATGATTGAATCGAGCAGGAAAAAGGGAGTAAAACCGGGTTGTGACAAGTTTGGATCTCGAGAAGGAGAGAGGGGTGTAGTTGACCTACGTCAACTAGGGTTTGATTCAGGTTTGTCCATGTGGACCAACTAGAAAAATACAAGGTTGAAATGCTTTATTAAATCGATAAAAAATAAAAAAACGATTTTATTAAATTTTAGTGAAAACATAAAAAATATTTATATTTTATATAGTGTTTTATGCCTATTTGTATTTATTTTTTCGAGGGTATTTATTATAGGTTAATATTTACATGTATAAATATAGGTAAATATACTTGTATTATGTATATTTTATTTTTAATTTGTATTTTACAATTTATTATTGTATAAATGTATTTTATATATTTTTAGTTTATCTAAATACATATTTATGTACTTTTGTTGTATTTTTCTGACTTTATTTGTATACTTAATTAATTATGTACATATATATCTTATATGTATATATAGGTATACTTTGTCTATGTATAGGAATACATTATTTATTTTATTTTCTTTCTAATGGTTTTATTTTATTTTATTATGTACATATTTTTTAATAATATTTACAATTTTATAAAAATAAAAGAAAGTGAAAATATAAAGGATAATATTGATTATTATATACATGTATACTACACAATGGGTGGCCAAAATCTAACTTTTGCATCTTAACTCCAAATTGAATGAAACCACCTTCGTTAAATAGCTTATTTAATTTTATGAAAATAAATGTTATTTTGATCAATTTTTAATCAGTATGGAAAATATACATATGACATGTTTTCTTTGTGGCTTTTTGTTTCTTGTGTTTGGGACACACTGTGCATTATTTTTCGGTGAAATCAATTTTCTATTTTTCTTTGTATTTTTATGTACAATATTCATAAGATGATTTTATTATTTGATATGAAAAAATAATAAAGTAAGATATGTCCCAAAATGCAATTCTTGATGAATAAAAAATAGGGTTTTCGTGTATTTTCTGTACAATTTCTCTAGCCTATCTCCCTCTACTTTATTCCTTGTCAACCAAGTCATCATGATGACTGGGTATCGAGGTCTAGGGTCACTCAGTGTCTTTGACACTTCACTCTTTTTCTTTTCTTTCCTTTATTCTTTTTTTTGGATTTAAATACATTAATTATACAGTATTGTGTATTATTTATAGAATGTTTATTTTCACACATTTATGATATATGCATGCATTTAGCTAGGGATTTATGGCCAAAATGAAAGAATAAAGGTGATCAAATGAGGATTCATTAGGGAGAAATCGGAAAAGCTGATGTGCATGAAAACTATGAATGCATTCATAGGATAGAAAGCATACATTACTCTAGCACTCTACATGTAAAATGATCCGCACATATAATTTAAATTAATCTATATGTTATTTACTCAAAGAAAATGACCTAAGATCATGAATTGCTATTATCGTGTAGCACAATTTTAATTTTACTAAGTCCAAGCAAAGAGACTATAGGTACATGGAATGATTATGGCTTTTGACCTAAGCATCATATCAAGCAAGCCTAGAGACTACGAGATTAATCAACGAAGATGTAAAATAGAAAAAAGGGTAAAAACTCAAAGATCAGGAAACAATGCAAAATAAGGAGAAAATAGGTAGAATAAAAATTAGAATGCGAAGAAAACGTGTAAAAAGTCGAAAGGGTCCCCGAGTGAGCATACACTTGGTAAATAGACCCGTGTAGTCTAAGTGTCCATAGATTGTCCTGTATTATTACAAAATATATAAAAATCACTCTTTCAAAAAAAAACTAAAAACTAAACTATGATGCACTAATGTTACACTTCTCCTCTGAGTCACTTGCTCGGCTTTTGTTGCACTCTCTTGCCTGCTCGTAAAGAATGAACCAACCTCCTCCTCGCTCGGGTGTGTCAAGTCTCCTAAGAATCATACCTCACTGTGTGGGTCCTTACAACAAAGTCAAACAAAGAAGATGATTAGAACAAATAAATAACTAAATGAAAATAAAAAAGCAGATAATATATACAAGCTATCAAGTGTGTTGATCCCTGACAATAACACCATTTGTTGAACAGAAGAATTGATCTATCGACTTAACAGGATAAGATGGTAATTGTTGTGTTAACCAGTCTCTAATTAAGAAAACAATTAACCCACATATAAGTAATCTATCAAGTATGTACAGGTCAAAATTTATTATAATTCGTAATAATATGTGTATAGGTGCAAGTTGTCTAAGTGTCGAAAACTTGGAGCAAATGGATGTACTAATTATTATTAATAATTCCTAATTAATAATATTCATTTGTGTATTTTCTTCCTTTTCTTATTTTTGTTGGGTTTTTTATTATATTTAATTTTTATGAATTTTTAATTAATTAATTAATTTTTATCTTAAATTTTAATTTAATATTTTTTTTAAATTTTGCAAATTTTAATTTTTTTTAATTTGTAAAATAAGATAATTAATTATATATGATAATAGAGATATTATATCTTATATAAGTAATGTATGATATATATATAATATAACTTTATATATTTATAAATATGTCAAAATATAGAAAATAAAATGTGTTTATGATTTTGTATTTTTTTCTCTATATTTGGTAATTTTTAGTTAAATTCTTTTTTTATGGATTTTTAAAGTAATTAATAAGTCAAAGAATGAGTGTGTTAAATATCCGAGACTATTTAGGGTTTGATAAATATTTGTAAATCAAAATAAACCCAAAACGTTTTTTAATCTATAGTTTATATAATAAAGAAAATTCATAAATTGAAGAAATAATTTTGTATTTATATAGAATTTTTGAAAATTTATATAAGTTCTTAGTTTTTTATGATTTTTATGTTTTATATTTTGTATTTTTGTGATATTTGGATATGTAGTAGAATATAGCACAATACAAATAATATAAGCTTTTAGATTTTTTTTGAAAAGGTTTTATAATTTGTATGGATTTTAATTATCTAAATATGGGAAATATGCTTGTTTTTAAATTTTTAAAAATAGACCTAAATGCCTAATAAAAATATGCGTGAACAAGCAAGATACCAGGCATCTACACTAAATTTCCCATGATATTTTGCACTAAAAAAATATGTAAAAAAGTAATATAAACAAAAATAAAATTACACTACTAACAGAGACGTATCTACAATTAAAATAAATAAACATGCTATTTATAATAGGTCTAGAGAATTGAAGGACATCCACGCAAAATTTGCAATGCCTCACGTGATGCTACACATGAGGCGAAAGGAGTAAAAAGAAAATACAATAAAGCTCGAGGTCCAAACTACAATATACCCTGATTATTTTACACTTAATATTTATTTTACAGAACCAAATTATAAATATTAAAAATGTACGGGTGGTTTAGCATAAAATACATGGGACATGAGTGAGACGTGGGTGGTGGTCTTATCGTGCGGTCCTTGTGGCTCCACGTGGCTCTCATTTATTATGGACAACTCATAGTGAGAGACGCTTCGATTTAAAGGATAGACCATATTAGATTTGGGCTACTCCTCTGATCGGATGATGATGGAGGGACTTGGATGAATATGCAAGAACACATTCCCTGTTCAACTTCGATCTTCGATTCCATTCAGCTCAAACATCCTCTCGCCTTGCCGACCAACCAAACAGCTTCTTGGAGACATCATGCACATGCAGGGGGCATCCAAAGGTTCTAGGCCTTGTCAGAGGAGGCCTGGAAAGGTGATCTTCTCTAGGGACCTGAGTGTTGAGTTCTTCATGTGGTAGGAGCTCCAATTGAGCTCTCGAGCCCCAACTCCTACACAGAATCTGGGATCTTTGGGGTTCTCGGCCAGGTAGAAAGGCCCTCTACTGATCATGCATCCCTATCTCCATTTGTGTACATAAAGATTTCCACAAAAGTTGATGCCTGAGCGTCCAAGCAATAGAGTGGCTTGAGGGCTATGTCCTTCACCCAAAATTGAAGCTGGAAGCATAGAAATGGATGTGGATGGTAGATCTCTATTGAGCAGCGAAGTAAAGATCTGAATCCTTGATCCGAGGAAGACCAGGTTGATCTGGATGGAAGATTCGATGAGGAAATGGATAGGGAAGATGATGAGATTGTTTGCAAGTCGAGACAATGTGGTGAACACAATGAAACAAGTGACCAAAGCTCTTACTCCGTAGAACTACTATTTGGCTAAAATATGCGAAATTAAAAGGAATAATAAAAATGAAATGCAGGATTAAACATAGAAATGAAAATGTGAAATTAACTCCTAAAGTTACAGATCGCACATTGTTAGGGGTTCAAGGAGCAAACAACCACCTAGAGGAGCTCTGACGATGGTTGTATCTCGCTATTACTCCTTTTCCCATGCCCTAGAACCCAAGGAATCCACCTACTCTCACTTGGGAGCTTCTAAGAGAGGGTTTAAGGGGTTATGGGTGAGTAAGAATGAATCAACAAGGTGAATGAAGGTGATGTGGATTATTTATAGACATGGTGAAGTGGAGGTGTCGTGATTGAGATGGAGTGAAGAGGAGAAGGGTCTGAAGGAGTCTAGAAGCATGGCAAGGTAGAGGGGTTTGTTGTGATCAGAAATCGTGAAGAAGTTGAGGGGAGAAGAGGCGTGGAGGCGGCGTATTTATTTGGATCCTTATTTTCAATTGCTCTTTTAGTCATCACATTTCGAAAAAAAACATCAATATTTTAATAAAGGTAACTTTCTTTTAATTAGCTCATTTTTCTTCGGTGCAATTCACTTGCATGATAAAAGAAATGTTTTACAAATTACTTATTTTCTTTCATTAAAAAAGATGTTCATTTCTTAAAAATTTCCCATATATTTAGGTGGGAACAGGGGAAGGAAATAGATTTATTCTGATGGGAGAAAAAGTCGCAATCTCTAATCCCTCCTTGTCTGAAGTTTCAATATAATAAGTCTCTTCCCTCAGTGGGAGGAAGTAGCCCTCACGAAAATCAAATCAAAAATATGGAGGTTCGTTCCGTTTGAAGAAAGGAAGGATCCCAAAGAATCGATCCTTCTTTTAGTTGTTGAATCTATGTTTTATCGATCTATTTGATAATGATTTCAATGTTGTCAATCGACATCTATATATTCTATTCGAGGGGGATGCGGAGGTTTTTATCTCTATTTGAATTTAGGATCTAAATGGAAATTACTTAGAAGTACATTTTGTGCAACAGTTCTTCCTATCTGATAGAAAAGTATCCCATGATCCTGAACTGATCTTACATGGGATAACAAATCCCAAGTTTTTCTATGAAGAGTTGATCTAATTGTATTAGTTTCTATAATTGATTTCTTCTGCGTCATCCAGGAGCAGCTAGACTGACCATCAGTCAAGCAAACTGAAATACAATGAGATAGAATGAGGGATGAGACTCAGATGCACATGGTCCAATGGGGGAAGTTTCAAACCAAGAAGGCTCTTGACTGTAGCATTTCCATAATATATAGGCCATTTTCTTGCTACTAGATGGATATCCCCCTTTGATTATCGATCTCAAGGAATGACGAATATAGGAGGTTGTACTCTGCATTAATTTACCGTGGACTATGAGAGTCAGGTATCGGTGACAAAGAGAAATGACCTTAATGTCAGCAAGAAGTTCAAGCAGGGCGAAAAATACTCAATCAATGGTCTGACTATGACTATATATAAATGGGGTATAGCAACTATCCAGTCAAAAGTCTAGGGAAAGATGAGATTGATCCTAATTGCACATAACCTTAGGTCACGGGTTCAAATCCTGTCTTCGCAACATTTTTTTGAAATATATTTGTATGATTATCTTACTTAGTAATTAATAACCATTTCGGTTTTGGTTTGGTATGGAAAAATGGAAGGAAAAAACTATGATACTATCGTAGTCAACTATACTGAATTTTTTATCATATTATATTTTATGGTCGGATAGCGAGAATCGAACTCGCGTCTTCTCCCAACTGAGTTCTTCCAAAATAGAAGATTTGTCTTTTAGAAATTCGTTCTTGCGAATTATGAAGATTTGGGAGAAGGTGAGTGGATCAAGAGACTGACAATTCGCAGACCTAGGTACGTACATGATGAATCTCCATTTCATCGCCTTTATTCTTTCATTTTGGCCTTAACTGCTAAATGCATGTAAATATCATTAATTTGTACAAAATAACATACAATAATTGATTGATAAGTATTTTATTAATATATATACTTAATTCCAAAATAAAAGAATAAAGGAAAGAAAAGAAAATGAAATGAAGTGTCAAAGACATAGAATGAACCTCGACCATGAGACTAGGTCAATATTGACTTGGTCTTCAAGGAATACAATTGGAGGATATAGGGTAGATTAATTGTATAGAAAATACATTAAAACTCTAATTCAATTCATCAATAAATAACCATTTCAAACCTTTTTTTTTTCATTTTCCACACTGCAAATAACAAAACCCTCAACATGAAACTTCTACAAACAAATACAAAGAAAAATACAAAACTAACTACACAAAATAATTACAGTGCACCTGAGACACACAGAACAAAAGGCTGCAAACAAAACATTACAAACTTGTATCTCCTCCAACATACCAAAATTGACCAAATTCACCTTTATTGTTCATAAAATTAAATTATCTATTCAAAGAAGGTAATTTCATTAAAAATGGAGTTTAGATGCAAAAGTTGGCTTTTGGGTCCCCTATTATATAATATACATGTATATTATATTCAAAATATTCATTATGTATAATTTTTACTTTCTCACATCTTCATATATTTGTAAATATATATATATATATATATTCAAAACACATTTAAATAATAAACATAAAATAAAAGCATAAAAAACACATCAAAATAAATAATATGTTAGAATATTGCATATACATATTTATTTAAGTATATAAATAAAATCAGAAAAATAAAAAAATATGTAAATGTGTATTTAATTATATTATAAATATAAAACATATGTAAAAATAATAATAAAATATAAAGTATAAAATAAAAATAATAACGTCTAAAATACTAGGTAAATATACCTATGTACATACATGTACATATTAGCACCTAATGAAAAGTGTTGTAAAAAAAATAAAAATGCCTATAAAGTACAACATAAAATAATAAGAATTTTTATTATTTGATTAAAAATTAATAAAATCATTTATTATTCTTATCCATTTAATAAGGTAATTTTCCTTCCATTTTTCTGGTTGGTCCACGTGGACCAGCCGGAAGCTAGCTTTTGTTGACTAGGCGGTCAGCTGTAATGCCCGCTCCATTGACCCTTATCAGAGTCACTGGGGCTCAACTTTCTATATTTTTTGGTCTTGATCAGCTGCTCGATGGTCCTCGATCCCTTCACCAATCATCTTCCCCAAGAAGCCACCAATATCGCTACCCATATAGCATCCACCAACCATGCCTTCGATTCACTCAATCATCCATCAAACATCGTCCCTAAGATTGATTTTGATCCATATTTCTTCCCATAACCTCAAGAGAAACCCACCAAGTCGAGTTTCTCATGATAGGAGTCGCTCCTTGGACCTCGTCAGTTTGGAGAAGGGATGATTTGCCATGATCCAAGCGCGTCGGAGACCTCCTTCAACGAAGCCTTCTTCTCTAGTTATGCATGCCTATTTAAGTTATTTTCTTTGCATTTCCTAGTGTAATTTCCTTTCTGCTCCGTAGTGCAGTCTTTAGTTTTATTGATTAGTCGTTACATTAGGTTTAATTTTTAGATCTTTGTAAGCTGGAGATTCTAGCTCCAACTCGATTTCGTCGTATACTCGATCGTTTCAACCCTCTAGAACATTTCATGTTTGTTCCTCTTCGTCTGCTCCATCTTTCACCCAACCTCCCACCTTGATTCCACAAGAATCAAGGTCCATCGAGCTCCTCCTATTGCTCCTTTGCTGGAGCTCTTCTCCCCCTTTGTCCATGTGTGCATTCAGCTTAAATTTGGATCAAGGACCTTTCCCTCGAGTTCGAGAACCATTTTATGAAAGAGAAGGAGCATTGCAGCACCTGGAGCGAGGTCTTGAAGTTCATCTTTGAGCTCCAAGTGCCCCTGACCTTCAAGCCCCTATCAATGGGGCCTAGACCCATTTGAGCCACCTGTAGACGTGGTTGACACGAGGAGCCTTTTGGGATTGTCGGAGGAGGAGAAGACAACCGGAGACTCCATAAATCCACAATTAAAGCTCACCCAATATCGAGTTCTTGGGTGTTCTTCTTAAACACCCACTCACCATCCGATCTTCCTCTATCCCCTGGTTCTATCTCATTTCTTGGATCAACGGCGAAATAGTGCATCGCTCTACCATCCGATTATCTTAAGTAGGCTGACGTGATGCAAGGAACGACGCACGATCCCACCTTTAAGGGGTAATTGTCAGCCACCCCCATCACTTTGGTATTTACCATTTATTCTTGTTAATATTAAATTTTGTTTAGACATTCTTATATAATTTGCAAAAGGGCCACGAACTTCTTGTATATTGTAGTTAGCACCTGTGTCAGGTCTCCTAATGTGGACAACAATGTGAGGTGCCTGGGCTATTTTCACTAAGGCCCCTTCGACATCCTTTGTTTATTTTTAATCTATAAAATTGTATAATTAGTTTTAAATTTTGGGATATTTTGCACGTAGAAACTTGTCATTTATTCTAATTGCAAATTTAGCTCTGTCAGGTTGCGTATTTATCTCTTTGATTTCTTATTTTTATTAAATAGTTCATGCTTAATAAATGTTGGAAAAAATATAGTGGTTGATTTAAATCATGCTAATGCACAACCACATTTTTGTTTAGCATTTTATTGTATTTTACCATTTATTAGAAATCAGTTATGAGCTATTTATTCCCTGTCTATTTAGAAAAATCCAAAACCTTATAAAATGACTTTTAAAAAATCCAAAAATAGTAGCATTAATATACTATTATATAATCTACCTACAGACCAAAAATCACAAAAAAAATATAAAAAAACAAAAAATTACAAACCGTAAAATAATTATAAAAATCAGTAAAAATTCCTTAAAATTCCAAAAAAATGGTTTTCCATTCCATATTTTTATTTACATAATATAGTTTATATTAGAAATAGTTTTGGAAGTTTTTGGACTTCCTATCTATTTTTAAAATCCAAGACAATCAACTAATTTATATTATTCATTATTTTGATATATTAAATACATTTACATACATAAAATTTTTAAAATATATATATATATATAATCCAAAAAATAGAGAAAAATATTTAAAACACAAAAATATTTTATTTTTTGAATTTTGAATATATTTAACTATATTTAAAGTTATCAAACTCTATATATACTTTATATACTTACTAATACTTTTTACTACTTATTATTATTACTGATAAAGAAAAATTTAATATTCAATACCTTTAAAAAAAAGATTGTTCCTTTATTTGTTTATTTATTATATATCCTATATATATTATTTATAATATATACTATTATTATAACAATATATATCCATATTATATCCTTAAAAACAAATAGAAAATTTGTAAAATTAAAAGGAAATAAAAATTTAAAAAACTATATAATATAAAATAGTTAAAAATACATAAAAAATAATTATAATTAAAACCCCATAAAAATCATAAAATTTCTTAAAAATACATAAATAATTATTATTAGTTATTGATTAGTAATTATTATACCTATCCTCAAGTTTGCTCTTAATGGTTCGACCCCTACACTTGCTTGCCATGCACATTTATTTGTAGGGTATAATAAATTTCACCCTGCATCTTATTCATTATTTCATCTATATAGTGGGTTGATTATTGTCTTAGTTGATTGTTCACGTGTTGGGTGCTGAGAGAGGGTCGCTACAATGAGTGTCGGATCTGATTTGTCGGACATTGCATGCTCCTTGCATGCTCCTCCAAGATTGTTCGTTAGGCTCCCATGTTCGATCGACTAAACAAATGGCGACGTTGATGGGTATCAACGTGTAGGATAAGATATTGTGCGTATTAGAAATTTCATTTATTTCTTTTTTAAATAAATATTTATGTGTCCTGACCTTTTCTTCTATTGACTTCTTTGCAGGGGCCTGCTATGGGAGGACGATCTCTTGGAGGTCGAAGTATCCAAGCATAGCGGAGACTAGATTTCTTCGTTGAGGTGGTAGGAGAGAGTAAGAAGGAGACAAAGAGAGAATTCAGAACAACATAGCATTAGTTTAGATTTTCCATTTTATTTTATTTTTTTGTGAGAGAGAGACTATTCAGAACTTGTATTAATACAGGGACTTGGACATTCAGACACTTTAGGAAACCTATTTTACCATGTGTATGTTCACCTGAAACTTGTTAAGTTTTCTCACAGGTTTTCTCACTTTCTACATTTTGTTCTCCCAATTTTCTCATTATTTTCTTTGTTTTCCATGATTTGTGTTTTCCATCTTTATTTTTATTTCTTTTGTGTGAATGAGCCCTTTGTTTTTAGTATTGATTGATCAGGTAACTTAGGCCCATAACCCTAATATCTTCATGTGCCTAAAATCTCTATGCTTGGACCTTGCTCAAATTAAAATTGTTTTTAACGATAATGGCAATTCCTGCTAGGGCGATTTCATCGGATTGCATTCTCAAGTAGGGTAATTTAAATTTCTATTGTGCATCCTGCATGGAGAGAGCTAGGAAGCATTAAGTCTTCTAACTAAGCATGCATCATATGGAATAATGGTGTGTTCTCCAACATAGTGTCACTTGCACGGCTTTCTCGTCTTCTCTCCCAATTTTTGCTTACCTTGGTTTTAAAGAAATTACAAAAATTCTGTAAGTGATTATTCTTGAAAAATACTCCAAAAGTGAAAATCCAAAAAATAAAACAAGGGACTGCTAATAAAACTCTGACCATAATTAAAATTCATAACGAACTTCATTATATTAAGTTCGTAAGACCCAGATTATTTTCAGGTACACTCCAGACAGAGTGAGGCAAGACCCTAGGACATAGAGCCAAAATCCTAGCCCGATTACTGCCTTGTTGTTGACTGGATTCACAAAGTATTGGCATCTCTATCGTACGTGGGCGATTAGGGCTTCATCAGCTTGCAGACTTAGTATGATGTATTGATCTTAGGCCATCCCTTCATGGGGTGTCTATCTTACCGTTCCGCATCTGAGTACCTCGCAAGGGGGAAGTATCGATTTTGCCTATTGGCTTCCTCCACTATTCTTTGGCTGAGTAGTGGATCCAGACCCAATAGCAAGGATTGTCTTAAAAGTTACAGACTGCAAGTTACAAAGGAAGTGGGAAGTACGAGATACTTTTCTGGTAGTACTCACTCTTCTATAGGACCAACCTCTACGGACTTGTTATATTTTTCCTTGAATAACAATAAAATTGAAAATATATTAATAGCCAAACTCTTACAGCTTCACAGGTTGAGTTGGTGAATCCATTACATTATTGTTTGTTTGAATATGATTTAGGTCAAAGATCATTCCTACGCACTTGCGCCAATTACGACTTCATATATGTTTTATTTTGCCTTTCTCACTTTGAGCCTTCTTCTGTTTTCTTATTTATTTCATCCTCTTGTTTATCTTTGTGTTGTACTCTTCATATATTACCCTTTTCTTCCATGCATGGATAGTTTATTCGGGACCTTGCCGACACCCACTTTGATTCCAAGGACTCGACATCTTCAATAATTCGAGGCGATTCCTGAGAGACCGGTTCAAACATTATGAACCACTCTCTAGACTCCTTATCTCCTCATTCCTCAATAAAATGGGATAACTCTTGTCTCGACATTTTCCCTTGTGGATGGAGATCGATTTATCTTCACATCAAGTCCTCCATTCACATCTGTATGGAATTGACCCTAATCCCAGACTCATCTTCTCATTGGTGCACATAATTGCAAGTCTAGATGAGATGAAATTGAATGTGCAAAACAAGAGCCGAACCTAGACCATGTGCAGATCAATTTTTCTGAGTCTGATTCAAAGATGGCTCCTCAAGGAAAAGGAAAGAGACCATAACAGTCAAATCAAGACCCTTATCCGAAAGAATGCAGTCAATGCATAGTTTTTTTCTTCTACACAGTCCACCCAGCAGCTTATGGATCGGGCTCTTGCCTAGGATATCTTTTACTTATATGCGCAAGGACATGAGGGATATAGAGAATAGAGGAGGAGGAGGAGGAGAAATAAAGAACTGAGAGATGAACCATATGGAGGTTATGATGATCCAAGAAGAGAGGCCTAAAGCATATATTGAAGGAGATATATAACCTTGGTGCTGGCCAGGTAATAGAGTGGATCCCAATCCCTCAGATCCACGCATACATCGAGCTGAAATTGTAGCTCTTGGCTCTTCTTCCTTCGTTCCATGGGAATACAAATGAGGAAACGTATATCCATCTCCAGTAATTTTCCTACATCTGTGGAACCACTCATTACCCCAACATTCTGTTGGGTGTTGTTAAAATAACTGCCTTCCAGTTCTGCCTTCAGGACAAGGCTTTGTACTGGGTAAATTACTTGGAGAAGGTAGTTGTGACCTTGAGGAACTTAAGTCTGCGTTCCTCCACAAATTCTACCCTCTTAGTCATCTCAACCAGATGCGTGCCAGGATCAGTAACTTCTCCCAAGTATTATACGAGTCCATTCATGAAGCATGGGAGAGGTTTAAAGATTTATAAGAGAAATGCCCCCATCATGATATTCCTCAGACCGGCTTGGTCCAACATTTTTTTGAGGACCTGACACAAGAAAGTCATAGGATTGTCTATGAAACCTATGGCGGATCTCATTTCAATAAGGATGAGAATGTACTCTAGCAGAGATTTGAGGAATTGGTCGAAGGAGAGGTCGCATTATCCTCATAACGAGCCTACAAGCATCAGCCGCATATCCACGACAACCCATTAATATTGCAGTATCACATGAAGGGAACATGGATGAGAGATCCAATCTGAGAACCATTGGGAGAACTTGTCCAAGGCTGTTATTATTGAGAAGCGATCACGAGACCTGTAAAATTATCTATGATCGAATAAAGAACCTAAAATCTGGACAAACTGGATCAGATTACCAAGTTGCTGGAGCTGCTGGTTAGCATCATCAATGCAGTTTTTGTGAGTCCATCAACTGCAACTTTCACTAAGTAGAGGGAGCCATCATCGCCACAACTACCTTAGCCGAGTTCATGGCAACCGCCGATCCAGCACGTATCCTACGTGAATTCTCCGAACCAGACACCACCACAATCGTCGCAGTAACAACTTGCCATCTACCAGCCCGAGCCCCAACCCCCATCTTATGTGCATCCATTTTTCCCACCCCCACCCCAAATGCAGGAGGTGAATGACATCTGGAATAATGATGCACAACTAGCCCATCCGGGCAGACAACAGCAAGGCCAGTCCTCTAGAATTCGACCGTATGACTAATCTTCCTGTGGGAAGTTTGTCCAACATCCTCAGCACCAGTCTACACCCTATCAAAACAACTGGAGATAGAATCATCAGTTCCAGCAGCTGCCGTACTGCCAATACCAACCACATCACAATTATACGACTGCTCAGAACAACCAGTATCCTCCTCCTCAGCATTACCATAATCCTCCTCCTCAGTACAATTCTCAATATTCCCATTCGCAGCCTCCACAACATTATCACTCTCAAAGAAGCCTCCAGTGAACCCCACACTTTATTGTCTGGCTTAGTTAGTGAAAAGCTTAGCAGAGATGAGATAGAAGCTTGATGTCCTCACGACTACAGAAATTCCAATTCTAGCATAGGTCAAGGTAAACTGCAACAACTTCAATCAAAAGGAGCAGGTAGTTGTGATGCGCCATCCAATCCTGTAGAGTCAAGTATTTCAGATTTTGATTTGTTTACTGTTGTCATTCTTGGGAGTGGTAGGACATTGCAGTCGTCTACCACACAAAAGGGGAAGAATAAAACATCTTCTTGTGAGTCGTGGTCTTCTACATCAGTTGTACCAACAACAGAGCTAGGTGAGGAAGAAGATGACGGAGGAGCAGCACCAGATCTCCACCACCACCATCAGAAAAAAATACAAAAAAATCAGCAAAATGAAAAGCTTCAAAAAGACAATAAGAGTCGAAGCCAAGCCGAACCAACCAAGCAGGAGCTAGCACTAGTAGCAACTCCAGCATAAGTGATGAAGTTGAAGCTCCTTTGGATATATTTTTGCCTATTTTGAATGATTTCTCTTCTTCTTGCTGGTCATTTGTAAATGATGGTGTAATTATGAATAATACATTTCCTTTTATTAATATTCATTTTCTTGATGCAATGAAAAACTCTAAAAAGTTGAAAAATTGAAAAATGCACTGTCAGGCCATGATGTTGTGGAAATAATTCAAAATCTTGTGTTGGAAATACCATTGTTGAAGGCCATAGAATACAAGTTAGCAGTAAAGAAAGGTTTGAAAGATGCATGTACATTGAAGCATCAAAGTCACAAAAATAGACGTGACAGAGCAAAAAAGTACATTCTGACAAAGGCCACTGTGAATGCTATCAGAGATCTCCTACAGAAGAAAGACAAGGAAGAACCCTTAATTAGATGTGAGGTTTTTTATCAAGTTTTCGAGCGATTTTTGCTTGATAGTATATCTTCAATAAAACTCATGCCCACATCATTGATTCAAGAATTCGGGTTTGGTCCCCTTAAACCCACTTACATGATCCTTCAGTTTGTTGATATGCGCTTCCCAATGGACTTCATTATTCTAAACATGGATTCTCCTACATTGTTACTCCATACCCCTATTATTCTTGGTCGGTCATTACTCAAACGGACGAAGCGATAGTTTATTAAGGGTTTAGAAAGATCACATTTCGCTCCCGCAGTGATCGACTCACTACTGATATGATAAGTGAACCGAAAGTCGTATCTGATAAAGGGAAGACAAAATCAACAGAAGACTATGACATTGTGAACATTAGTGATCAACAACTATCTCAAAATTACATTTTGACACAGGAAATCCTCTCTTCAGAGGAGGACCTGGAAAGCACAGTCAGTCGCTGCTCCATTATCAACTAGGAGACTAAATCAGATTCACTGATTAGCTTATTCAAAGAAGATTCAAACCAAACCGAACATGAAGAGTACATTGCAGATATGTTAGGTGCCTTTTTTATAAGAGCCATAAGTGATAAAGGTGGACAACACCTCATTGATTTTAGCAGACCATCCATCTATCAGCACAGTTTCCGAAGTATATGAGAAGAAGACTCAATAATTGCCAAAATTAAAGTAGCTTCTGGTATGTATAAAGTACACTTTCCTTGTGGGTGAGAAGAACATGTATTTGATTATCATCAGTAGCAGGCTGACCCCAGATCAGGAATCTCAGTTGCTTGAGGTTCTAGAGAAAAATCGCAAGGCACTTGGTTGGAATGTTTCGGATAGCCGAGGGATAAATCCAGCCATGTGTTCACACCAGGTCTATCTTGAAGATGATTGCAAACCGTCCTGTGAATTTTAATGCAGGTTGAACCCTAACCTACGGGATGTGGTTATGAAAGAAATCACAAAATGGCGTGAGACAGGCTTCATTTATCACATTTTCGACTCAAAATGGGTAAGTCCCCTACATGTTAGCCAAAGATATCAAGGATCATTATGGTTACAAATGATCAAGGAGAGGATATTTCTACTCGAGTGATGACATATTGTTGCATGTGCATTGACTACTGGTGCCTGAATTCGGTAATAAATAAGGACCATTTCCTACTGCCATTCATTGATCAATTGCTTGAAGATGGTTACTCCGGGTACAACCAGGTGGTGATCAACCTTGAAGATCAAGAGAAAACTACATTCACCTGCCCATTCGACACATATTCTTTCGGAAGAATGACCTTTGGATTGTGAAATGGCCATGCTACATTCCAGAGGTGTATGCTTGCCATCTTTATCAATATGTTCGGTAGTTTTCTTGAGGTGTTGATGGATGGCTTCTCACTTTATGGTGACAACTTTGATTCTTGTTTTATGCACCTTGATAGAGTGGCAGAAGTGCCGTGAAGTTATTCTAGTTTTGTTATGGGAAAAGAGTTGCTTCTTGGTCACTGAAGGGATTGTGTTGGGCCATGTCATTTCCAAGCGTGGCATGGATGTCGACCCGGCAAAGTTGAACAAGATTGCCCAACTCGAGCCACCATGAAATGTCAAGAATGCAGGGTTATTCCTTGGGCATGTCAGTTTTTACAAAAGATTCATTAAGGATTTTAGCAAGATTGTTTGACCTCTCACTAAGCTATTATGCATGGAGACCAATTTCATTGTTGATAAGTTGGTTCTCCAATCTTTTTTTCAGTTGAAAGATCTTGTCACCTAGTTTGTAGTCCTCATCCACCTGATTTGTCTCTCCCACTTCAAATCATGAAGAATGCATTAGACTTCACAGTTGGGGCTAGACAAAGAAGAGAGACATTGCCCTACGTCATTCATTATGCAAGCGAAACATTAGATGATGCACAAAAGAACTATATAGTCATAGAGAAAGAATTACTAGAAGTGGTTTTAGCCTTTGAGAAGTTCAGATCATATCTTCTTGGATCTAAAGTCATTGTCTACATTGGCCACTCTGTTATCATATATTTACATCAAAAGAAGAATGATGCCAAATCACGCCTACTCATATAGATCCATATCCTTTAGGAATTCGACTAGAAAATCAGAGACAATCCTGTAGTTCAAAACATGGTAGCAGATCATCTATCCAAAATTGAATGCCTAGATACTCAGTTGAGCAGTACACCGATCACAAAAACCTTCCCTGGTGAATCCTTTCTCAGCATTGGATATCTCCCCTGGTATGTTGATATCGTGAACTACCACGTCTCTAGGGCGGTCCCACAATATGGGATGTGGATCAAGAAGGATAAATTCTTGTCTAACTTGCATTTCTACCAGTGGGAAGATCCACACCTATTCAGGAAAGAGGCGGATTGCATTTGGTGTCAGTGTATTCCTCGAGAGGAGCACACTAGTGTCCTCGAGCATTGTCACAAGCTCGAATCTAGAGGACACTACTCTGGAAGTTGAATGATAGTGAAAATATTACAGTCTGGCCTCTAGTGGCCCAAATTATTCAAGGATGCCACATCATACGTCAAATCTTGCACTGATTGTCAAAAGATGGGAGGATCTCTATTCTCAAAAGATTTCATGCCCCTCAAATTCATTCAGATTTCTGATGTGTTCGATGCATGGGGTATTATTTCATTAGTCCATTTACTCATTGTAAGGATTATGAATACACCATGCTTGTCGTAGATTATGTGAGTCGATGGGTAGAAGCTATCCCTAATCGAGCAGTTGATATCGGCACAATTTTTCAGTTTCTGAAAGATAACATCATTTTGCGGTTCGGGATTCTAGAAATTGTCATCTTAAATGGGGGTAGCCATTTCATCAGTAAAGAGGATAATAAAGTCGTCAAGGAGTACGTCATCTATCATCATGTCACTTTTCCTTATCATCCTCAATATAATGTCCTGGATGAATTATCAAACAAAGAAATCAAGACGATCCTGCTATTGAAGAGGGACTCCACGAGGGTCTAAAAATTATCCTCACTAAAAGAATTGCAAAGATAGAGCATCGCTGAGGCGACTGCTCACAAAGCCCTAATTCAAAAACAAGTGCCCACAACGTATAATGAATCGGTAAATAGCAAAAACGTGGAGTAAAATATATTATACTCTATAAACAAAGATGTATAGCATGTAAGCATGTAGAGGTCGAACCACTGAGAGCAAACAAGTTAGACTAATGATTATTGCTGATTTAATGAAGTTTGTACATAAGAGTCTCTTTTTATGGGTTTTTGGTTTTTTATTTTTATTTGATTTTTTAAGTTTTTAATTTTTTGATTTTGTATTTTTATTTAATTTAATTATTATATAAACATTATATATTTATATAAGAGTATAAAAGATATGACGTAAAGTAGATTTACATAGTATATAATAAATATATAAAAATCAAAAAATATTAAGAAATATAGACCATTATATCTTTTATATAAATTTTAAAAAATTTGCAAGCTATTTATAATAATAATAATATAACTCATGTACAGGTGTATATATAGATATATAATACAATATAATGTATTACAATTATAAATATAATTAAAAAATAAACATTTGCAAAATGAAATATTTTTTATATTTTTCATATTTTTCTATTGTTTTTTTTGTGATTGTTTAGGTATTTTACTAATTTCTATGTATTTTTAAAGTCGAAAATGTCCCAAAACAAGGATTAAATACATAGGTCAAATTATTTTGAGAAAAGAAGTAGTAAATATAGTTAAACGTTCTCAACCTAATTTTTATATGTAATAATATAGAAATAAAATTATCAAGTAGAAACAAATATTTCTGGAGTTTTTAAGGAATTTTTTATTTTTTATCATTTTCATTTTTTTTTAGGGTTTTTTATCTGAAATTAAAAAATACTATAATAGATAAAATATATATTTTTTAATTCTTAAACAGGATTTTATTATTTTTAGATATTTTCTAATTTGAATAGGGGCAAAAAGTGCTCTTTTTTATTTTTAATAAAACAAATATGGTGCGCAAGAACATGCATCCAGGTACATTGTCCTCTTTTTACATAATTTTTTAGAACGGGTGATATTTATAAAAATTAAGCAAACATGCACAAAATTGAATAATCGTAGGGACCTTTTGCAAATATTAAAAATATTGCATGCATTCCAGAACCTTAAAACAAAAATCTAGGGGATACAGTGCAATTTACACATGAATATTTAAATTAAAAGTGACTGGCAAGGGCCTAAATGCGATATACAAATCGTTCAAGGACCTCTGTACAATTTTTCCACAACATCTAACTTGTAATATACAAATTTCTGGACTAAAGACAAATACAAAGAATAGTAGGGTAATATTTGCAAAATACCCACCTCATGGGGTCCACGTGAGGTGAGCTAGCACAGACATCAATGCAAATACACAAAAAGGCAAGGGGCTTTATGCAAAATTCCTGCTATTATTTACACTTCAGTCCTAACTTTCAATATTAAAACAACATGTATAAAAAGGTAGGGGAAAATGTGAAATATATCCAATATATGCACGCCAACAGATGGTGGAGATTTCTTCACTTGACAAGCGTCGTGTCCTCACGATGATAACTCGATCTACAACGGCTAGGATTAGACCCCCCCCCCGATAGGATCTGACAGTGGTGGCTCGCGTTGATCTAATGGCAGATGCACAATCTGGGACATCAATCTTGATTGGATGGTGGGGAAGGTGCTTGGAAGAATAGGCAAGAATGTCAGCCCTCCCGAGCTTTGATCTGCAATAGCAGCCGCCTCCGACCACTTGTTTCTCTACTAATTGGCTTGGAAACATTATCTCATCATCCCGTAGCTGATTGCTGCCTCAAAAGGATCCAAAGCTCGGCAGGGTAGCTCTGGAGGGACTTCATTCCTGGGGCGATATTTAAACCTCAAATGGGTCTCAGATGACCCTCTCCAGTCCTACAACTACGTGCACTAGCACGGCAAGGAAAACGATACAAGATCTAGGCCTTTATTTAGTGGAATCGATGGCGGAATGGTCAGATATGGAGATGCTCCGGTGAAAATGACGAATGGAGAAATGGTGTCTTGATCAAGAAACGATCAAGATGATTCAATGGGTTGAGAGACTGGAGAAAGAGTTGGGGAACGATATGCGGGTGAAATGGGGGTCGAATACGGTCGGACACACGACAGAGTAGCGCCAGAGCATAGAGCTCCGGCGATCTTGGATTTTAAAATTTAAGCTAAACTATTGAATTAAGAAACTAAAAACTAATACTAAAACTATCTAGAAATGGGTAAAAGATGTGCAACTTGTACCAGGGGACCAGAGAGTAGAGGTGTCATCGGAGCTCCACCTTGGACCACCTCTCTTCCTCCTTGCTCTGCTCCAACAACTCAGGGGTATCCTCGTTGTCACCGTGAACAAACTCACGCACAAGGCCAAGAGATTAAGGGCTTGAAGAGTGATCAAAGAATCAAATAATGTTGGAGGGTTTTATTTATAGATAGATTTGGCATATCTTGTGACTGGATTCAAGGACGCAGTGGAGGAGATCTATCAAATCTAAGGATCTGGCGTGAATCATGGTGATCCCATCTGCAAAAATTGTTTAAGGCTCAAGGTGATTCCATCATTAGATCGCAAGGGGAAATGGTGAGAAGCAGGCGGCTCGAGGTTCTGACAAGGGTCAGAGGCACCAAAGGGGCAATTGACTGAGGTCGACAAAAGAATGAATCGGGTTGGTCCCCGTGGACAACCAAAAAATGCAAGGCAAAAATTCCTTGTAAAATGAATAATAAATAAATGATTTTATTAATTTTAGGTTATAAAATGAAAAATGTTTATTATTTTCTGTAGTATTTGATGAATCCACATTTCATCATCTTTATTCTATCATTTTGGCACCAAAAACCCTAGCAAATGCCTGTAAATAGCATTAAATAGAGCATCTTAGCATTCATGCATGTGCATTCAATTAGTGTATAAAATACTGTAATTAAAGCCAAATTAATAGAATAAATAAAGAAAAGAAAAAGAATAAAATATTGTAAATATTTTATGACCCAAAACCCCGAGACCTAGGCATCTTGATGAATAGGTCGACAAGGAATAAAGTAGGGGGAGATAGGGGCCAAATACCTATACATTCTATTCATTCTTTATTCATTTTGGGACATATTTTTGGTTCCACGTTTTATACATCAAATAAAGAAACTTTGTACATGAAAGTTGTAGATAAATTTATAAAGAAAAATACAAAATTGATTTCACAGAAAAATAACGTATAGATAAAAAGTTATGGTCTGAATAAAAATCCAGAATCCCAACTTCCCAGACCCGTATCTCACAACTGACAACTCCAAATGCAGCATACTCACCTTTAATTGTATATAGAAGAAAATAAGCTATTTAATGGCGGTGGTTTCGCATTTGGCGGAGCTACGATTTGAAAGTTGAGTTTTGGACCCTCATTGTACATTGTACAGATTAAAATATTCAATTTATTATTTATTTATTATTATTATAATTTTATATTTTTATAATTATGTAAATATTACTTATAATAAATATGTGTATTAAAATTAGAATAAAAATACAAAGAAAATACAAAATAAAAATAAATGTATATACAATACCTAGGTATTAGACCTATGTACAAACCTATACAACACACTCTTATAATTTATTAATTGTACAAAACATATCAGAAAAATAAAATAAAAATATATTTTTGTATATAAAAGTATTTTATAATTTTAGAAAATACTAAATAAAAATAATAAAAATAAAAATACAAAATAAAAAAAAGAGAATACAATATATAGAATAATATACCTATATAGGGGTATAAAAGCAACTTGTAAAAATATAACACATAAAAATAATTAAAAATCGGAATAAAATACTATATAAAATAATAAACATTTTTCATTAAATAACCTAAAATTAATTAAATCATTTATTATTTTTAATTTGTTTTACAAAAGTTTTATTTAAACTTTGTCTTTTTGCGGATGACGTGGCCCAATCAGGCCACGCCATCCGTTGACCGGGGGTCAACTCCCTGACCCCAGGTCTTAGCCTCCTGGACCATTGCAAGTGCCCATCTTCTCGATTTTTTCGCGGGCTTGTCTTTCACCATTTGAGGACGACGCCTTCAGCAAAGTTGATCACCTATGATTCTTCTAGCCCGCCCTAGGATTTTTTCGGGGAGAGCATCACTGCTCTTCCCGTTGTCACCTCGTTTTTGCCACCGCTTCACCATGTTTCAAAATAGGCCCCATTCCCTCCATTACACTTTGAACCGGTTTTTGGCGAGATGTTAACCTCCGAGTGCGGCAAGGTGGGCACCCCTGTGACAGAGGAGGACCCCAGTACCCTCGTCGAGGTGCGGCGAGGCTCGCCGGCCGCGTTCCAAACTCCATCTCCGGTGCATGCCGTGAGGTACAATCTCGGGTTTTACACCCTTGAGGTATGTGTTTACTCCATTTCTTTTGTGATTTTTCAGTTTGTGGAGGTCACAGGAACCATTTCCTATCTTCCAGTTCAACTCTCACTCGCTTAAGAGCCATCAGTCATTCCCTTGCCGGAGCACGCTCCGGCTAGCCTCCACCGCGTCTCCCCTACGCCCACTCCGCCTCCAGGAGCTCTCCAGAGCTCCGTTTTTTGGATCTAACCGTTCCCCTGCAGGTAATATCCAGAGAAGCTTTGTTTGCAGGCATTTCGACCCTCGAGGAGGAGCTCCAGGTGTCGCACGTCGCTGGACACCCTCCGGCGGAGCTTGGCCATTTTGAGGACTCGTCTAGTTGCGGAAGCATATCTGGAGCGAGGAGTCACCTTCGTCTTGCTTCCAGATGGCCGGAGCAGTCCAGGGAGCCCGATTTCATCTCGCCGACGGCCTGTTCATCGCCTTGTTCCTCCACCATAGCCCAGCGCCGTCTGATCAAGGTTGTTCTCCCAAGAGTACAGCAGCCCTTGGATCTTGGACCCCCACAACCGTTTGATCATTCGGCCAAGATCTGATCGTGGCCATTGAACCCGAAGGGGTATCGGCCATCATCATCTCGACACGTGTCTTAAGTGGACTCGCACCGGCCGTTGGATCCCGCTGAGGTTGGGGATTTTGCAAGAACACCCAGCCCACTTTTGGTATTTAATACGTAGTTTTAAATCTTTAGTATGCTGCTTTGAACTTCTGTGAAATTTGCGGAGCAACCCCTTCTTATTTGTAATACTCCATTTTGCCCCCTGCCAGTCACGTGCTAACGCGCATGTGATTCGCAATTTTGCGGGGAAACCCTGGTGTGGTTGCATATTCAGATTCAGTCTATAAACATTTGATTGCAGTTATAGTTTTAAGGGAATTTTGCAAATCAGTCCTTTAAAATTTCGAATATTCTATTTATGCCTTCCTAGGCGCGCGTGCGACGCGCGTGAGCCTGGGAAGTTTTGCAAGAAAGCCCCTGCGACTTTGGGTATTTTCATTTAGTCCAGAATATATTTTATTCAGTACAAATTTTGTGAGAAAGTTGCTGACGAGCCCCTGGACTTTTCGATATTTGCATAAACGCCCCTGCTAGGCCCTTACTTTGTGCTTGCTATATCTATTTATTTAAGGCCTCATTCTATTCCCAAAAATTCTCAAAATTTAGGGTTAAGCTCCTGTTAACTTGTTCTTCCACGCTACATTTTTAGTTTTTGATTTTATTTTATTTTATATATTAAAAATCAAAATCAGGCTTTTTATTCACTGTCTAGCTTGGAAAATGCTAAAAAATATTAAAACATCTGGAAAAATTCCAAAAAAATTCTCTAGTGTCTATTTTAACCTATTGTCTATTTTGACCTATTTTAGTGTCACTCCAAAAATCACTAAAAATCTCAAAAGAAAAACACTAAAAATTTAAAAACACTCAAAAACTTCAAAAAAATATAGAAAATCCTAGAAAACTCCAAAAATTACAAACTCAGTTTCGGTTTGTTCTAGATTTTATTATCTTTATTTAAAAAATAGTGTGGACAACTTTTGTGGCTATTTGCTATTTTTTATTCCAGTTTTATCTTCATCCAGTAGCTTGCCCACTGTTTTGCTTTATTTCACTATTTAAAAAATACCAAAAACACCTTGAAAAATACCCAAAAATCACAAAAACAGTAAAAAACCCTAAAAATATCAAAAACATTTTATTTCTGAATTTTTGGTTATTTTTGCATATTTTTATAAATACTTTAGCTTGTCTTTTATTACATTGTCCCTATTTTCCAATATTGAAAAAAAGAAAAAAAATATAAAATATAAAATTATAAAAATTAGAAAATTAAAAATCAAAATACAAAATTAAAAATTTAATTCAAATAAAAAAATTAAAAATTAAAAACCCACAAAAATTTCATTGTTTGCTTGCTTAGTGTAGACACTTCACACACACTCACTTGCGCACATTAATTTGAATTACCCTGCTTGCTCCCTGTGTTCGAACTCTCTGCATACTTACCCTTTACACCATTTGTGCAGAGTTAAAAATAAATTTTAATGCCACATTATTTCTAATTTATTGATCTTTAGTGTTGGTTAATTGTTGACTTTAATCGAGATTTGTGTGGTCGACACACCGACTGAGTTCACGCTTTGTGTTGAACTTAAGACCACCGAATTTCGGTTGAATCAAATGGCGTCGTTGCCTGGGAGCAACAGCGCGTAGATCACTTTTTGCTTGTGTTGTGATTATTTGTCTACTTTTGCGGCTTTTATTTCTGCTTATTTTATTTTGGCTCATTTTTGATAATTATTGTTTGAATTGTCTAATCACCTTCGTGTTTGACTTTTTGCGAGGTACGCGGATCGAGGGAGGCTCTCTTTTCTAGGAGCGTCCGTGCACCCACGTGAGGCGGTGACGCTTCGCACCAAGGCGGATTTACATGATTTTTGAAGACAATTCCCGAGCCATTTATTTCATTGACCTCATTTCTTGTAATTTATTGTGAGAGAGAGAATATTTATTGTAATAATAGAGGTACCCCCGGACATTTGGATTCGTGCGAGCCTAATTTCCAAGTGATTGTTCACTTGGGGGCTTGCCGCGCTTTTCGTTGTTTTTCGTGTTTTCTTGCATTCTTTTTATTTTATTTTGTTTTTTTCGATTTTATTTATTTTGTGTGATTGAGCCCCTAGTTTTAGGATTGCTTGCGATAGACTAAGGCCAAACACTTAATATTTTGCATGCACCTATAATCTCGTTTGGACTTAGTCAAATTTTAAACAGTTGATTCATCATCTTCGATCCGCCGCGCCGCGAGCTCTCCCCGCAAAGCGCTTTCTCCTAAACTCAAGTGTGTTGAGCAGAGGAGGGGTGAGCCTAGACCGGACTCTAGGGTTGAGGATTGTTGGTCAACTTGTGGTTCTTCCCGCTAATAGCAATTTCTGAAACATAGGGCGATTTCATCGGCTTTTGCATTTGCATATAGATAGGTTTCAATTCTGCTGAGCATCTTTGCATGTAGAGTGCCGGAGGCAAGGTGAGCATTTCTCTTTAGCATACATCATCGATTGCTGCTTACATTGCTTTTTCCGCCTCTCCCTCTGATTTTGCCAACCTAGGTGCTTAAAGGAATTGACTCCTCGTTAGGATCGTGCATTTTTATTAAAAATCCAAAAAAAGTGATTATCAATAAAAATTGGGACTGCTAATATTACTTGACCCTAAAACCGATCAAAAAGAGAAATCTTGTGTTGGGGCGAGTAATCCCCTCATTGTCTTCGTTTTACATTGCTCGCGCACACACTAAGGTTAGTGCCCAAATCCCATCAAGCCCCCTAAGTGTTTGTGCAATTTTTGACTTCTCTCCTAACTCTAAAACCGACAAGATAAAAAGACCGCTCTTTGCGGTCTCTACCGAGTTGAGTAGGTGAATTGAGGGTTTGCATTATTTTCATATTTGTCTGTGATTGTTTTTGTGTGTCCTAGATCATCTCTGCGTACTTGCGCCTTCTTCTTCACTCTCTTGACTTGACCGGCGTGCTCTCCCGATCATTTTCTTTTGTTTTCGAGATGGACCCCTGGAGCGCTTTTTATCCGGACTTTGCGGATCCCTCGCTCGCTCCAGTCGATCGACCTCCCTTTTATCAGGAGGACCCGCCTCCTATTTTTTCTGATTTTTGTACATACCCGCCTCAGCCACTGTATCACGACTCGGAGTTCTATCCACACCCACCCCCACCTGTGTATTATCCATCTCCACCTTCACATCCACTCGAGTCTGACCTGATGGAGTCACCTCCCTCGATCTCTATGAGTAATATCTTGAATCGGATGACAAAGCGCATTTATTTGTTAAATGATAATCTTGCTATCTTGAGGAATAATCAGATTAATGCTCCTTCCGTCAGGCATTCGGATTTACTTTTAGGTGATCATGGGAGCTTGCAATCGCCAAAAATACAAAAAAATGAGAAAAATTTAAAAATCCAAAAAGATTTCGGGAGATACTTGGTTGATTCATATTGTGAGGAGAGAGTCCACGTGTCAGAACCCTGGACCACACATCCATTCACATCTAGTCCCACCTTTGACCCCGAGGATGCCGCTGTACAGACTGCTCTTGGCATGCCTCGTGTACACGCTGATCTGACTTCCTTCCTTGTATGAAGGAAGTCCAAAAATTCAAAAAAATGCTATCTGAACCCGAAGTGGTGGCTACTATTCATGAGATTATCCGTGCCCCACTTCAGCAGGCCATGACCCAATTATCTGCTCCTCTTCCCAAGAAGAGAAAGCGGAGGAGCAGATCTGAGCATCACATTCTGACCATGGCCACTGCCTTCGCCATCACACACCGTCCCATTCCCAAGAAGAAGAACACAGCTACACCTTTCATCACGTG
This sequence comes from Ottelia alismoides, assembly GCA_037367405.1. Lineage (NCBI taxonomy): Eukaryota > Viridiplantae > Streptophyta > Magnoliopsida > Alismatales > Hydrocharitaceae > Ottelia > Ottelia alismoides. Next base: position 289,676 of record JAZKJV010008468.1, on the reverse strand, counting down.
CACCATCTCTGACTACACTTGTGATCGCACTCTCTTGGACGGCGGTGCATCTATTAGCATACTACCTTCTCGCTGGTACAGTCTCTTCACTTAGGGCCTCTCAAGAAGACCAGGATGATCGTTCAGTTTGCTGACGGATCCATCAAGAGGCCAAAGGGTATCCTTGAAAATGCCGTCATTTCTATTCAGGGCATGAGCCACCATGTTGATTTTGTCGTGTTGCCCATGGAGACCTCCACAGGGGAGCCGTCTCCAATCATCCTGGGACGACCATTTCTCGCCTCTGCGAGGGTCGTTATTGACTATGGATCAGGAGAGGTTCGCTTCCGTCCTGTTGACGAGAGCGAAGTGATGATCACCGCACCCACAGATGACCAGAGACCTGCACCTGATGCACCTTCACTGATTATAGCTGACTCTGAGGTCTGTGACCGACCTGATGCTACTAGAGATACTTGTTTAGCGACCACTGATGACACCCGACGGATCCCCCGAAAGGGGAGGAAGTCGGAAAGCATGGACCTCACTAATCCTCCTCCTGGTGTGTGGCGATGTGTTGATGAGATCCAGAGTATTTATGTGATTGAACCATTTGAGCGTGGGGCAGATACCAAGACTATTGAGGAGGTTTATGATGTTGCCCATTATTTTGAGAGACCTCATAAGGAAACAAACGACCTAGGTAAAACTAGGCAGGACGGACCTGGTTTGACTACTTCCACTGATAAACCCGTTCCTGGCCCTTCACAAGTGAAGATGATTGAGGTCGGTTATGATGCTGCCATTTATTTTGATAAATTCAAACCTCTTGTTGAAGATAAGGATTCAGGTGAGAGTCTTGAGGATGATATGAGTTCGTATACTTCCACTGATGATTTCGTGCCTTTTGACTTTGACCTGGACGATCCCTCGCAGGACAACTCCGATTACACTTCTTCCGAGGATGATGAGTTTGTCCCATTCCACTTCACTATCTACGAGACTTCTAAGGCCGGACCTAGTCGTACTTCCCCCACTCACCAGTCTGCGCCTTCACACCATAGGACCACAAGGGGAGAACCCAACCATACTGCTTCCATTGATCAGTTCATCCCTTTCCGTTTTGATTCCACTGAGGGCCTTCACCGTGTCGACCCTGGTCGGCTTCCGTCCACTGTGGACCCCGATGTCGACATACATTATATCTGATCTATCCCTCAGCGGTCTTGCAAGAAGGTTAGCTTTCGGCCTTCTTGATCATATGTACATCCACCTATGTTGTACATCCTCCTTTGTTCATCTCTTTCTATCTCCTGTTTTTACTCGTCCACCCATTCTCGTGTCTGCCTTGCTTAGGACGTACTTTGTCCTAAGTATAGGGGGTGGACGAATCGAGTGTTCTTTCATCGTTTTGTGTCCTCACTCCTGTTGTTGCCTATACTTAGGGCTTCTTTTACCCTAAGTATAGGGAAAGCGATGTGTACATTCTCATGATCTTCTTCCACTCTGATCTCTTTTCTCCTTTTCTTCTTTTCTTCTTTTCCTTTTCTATCTTCTTCATCTATCAAAAAGGTGCCGCCCTTGTAGACAGTTTTCCATACTTAGGACGTACTTTGTCCTAAGTATAGGAGGGCGTGCACCTCGAGTTTACTATTCTTTTCAATCCTCTCCATTGTCTCCTCTTCTTGTCTATACTTAGGGATATTTTACCCTAAGTATAGGGGGAGACAATCTGAGTACGATCTGTTCATTCCCACCCTTGACCCTCCATGCGTTGTGTACAGTCTGCTATACTTAGGATTATTTGATCGTAAGTATAGGGGGGATGGTCAACTTCTCATTCGTTGATTCATTCATTAGTTTTTTTTCATTCTTTAGACTTGCCTATACTTAGTACGAGTTATGTCTTCTCTTTTCTCTCCGATCTATGAGGACATAGCTCAAGCTAAGTATAGGGGGGTCGTATATACTGCGTATATACTTTAGCCATAACTCATACTTTCGTATTTTCTTAATAATATGGCTAATAATTCATCAAAATTCAGTAAAATTCCTTAATAAAAAGGTGTTTTATTCCTCAAATTCTTTTTGTACTTACTGATTAAGAAATCAGGTGAAAATATTTTTTGCAAAATGTTTGAAAAATAGTTTGAAAATCCTTGTGAACATCTTTTGAAAACTATTTTGAAAATATTTTGTTACATGTTTTCAACCTTTGTAAAAATGTGTGGTTTGTCAAATTTCTTTTCTTTGTGTGAAATAAAATGTTTGAAAAATGATTTGCAAATGGTTTGAAAAATGGTTGCAAAAATATTTTGAAAAACCTATATATAGTGTTTAAAAACCTTTGCAAAATGATTTTCAAATGTGTGTACATGTTTTCAGAAATGTTTGTAAAAATTATTTTGGACTATAGTTTTCAAAAATTGTGTGAAAAGCTTGTGTCAAATAAGTTTGAGGAATACTAACATCACACCAAAATCCACTATGCATATATGTATAAAATTGACCACTTACCCTGTAAATTCTAAAATCCACTTCTTGTAAATATAAGAAGCACTCCCGTGTACATATTTTAACCTAGCTTTCAGCCAAAACTTTTGTTTTCAAAAAGCCCAAAAACTTTTGCAAAAATTAAAATCCAAAAACATTTGAAAAACCTTTTTTGAAAAAAAAAATGCTTCTGCATATGCATCATGATCATGTTTTCAAAAATCCATAAAAAGTTCAAAAATCCTTGAAAATTGCATCACAAAAATATTTTCCGCATAGCATTGCATAGCATGAGCAATTTTCGGATCGAGTTTGATTGTTGAACAAGTCTATGTAAAATCCGGAGATTGGAGCTTGATTGGACCTTAAAATATACCTAATAACAGGAACCTTATAGGAACTGGGTTTGAGGTACTTCAGGTCTAGTTGACTTAATTCTTTGAGGATCACGGGACTTGGTTCAATGGATTCTTGACTGCCTAAGTAGAGTATTTCGGAGCACACGCACGATTCTTGTTGATAATGACCTAACTTGGACACCTGCACCTTTCACATGGCTCAACTCAGTTGGAGTGGTGAGGGGATTGGATTTGCCGGTATGAGACGCACACAAGTGGAAACATTTGTCCTCCTCTAGGGAGGGAAGTGCACCCCAACCCGTCCAGTGATTAGGAAGTCTAATGACATGAGGCTGTGGGTTGCAATAAAGCTTCAAAAGAGGGATAGTCTACTGGCTCAAGAGGAAAAACTCCTTATGTAAATGCTGCTGTGAATAGTATTTCAAAAAAAAAAGTTCAGGCATGTACAAAAATAAAAAGCCTGCAAAGTATGTGAATATGTTGTATTGAAAATAAGCAAGCTTGAGCATCAAAGTCATATCATGTGAGCCTGCAGCAGGATGACTTGACTACACTGGTCTTACATCCCGGGATAGGTAGCTACACTGGCTACCGTCCATTCTTCTCTTCACCCCCTCCTCTTGAGCTGGTTGCCACTTGAACTTAGAAGGGAATACCTGCTCCTCAAGGATGGAGTTGTTGGATTGGGGAATCATTGGGTTGTCGTATTGGAGAAGTCAGTTTCTTTGTCATTCTAGTTGGGGAGAGCCACCATCACTTACACTATACGAGTCAAATTCATAGTCGTAAGAGTTTGCGTATGAGTTGAAGTATTTCTGAACTGGCTATTAAGGAGACTTGGACAGAGTTTTGGGATTCTCAGGGACTGTTGGATTTCAAACACGGTTCTCACTAAGGTTCCGCCCGCACTAAAATTCCAGAGGTCCGACTTAAGCTCCAAACTTTGATTTTGTAAAGACAAGTTTGATAATCAAATAAAATCCAAGTTCTTCATTTTCTTTTCTTTCTTTTTCGTTTTGCACTTATTGCATAAGTGTTTGCTAGGGACTAGCAAAGGTAAAGTATAGGGGGATGATGAATCCACATTTCATCATCTTTATTCTATCATTTTGGCACCAAATACCCTAGTAAATGCCTGTAAATAGCATTAAATAGAGCATCTTAGCATTCATGCATGTGCATTCAATTAGTGTATAAAATACTGTAATTAAAGCCAAAATTATAGAATAAATAAAGAAAAGAAAAAGAATAAAATATTGTAAATATTTTATGACCCGAAACCCCGAGACCTAGGCATCTTGATGAATAGGTCGACAAGGAATAAAGTAGGGGGAGATAAGGGCCAAATACCTATACATTTTATTCATTCTTTATTCATTTTGGGACATATTTTTGGTTCCACTTTTTATACATCAAATAAAGAAACTTTGTACATGAAAGTTGTAGATAAATTTATAAAGAAAAATACAAAATTGATTTCACAGAAAAATAACGTACAGATAAAAAGTTATGGTCTGAATAAAAATCCAGAATCCCAACTTCCCAGACCCGTATCTCACAACTGACAACTCCAAATGCAGCATACTCACCTTTAATTGTATATAGAAGAAAATAAGCTTTTTAATGGTGGTGGTTTCGCATTTGGCGGAGCTACGGTTTGAATGTTGAGTTTTGGACCCTCATTGTACATTGTACAGATTAAAATATTCAACTTATTATTTATTTATTATTGTTATAATTTTATATTTTTATAATTATGTAAATATTACTTATAATAAATATGTGTATTAAAATTAGAATAAAAATACAAAGAAAATATAAAATAAAAATAAATGTATATACAATACCAAGGTATTAGACCTATGTACAAACCTATACAACACACTCTTATAATTTATTAATTGTACAAAATATATCAGAAAAATAAAATAAAAATATATTTGTGTATATAAAAGTATTTTATAATTTTAGAAAATACTAAATAAAAATAATAAAAATAAAAATACAAAATAAAAATAAGAGAATACAATATATAGAATAATATACCTATATAGGGGTATAAGAGCAACTTGTAAAAATATAACTCATAAAAATAATTAAAAATCGGAATAAAATACTATATAAAATAGTAAACATTTTTTATTAAATAACCTAAAATTAATTAAATCATTTATTATTTTTAATTTATTTTACAAAAGTTTTAAGTAAACTTTGTCTTTTTGTGGATGACGTGGCCCAATCAGGCCACGCCATCCGTTGACCGGGGGTCAACTCCCTGACCCCAGGTCTTAGCCTCTTGGACCGTTGCAAGTGCCCATCTTCTCAATTTTTTCACGGGCTTGTCTTTCACCATTTGAGGACGACGCCTTCAGCAAAGTTGATCACCTATGATTCTTCTAGCTCGCCCTAGGATTTTTTCGGGGAGAGCATCATTGCTCTTCCCGTTGTCACCTCGTTTTTGCCGCCGCTTCACCATGTTTCAAAATAGGCCCCATTCCCTCCATTACACTTTGAACCAGTTTTTGGCGAGCTGTTAACCTCCGAGTGCGGCAAGGTGGGCACCCCTGTGACAGAGGAGGACCCCAGTACCCTCGTCGAGGTGCGGCGAGGCTCGCCGGCCGCGTTCCAAACTCCATCTCCGGCGCATGCCGTGAGGTACAATCTCGGGTTTTACACCCTTGAGGTATGTGTTTACTCCATTTCTTTTGTGCTTTTTCAGTTTGTGGAGGTCACAGCAACAATTTCCTATCTTCCAGATAAACTCTCACTCGCTTAAGAGCCTTCAGTCATTCCCTTGCCGGAGCACGCTCCGGCTAGCCTCCACCGCGTCTCCCCTACGCCCACTCCGCCTCCAGGAGCTCTCCAGAGCTCCATTTTTTGGATCTAACTGTTCCCCTGCAGGTAATATCCAGAGAAGCTTTGTTTGCAGGCATTTCGACCCTCGAGGAGGAGCTCCAGGTGCCGCACGTCGCCGGACACCCTCCGGCGGAGCTTGGCCATTTTGAGGACTCCTCTAGTTGCGGAAGCATATCTGGAGAGAGGAGTCACCTTCGGCTTGCTTCCAGGTAGCCGGAGGAGTCCAGGGAGCCCGATTTCATCTCGCCGACGGCCTGTTCATCGCCTTGTTCCTCCACCATAGCCCAACGCCGTCAGATCAAGGTTGTTCTCCCAAGAGTACAACAACCCTTGGATCTTGGACCCCCCACAGTCGTTTGATCATTCGGCCAAGATCTGATTGTGGCCATTGAACCCGGAGGGGTATCGGCCGTCATCATCTCGACACGTGTCTTAAGTGGACTCGCACCGGCCGTTGGATCCCGCTGAGGTTGGGGATTTTGCAAGAACACCCAACCCACTTTTAGTATTTAATACGTAGATTTAAATCTTTATTATGCTGCTTTGAACTTCTGTGAAATTTGCGGAGCAACCCCTTCTTATTTGTAATACTCCATTTTGCCCCCTGCCAGTCACGTGCTGACGCGCATGTGATTGGCAATTTTGCGGGGAAACCCTGATGTGGTTGCATATTCAGATTCAGTCTATAAACATTTGATTGCAGTTATAGTGTTAAGGGAATTTTGCAAATCAGCCCTTTAAAGTTTCGATTATTCTATTTATGCCTTCCCAAGCGCGCGTGCGACGCGCGTGAGCTTGGGAAGTTTTGCAAGAAAGCCCCTGCGGCTTTGGGTATTTGCGTTTAGTCCAGAATATATTTTACTCAGTACAAATTTTGTGAGAAAATTGCTGACGAGCCCCTGGACTTTTCGATATTTGCATAAACGCCCCTGCCAGGCCCTTAATTTGTGCTTGCTATATCTATTTATTTAAGGCACCATTCTAATCCCAAAAATTCTCAAAATTTAGGGTTAAGCTCCTGTTAACTTGTTCTTCCACGCTACATTTTTAGTTTTTGATTTTATTTTATTTTTATATTTATTAAAAATCAAAAACATGCTTTTTATTCACTGTCTAGCTTGGAAAATGCCAAAAAATATTAAAACATCTCGAAAAATTCCAAAAAAAATCCCTAGTGTCTATTTTAACCTATTTTAGTGTCAGTCCAAAAATCACTAAAAATCTCAAAAGAAAAACACTAAAAATTAAAAAACACTCAAAAACTTCAAAAAAATATAGAAAATCCCAGAAAACTCCAAAAAATACAAACTCAGTTTCTTTTGTTCTAGATTTTAATTATTTGTAAAATAGTGTGGACAACTTTTGTGGCTATTTGCTATTTTTAATTCCAGTTTTATCTTCGGCCAGTAGCTTGCCCACTGTTTTGCTTTATTTCACTATTTAAAAAAATACCAAAAACACCTTGAAAAATACCCAAAAATCACAAAAACAGTAAAAAACCCTAAAAAAATCAAAAACATTTTATTTCTGAATTTTTGGTTATTTTTGCATATTTTTATAAATACCTTAGCTTGTCTTTTATTACATTGTCCCTATTTTCCAATATTGAAAAAAAGAAAAAAAATATAAAATATAAAATTATAAAAATTAGAAAATTAAAAATCAAAATACAAAATTAAAAATTTAATTAAAATAAAAAAATTAAAAATTAAAAACCCACAAAAATTTCATTGTTTGCTTGCTTAGTGTAGACACTTCACACACACTCACTTGAGCACATTATTTTGAATTACCCTGCTTGCTCCCTGTATTCAAACTCTCTGCATACTTACCCTTTACACCATTTGTGCAGAGTTAAAAATAAATTTTAACTCCACATTATTTCTAATTTATTGATCTTTAGTGTGGGTTAATTATTGACTTTAATCGAGATTTGTGTGGTCAACACACCGACTGAGTTCACGCTTTGTGTTGAACTTAAGACCACCAAATTTCGGTTGAATCAGTAGTTTATCCCTATTTTTATTTTATTTTAAGAGGCTATTTATTGCAAGTTATTATTTACATATATAGTAATAGGTATATTTGCATATGTATGTGTATTTTATTTTTATTTCATAATTTAGATGTTATTATTTTATACACTTAATTTATATATTTATAACTTATTTGGATGTACATAAATATATTTTTATTGTATTTTCCTGAGTTTATTTGTAGACTTAAATAAATAGATATATTTATTATATAGGTATAAGTATAGTATATTCATCTATGTATTTTGCACGCTTATTATTTTAGTGTATTTGTAATGGTTTTCTTTTATTCATATTATGTTCATAGAGTATAAATAATAACTACAGAATTATAAAAATATAAAATAATGAAAAATATAAACAATAAATAAAATGAATATTTTATTCAGGTTTAAGGTACAATAGGGGTTCAAAACCTAACTTTTGCATTTTAACTCCAAATTAAATGAAACCACCATCATTAAATAGCTAATTAAAAGTTATATACAATTAAATGTGATTTTGTGCATTTCTTTTTTGGAGAAGATATGGGTATGGGAACTTGGGTTTTGACTTTTTATTCAGAGTGTAGAATGAACATTGTATATTATTTTTATGTAAATCAATTTTGCATTTTTCTTTGTATTTTAATCTTCAACATTCATGTACAAAGTTTCTATATTTGATGTATAAAGAATAAAGAATAATTTAGGTCCCAAAAGTAATTTATTGATTAATTAATTAATAGGGCTTTTAATGTGTTTTTGGACCTTATCCCCCCTACTTTATTCCTTGTCGACCCAGTCATAATGATGCATAGGTCTCGGGATTTAGGGTCATAAAATACTCCAGCATTTTATTACTTTTTCTTTTTTTATTCTTTAATATTGGATTTAAATAATGTATTTTATAGAATATTTTTATGATAAATAATGAATGTTAATTCTTGCAAAAATATATATATATATATACATTCATTTAGCTAGGGAATGGAGTCCAAATAGAAAGAATAAAGGTGATGTAATGGAGATTCAACCCTATGCTTGCCTTTGATAGTCCCTAGCGAACACTTATGCCTATAAGTGCAGATAAGAAAATAAAGAAACGAAAAAGAAAGAACTTAGATTGATTTTAACTCTTAAACTTGTCTTCATAAAAATCGACGCAAGGACTATAGTTGTGTGAATTCCCACTCCGGAATAGAGTACTTATTGCCGAAGAGATTAGTAGAGTCTAGGAAGGTCAGAAGCCCCTAGTTAGAATAGTCTAGTCGGGGGCTAGCTTTTTTTGTAAATATGCAGTTAGGAATAATCCCGCCAACGTAATAGGAATTAGACCTAACACGATTCCAAATAGAAAAACTGCATAAATCATCCATATATCTTGTTTTTTGATTTGAGGTGTAATTGAAAAAAAGAGGTCAGATCTCTTCCTAAATCTTTCTCAGAATCATCCCTTAATCTCAATGACAATAAATTGGCCTTGACCCCTTCTCACTAGTCTTAGTTAAGGAATCATAGAATCCTTGGAATCTCGAAAAAATCCCTTATGGGCAGTAACGAGGGATAATTGAGATCAATTTTCATTAGCCATAATTTCTTCGTCTGAAAAATCATCTTTTTCTTTTTGATTCTATTCTTTTAATATAAAAGCCATCAATAAATCAAAGAAAACGCTCTTAGTTCAGTTCAGTAGAACGCGGGTCTCCAAAACCCGATGTTGTAGGTTCAAATCCTAAAGAGCGGGATTTTCTTATTATTCAGCAGCCCATAACGAACTAATTATTAGAAAAGAACTTAATGAAATGTTGCGAGAATTTGACCTCCTCTCTGCTTATAACTAGTGTCAATCAAGAAAAGAAATGTTACTCTTACCTACTTTTAGTCCGCAGTTCACTCTTCCCTCTCTATTCCGCTTCGCCTCCTCGCTCGCTCACCGACAGTCCAAATTGTCACAGGTGTACCTGATGCTATTCCTATAATAGGATCGCCTTTGATAGAATTATTACGACACTCACTAAGACAAAGCCCATCACTATTGCGATAAGAACCACTGAAAACTAACTCATTATTGTCGAGACAACGACTTACTTCTTCACATTCACCGTGCAATGCAAGCTGTTATTGATAGATAGAAGAATCATGGTATGCATTTTCGTGTACTATCTAAAGCGTTTAGTATGTCTGGTGGGGATCACATTTACTCTGGTATAGTAGTAGGTCAACTGGAAGGTGAACTCCTTCGCGTTAGGGGGCACTTCATTTTAAAGCTCGCTCGACATTTATATGATGTTATTTGTCTTTTTCCCATTCTATTTTTTTCAGTTTTCCTCATAGACGAGCAAGGAAGTCTTCCTCTTTGCATCACATAAGTCGAGCCGAGGCTTGCTACATCTCTCTTTCCAGCCTCAGCTTCTCCTGAGACCAGTCACAGATTCTCCCTATGATTGCTTGTGGCTTCTCCCTCGGTCATTGCTCCCTTGTCACTGCCGAGCTTCTCGCTACCCTGCTTGACCCTCGGCACCCACTCCCGCTGACCCTGTGGCTTGACTGCGGATGATAGTGGCTATACTGGGGATTTTTGCAGCTTCGCACCTTGCTCCTTCCCCTTCTCCTTCAGCTACTGAGCCCTGATTCTCCTTCTCTGTCTGCTGGAACCCGAAACGGAAGAGACCTCAACTGTAGGAGCAGGACCTAGTCAAGCGATTCAGAGGCAGTAATAAGGTGAGCGGATGTCCAAGATGTGGTCGACGGGAGGATATGGGTATATAGTGAGTTTCAGGTCCCAAGTCGGTTTTTCGTGTGATAGCGGCTGTAGAAGAGATTTCTGGGATCAAAGAAAATTATATATCATCTTTGATGAGACTAGAAACCCCAGCTTCAAAAATATGTGGTTCCGCACAAAGCTCAACTGGTACCGCCCCCAACCGGGGATCACAATATCAAGCAAGCTGAAGAAGGCCTCTCATCTCTGACCCATTGACTTGATTCTTGATTACTTGAGAAAAGAAGAAATTCATCTTCCGTGGCACTTAAATCGGACCTTTTGACATTAAGGTTTGATCAGGACATTGTGTGGGAACCGGACTTGAAACACAACAGCCTCTGATATCCACAAAACTTTTCCCAAGTCTCCTCAATATCTAGGTCAGAATAAGTCAATTCATACGCAAACCCTTATGACTATGGAGTTGTCTTATACAGTGTGAGTGATATGTAACTCTCCTCGGCTGAAGAGGTAAAAGTCAGTCTTCTCCAACATGATGACCCTAATTCCCCAGTCCAACAACTCTTTCCTTGAGAAGCGGGGTATTCCCGTCTATGTTCAAGTACAACCTGCTCAAGAAGAGGAGGTGGAGAGAAGAATAAACGGTAGTCAGTGTAGCTACTTGATGAACCTCAGTTTCATCATCTTTATTTCCCATAATTAACCCCCTTGCTTAAAAGTTTGTCAATAAATCCCTGTTAATGTCCTTTAATTAACAGAGTCCTTAATAAATTAAAAACCACAAAAAATGGCAAAACAAAAATCGTGGTGTTTTTAGACTTAAAAATACCTTCAAAAATATTTCGGGCTCTTGTTTGATCTCTTTTCGAGTTTTGATCAACATGAAACTTGTAGATCTCGTCAAGATCTACAACTTTCATGTTTTGAGTTTTCTCAAATTCAGCCCCTATAACCTCTAAAAATCAAAAATATCATCCTAATAATCTGATTGGGCCACGTGGCCCAATCTGAAGGCGCCACGTGGCCCGCCTTCTTTGTCCCATCCGCCTCCTCTTCGAGCCGTTGGATCTCCTCCTGAGATCCAACGATCCCAGGCTTTCCACGCCCGCTGCTTTCCCTCATCCATCCGATCATCTCCGCCTCTAATCCTAGCCGCTCGTTGCCGCCTCTCGCTCCTCGTGCCACGTGGCACATTGTGGTCCGCTTGATCATGTCATGGATCTTCTGATCTGAGCCGCTCAATCCACCCTCTAATCCTAGCCGCTCGATCAACTCCAGTATCCCATCACCACCCTCCATCAGCGCCCTTCCCACAGACTGCCACGTGGCCGCTCCGTAGCCCTTTGATCACTTCGCCATCGATCTAATAGCGACCGTCCTCTAGCGCCACGCTCCCGACCGTTGGATCACAAGATCCAACGGTTCGGGCTTCGTCTTCCTCCTCCCACGAAGCTCCGCCCGCACGTTCCGCCTCGTAGACCTCCTCCGCCCTTCCATTTTTAGCCATCACCCTAGTCATCCTCTCCTCCCGTTAACCACCCCACGTCCGAGCCCAGTCCTCCATGATTCTCGCACATCACTCCATTACCCGCGATGACCTCCCAGTCGCCCCATACCACCCTCTAAACCCGCGACGCCACTCATCAGCACCACCGACTTCGCCCTTTAAATACGCCGCCCCCTCTTCCATTCCAACCCGTCCATCAACCAAGGGGCGGTGGCCCAGCCCTCCAGCTCCTCCCTGTGACAGGGGGAGGAGCTTGGATCGAGCGACGACGACCTCCTGCCTCCGATGAGACCCGCCGACCTTCAGGCGGCGCTGCGGTGGCTCTAAGCCCCGCTCGAGCTCGCTGGCACGGCCGGCCAGTATGTGCGACGACCCGGGCCTCTTCTCCGACGCCCAGCCCAGGCCATCCCCTCCATCTCCGGCCAGGTAAGCTCCTTTTTCCCTCTCTGCATTTTCTTCTTATTTTGCTTATTTAATTCAGCTTCATCAGCCGTTTCTCCCTCTCCATTAACCATTCCATTAGCTCCACCATCGATCCACCTTCCCCGCGCACCTCTCCGACCATCACCTTCCTCTGCCACAACCTCCCTCCATCCCAGGCATCCTCCTCCGCCGGAGGCGGAGGAGGACCCACTAAGGGCTGCACTTCTCCACCCCAAGAGCCCTCCATTCACCTCGCATCGCACGCACACACGCCTCTAATCCATTTTGCAGGTCCAACCTTCATTGGCCGGACTTCGGGCGGAGCTCAGTTCTAGAGCTCCGCCTCCGGCGATCAGTCGTCGACAGAGCACCCCAGGTGTCCCCGCGTCTGCTCCGACGTCAGAACTTCATCGCCAGACCTTCAGCAATCTTCACTGAGCTTCAACGAGCATGGCGAGGCGCGGCGGAGCTCCAGGCCTCACGCCGGAGCTCTGATAGCGCCGCCAGCCATCGAGGACGAAGAAGGAGCAGCTACCGTTGGATCTCGCCCCACGGCGGAGATCCAACGGCCCTGGAAGCGCCACGACGACATCCCGGAGCGCGGAGGCTTGGTGGAACCGAGCCTCGCCCGAGTCACCCTCGAGCCGCCACGTGGCCCGAGCCACCTGCTACGGCCCCCGAAGCTGCACCGAGCCTCGCCCCCACCCGAGCCTGAGCTCACGTGCCACCCGCACGTGGGCTTTGGGCTTTTTGCATCGGTGCCCTCGCATGTCCCGCATATTGCATCCAGGTCCTGATACACGTGGCACACCCAGAGACCACGCCGAGCCTGATCGACACCAAGCCTGGAGGCTCGGGTACTCCGAGCCAAGCCGAAGCATCATCGAGCCTCTGCCGAACCAGAGCCGCACTCCGAGCCTGGAGACAGCGCGTGCGTGGCACGTGCTTCCTGGGATATTTGCAGAGTCACCCACGAAGTTTGTCAAAATTGCAAACAGGTCCTGAGCACGTGCAGCACCTGCGCGCCTGGGGCTATTTGCACTCATACCCTTGCGGGTTTCAATAATTGCAAATATGCCCCCGCGCGTATGGTTTATTTACAGGGAAGTCCTCCACACTTATTTTTATTGCATTTGAGTCCTTCCCAGGGACTGGTTTGTAAATATTTTTCATGTTTTTATTTCATTTATGCCCTTGCGTTCCTTTATGCATATCTTGAGCATCATGTTTCCGTTTCAGTTGATTTCAGTCTCATTTGAAAGCTTGTTTGATGTACTTCTTAATGGCATATGAAGTTTTGCATTTTGGAAATTTGAGTTTTATGTATTATTGTATTTGCCATGTGTTCATTATTAGTAACTTTTGCCTTGTTAACATTACCGATCAAGCTTAACATTCTAATCAAATCTGAAATTGACTCACATTGAATTTTGCTCATCATTATTAACCTAGGGCATATTTCCATTACACTTCCATTGCATTTCATCTCCTTTATTTGCATGATAAAAATGTATAAAAAAATGCATGTTTATTTTTAATGCATTGCATTGTCATGTTGTGTCTATGCATCATTTGACCTATAGGCTTTATTTCAACACTTGATAAAACACACTTAAATCCGATTAATACGAGAGAAGCACGTGTCCCTGAGTTCGACCTTGGTTTCTTGCCAAGTAAAATAAAAATAACGATCGCCTCGTTTTGATTCATTATCATACATATTTAAACGAGGTGATCTTTTGACGACCAGAATCGGCTCGACTACGATGACGATTTCGAGTGCTAAAAACACTCCCTTAAAGGGCCGATTTCCCGGTTCGTCAAATGGCGCCGTTGCCGGGGACACGGCTCATTTCTTTTATTTTTTGGATTTTTGTGTGTTTAATTTAGTGTATCTTTTTATAGGTTAAATGGTCACATATTTTGCATATAAAATTTTTCTTTCTTGATCTCTAACCATTGTTTCTGTGGCAGGGCCCTTGATGGATCAAGGAGGCGAGGAGCAGGACGTTCCCCGCTGCGAAGAGCCGCAGGAGCATGCTTGGAGCAAAGAAGGAAGAAAAAGAAAAAAAAGTGTCGCATTTTTTGTTGCATTTTATTTTTAATAATTCGTCTTTTACAGCGGTCTTCGATCGAAGACTCGCGCTTGTAATCGAACGATCGTGGTTGTGTGGGGATCGTCCCCACTTGAGTGTCGACCTAGGACTTAGGCACACGGATCTCCGAGCTCAATTTTCATATCTTATGTGCTTGATCGTAGGTTAGGACACACTTAAATAAAGACGCACATAATCTCGTATCACTTAGCTAAAATTAATGAAGATCAAACACCGCTAATAGATGCATGATTAGGTGCGGCTTTTTCGACTTGCATACATGTTGGATTTGAGTTTCAAAACGGCCCCAGATTTTTCGCGGCTTTTATCGTAAAAATCACTGCATGATTTCTCGCTTAGCCTCGATCGTGTTTTTCTTCATCGTATACATGTTTTCTCGGCTTTCATTTTTCTAAATTGATCACCTAGGATAAATGGAAAATGGAATGAACGGTAGACGATGATTTTCTGATTGATGGCTAACCATAATTCAGTGACAATTTAAATAAAATTGGGACTGTTAATTGCAAGTCAACGTAAAATGGGGTAAAATTCGGTTTTGGGAGAGCAACACCCGCGCATATGCCTTGTTTCACATTTTCTTTGCGTAAAAATCAAATGTTTTATCACCAATAAAATAGACAAGATAATAAACCAACGTAGGTTGGTTTGATGTGTGAGTTGGTGAAAATACGGGTTTGCTTGCTTGATTGAGCCGTATGTTTTACGAGACACAACCCCAAAATCCAAAGACACTCCATTTCATCTCCGAAGATTCAACCGCTCACTTGTGTATCCATCCCCCTTCTTCGTTCACCTTGGGTCCTTCCCGACATCAAATTCCATCTTTATACTTAGGCTAATCTCAGCCTAAGTATAGGGGGGACCCAAGTCCCCGTGATTTTCTCTACTCATCTTTTCTTGCCTTTATACTTAGGTTATTTCTAACCTAAGTATAGGGGGGTCCCTTCTTAGCCCCCGTATATTCTTCTATATTTAAATGGATCTATGTACTTGTAACATCTAGTGCTATGAGGACATAGCAAAGTTTAAGTATAGGGGGGTATACCGTATATACCGTATATTTACTTTAGCTATAATCTGAAAAATTTGAAAAATTAAAAACTTTTTGGCTAAGGTAAAATTCATTGGACTAAGAAAACTCAAAGGATTTTCGCGGTTTTTCGATATTATGTTACACTATTTTATAGAAATATTTTCAAAAATGATTTTTGAAAATGTTTTGAAAATCTTTTATTTGTGTGACATGGTTTTGAAAATCTTTTCAAGGAAGATTGAGTCTAACCTGTGTTTAAAAACTAAATTCCATAAAAAATTGCAAAATTCAAAAATCCTTTAGGAGCCATTAGTGACTACTAAGCCCCATTAAATAGTCGTGTTCAGTGAGGGTTCGCCCTTAGCAGAGTGGATGGTTTAAAGGACATCGCGCAAGGCTCCGTCCTTAAGGAACGGGCTCCGGCCTGTACTTACATCCATACTGGCTGAATGCAGATGCAACTATTTAATGGAGATTAGGCAGTCCTCATATCTCTTGAAGTAAAACAAAAAAAAAAAAAAAAAAAAAAAAAATGTGTGTTTTGGAATGAAGGAGTTGGATTAAACCTCTACACTTACACTTTCACCCAGGATCTGAAATGGTCAAGGAAGCTTGATTTTTGAGGTCTTTGAGATTCGCGGTTAACCAGCCTTAGTCATCAGGGTCATAGACTTAATCAGCCACATTCCCCTAGGTTTCTAGATTTGCATGCTATATTCCATGCTTAATCTCAGACAAAAAGAATATGATCAGCACATCACACGCACGACTGCGGTTTTGATTGAGATGAGTTGATTTTTCACCTGAGGGATTGGGATGAGGAAGTCGAGTCTGGATTTGATCTAATGATGCTCGAGGATGGGATAAAATCTTTGAAGGCTTCAGGAAACCTGAGTGTCAGCAATTTAGCCAGTATGAGAACTTGATTCTTGTACTAATCTCTTGACATTGACCTAAGTGCCTGGGTGTGAAATAAATAAAAAATTGTTGATCAGTGTGCGCCAACTTTTGGTAAAAGCAGTGGAGCTAGCCAAAAATTATACAAGTCAATGAAAATTCAAAGAAAAGCTCTCATTCCACAAAGTCAATTATCAAAGAGCTTCCACCAAAGGCGAGCGCTCCCAAACTTTTCAAAGTGTCCACTTGGACCACCGCTATTAGGACCAGGAGTCGGGCTTGCACCAAAAAAGGGCTCTGCATCGTAAATGCTACAAGTCTGGGTGTAGAAGGTACATTAGGTACTCAAAAGAGACACACCCCGGTGTACTCCCAGGAAAACAAGTGCAGACGGCTCCAACTTCTCTTGACGGACGCACTGATCAACACCAAAAAAAAAAATGTGTTGCGTAAAAGGCACTAGAGAGAATCCTTGTTCCAATGAGAGGGAGAGAAGAATTGACACAATCCCATGCCCTCCATTTCTGGCCTGCCATCCACATCTTATAAGTCTGACAACTAAAGAGACGGTGGACTGAATGCAAGATTTGATTTATTCCCTAGTGCTGAGGATCGGGTCCTTAGGAGATTTTCTCGGACCAAGATTTTGGGTGACAAATTGACTCTACTCTCAGAATTGCAGTCAACACTAAAAGTCATATCCTTTAGTTTATATGTACATCAGAGAGAGTCTAGAGAATTAGAGGAATTGGGTACCTCTTGATTAAGGCTGGGTTGAACTCTAGAATTTTGGATCTCTGAAGCCGAGGCGACTTGATCAGATTGGATCCTGTATTCACATGCACAAGGGGGTTAATCCAACTTAGTCATTCTTTTTGATGCTCGAGGACGAGCATAGTTTAAGTATAGGGGGTTGATGAACCTCAGTTTCATCATCTTTATTTCCCATAATTAACCCCCTTGCTTAAAAGTTTGTCAATAAATCCCTGTTAATGTCCTTTAATTAACAGAGTCCTTAATAAATTAAAAACCACAAAAAATGGCAAAACAAAAATCGTGGTGTTTTTAGACTTAAAAATACCTTCAAAAATATTTCGGGCTCTTGTTTGATCTCTTTTCGAGTTTTGATCAACATGAAACTTGTAGATCTCGTCAAGATCTACAACTTTCATGTTTTGAGTTTTCTCAAATTCAGCCCCTATAACCTCTAAAAATCAAAAATATCATCCTAATAATCTGATTGGGCCACGTGGCCCAATCTGAAGGCGCCACGTGGCCCGCCTTCTTTGTCCCATCCGCCTCCTCTTCGAGCCGTTGGATCTCCTCCTGAGATCCAACGATCCCAGGCTTTCCACGCCCGCTGCTTTCCCTCATCCATCCGATCATCTCCGCCTCTAATCCTAGCCGCTCGTTGCCGCCTCTCGCTCCTCGTGCCACGTGGCACATTGTGGTCCGCTTGATCATGTCATGGATCTTCTGATCTGAGCCGCTCAATCCACCCTCTAATCCTAGCCGCTCGATCAACTCCAGTATCCCATCACCACCCTCCATCAGCGCCCTTCCCACAGACTGCCACGTGGCCGCTCCGTAGCCCTTTGATCACTTCGCCATCGATCTAATAGCGACCGTCCTCTAGCGCCACGCTCCCGACCGTTGGATCACAAGATCCAACGGTTCGGGCTTCGTCTTCCTCCTCCCACGAAGCTCCGCCCGCACGTTCCGCCTCGTAGACCTCCTCCGCCCTTCCATTTTTAGCCATCACCCTAGTCATCCTCTCCTCCCGTTAACCACCCCACGTCCGAGCCCAGTCCTCCATGATTCTCGCACATCACTCCATTACCCGCGATGACCTCCCAGTCGCCCCATACCACCCTCTAAACCCGCGACGCCACTCATCAGCACCACCGACTTCGCCCTTTAAATACGCCGCCCCCTCTTCCATTCCAACCCGTCCATCAACCAAGGGGCGGTGGCCCAGCCCTCCAGCTCCTCCCTGTGACAGGGGGAGGAGCTTGGATCGAGCGACGACGACCTCCTGCCTCCGATGAGACCCGCCGACCTTCAGGCGGCGCTGCGGTGGCTCTAAGCCCCGCTCGAGCTCGCTGGCACGGCCGGCCAGTATGTGCGACGACCCGGGCCTCTTCTCCGACGCCCAGCCCAGGCCATCCCCTCCATCTCCGGCCAGGTAAGCTCCTTTTTCCCTCTCTGCATTTTCTTCTTATTTTGCTTATTTAATTCAGCTTCATCAGCCGTTTCTCCCTCTCCATTAACCATTCCATTAGCTCCACCATCGATCCACCTTCCCCGCGCACCTCTCCGACCATCACCTTCCTCTGCCACAACCTCCCTCCATCCCAGGCATCCTCCTCCGCCGGAGGCGGAGGAGGACCCACTAAGGGCTGCACTTCTCCGCCCCAAGAGCCCTCCATTCACCTCGCATCGCACGCACACACGCCTCTAATCCATTTTGCAGGTCCAACCTTCATTGGCCGGACTTCGGGCGGAGCTCAGTTCTAGAGCTCCGCCTCCGGCGATCAGTCGTCGACAGAGCACCCCAGGTGTCCCCGCGTCTGCTCCGACGTCAGAACTTCATCGCCAGACCTTCAGCAATCTTCACTGAGCTTCAACGAGCATGGCGAGGCGCGGCGGAGCTCCAGGCCTCACGCCGGAGCTCTGATAGCGCCGCCAGCCATCGAGGACGAAGAAGGAGCAGCTACCGTTGGATCTCGCCCCACGGCGGAGATCCAACGGCCCTGGAAGCGCCACGACGACATCCCGGAGCGCGGAGGCTTGGTGGAACCGAGCCTCGCCCGAGTCACCCTCGAGCCGCCACGTGGCCCGAGCCACCTGCTACGGCCCCCGAAGCTGCACCGAGCCTCGCCCCCACCCGAGCCTGAGCTCACGTGCCACCCGCACGTGGGCTTTGGGCTTTTTGCATCGGTGCCCTCGCATGTCCCGCATATTGCATCCAGGTCCTGATACACGTGGCACACCCAGAGACCACGCCGAGCCTGATCGACACCAAGCCTGGAGGCTCGGGTACTCCGAGCCAAGCCGAAGCATCATCGAGCCTCTGCCGAACCAGAGCCGCACTCCGAGCCTGGAGACAGCGCGTGCGTGGCACGTGCTTCCTGGGATATTTGCAGAGTCACCCACGAAGTTTGTCAAAATTGCAAACAGGTCCTGAGCACGTGCAGCACCTGCGCGCCTGGGGCTATTTGCACTCATACCCTTGCGGGTTTCAATAATTGCAAATATGCCCCCGCGCGTATGGTTTATTTACAGGGAAGTCCTCCACACTTATTTTTATTGCATTTGAGTCCTTCCCAGGGACTGGTTTGTAAATATTTTTCATGTTTTTATTTCATTTATGCCCTTGCGTTCCTTTATGCATATCTTGAGCATCATGTTTCCGTTTCAGTTGATTTCAGTCTCATTTGAAAGCTTGTTTGATGTACTTCTTAATGGCATATGAAGTTTTGCATTTTGGAAATTTGAGTTTTATGTATTATTGTATTTGCCATGTGTTCATTATTAGTAACTTTTGCCTTGTTAACATTACCGATCAAGCTTAACATTCTAATCAAATCTGAAATTGACTCACATTGAATTTTGCTCATCATTATTAACCTAGGGCATATTTCCATTACACTTCCATTGCATTTCATCTCCTTTATTTGCATGATAAAAATGTATAAAAAAATGCATGTTTATTTTTAATGCATTGCATTGTCATGTTGTGTCTATGCATCATTTGACCTATAGGCTTTATTTCAACACTTGATAAAACACACTTAAATCCGATTAATACGAGAGAAGCACGTGTCCCTGAGTTCGACCTTGGTTTCTTGCCAAGTAAAATAAAAATAACGATCGCCTCGTTTTGATTCATTATCATACATATTTAAACGAGGTGATCTTTTGACGACCAGAATCGGCTCGACTACGATGACGATTTCGAGTGCTAAAAACACTCCCTTAAAGGGCCGATTTCCCGGTTCGTCACTACTTATCCTAGGATGCTTGACCAGTGTAGCCAAGTCATCTGGCCGCAGGCTCACATGAATATGACTTTGAAGCTCAAGCTTTATTATTGGCTATAAAAACATATACATACTCCAGCAGGTATTTTATTTTCATTCAGGCATGTCCACTTTTTTAGAGTCTTTTTTGCATTTTTTTAATACTATATATAACATCATTCATATATGGACTTTTTCTTCTTGATCCAGTAGACCATCTCTCTTTTGAAGCATTATTGCAACCCACAACTTCAGTCATTAGACATCATGGCTACTTGATTGCGTTGGGGTACAATGGCCACAGATATGTGACTACCGATGTATCCATTGGTTTGTGTCTCATGTCGGCAAATCCAACCCTCTACTACTTCAACTGAGGTGAGCAAAGTGTAACGTGCAGGTGTGCAAGTTAGGGCATTATCAAAAAGAGTTATGAGTGTGCTCCGAGATATTCTACTTAGGCTGTCAACATGACACTGAGCTAAGTCTTATGGTCTTAAACAATTAAATCTAGCAGACCTGAAGTGCCTCAATTCCAGTTCCTGTAAGTTTCCAGTGATTAAGTGGATTAAAGGTCCAACCAAGCTCCAATATTTGTATTTTATTTGGACTAGTTCAATTGTTAAACTCAATCCGAAAAATACAAATTCTATATACAATGCAAGGAAAATATTTTTGTGATGTAATTTTCTGGTTTTGAACTTTTATGATTATTTTTAAAAAGGTTTTGCAAATTTTTATGCAGGTTATGGAAGAGATTTTGCAAATATTTTTGTGATATTTCTAAAATAAATATTTTTAGGAAAAACAAATATGTGCAAATATTTACACGGGAGTATTGTTTGGTATTCACAAGAGTTTTAGATTCAAGGATTTACAATATTTGGTTATTCACAAGTTTATGGATAAATTTAAAGAATTTTATTTATTTGACTTAACTTGTATATATAGCTCTCAAAATAATTTGAAAATATTTTTGCAAACATTTTGAAAACTTTATTTTGCAAACTAATTTTATAAATAATTTTTACAAATATTTAGAAAATTTTAAAATCATCTTGTAAAAATTTTTCAAATAGTATGTTTAGATTTTTCAAAATATTTGTGCACCAAACCTTTTGCAAATAGATTTTCAAACATCTTATTTCAAATAAAGAAAAGAAATTTTTACAAACAAAAATATTTTTACAAAGGTTGAAAACATTTTACAAAATATTTTACAGATAGTTTTCAAAAGATTTTCAAACTATTTTTCAAACATTTTGCAAAACATTTTTAGCCAATTTATTAATCAGCATATATAAAGAATTGAGTGTGTGTTTTGATTTGTTATTACTTAGCAATATTATTAAAAATATGAAATTACGAGTTATGGCTAAAGTATATATAGAGAATATACGACCCCCTATACTTAGCTTGAGATATATCCTCGTAGATCAGAGAGAAAAGAGAAGCCATAACTCGTATTGAGCATTGAAGATCTTATACTACAATTACTAACCAATAAAGAATTAATGAATGAGAAATCAACTGTCCCCCCTATACTTAGGATCAAATAATCCTTGGTATAACAGGTTGTATACACATGTAGGGAGAGTTGAGGGTGGGAATGAACGAATCATCGACTTATCATGTTGTTGGACATGCGAGCCCACAACGAGCCATTATGAAATAAATGTTATTGCAAATATCATTCCCTGATCTGAAACGAAGAATAATTAATTTGCATAATAGGTCTCTTGGTACAATTAGGATTATGTACCATGGCCATCTTGATGATCATACAACTATTGATTCAATTGTCGAATCATAGAGGTTGGTGCTTAGATGAATATCTAAAGAGTTAGATTGAGGACTCATCAATCCCTCAAATGATTGTTAAGAGAGGATCTCTAGCCTGGGTAGGAGATGGCAATCCTTTCTCTAATGGGTTGATATATAACTAACCTCTTGATATCGATCTTCTGCATAGGAATAGCGATTTTGAGGTGTTAGATAAGTTAGTTCAAAGAGTTGACTTAACGAGATCAAGATAACCAAAGACCTATGTCGTATGTTGTCATGATATAGGCACGCATCCTCTAATCGGAGATAGATATGTTACTATATGTTTGAGAATGTACATTTGGCAGATGGATAGCTTGATGATCTAATCAAGGTCTATACACTGGTGTGTTGGTGTGCAAACAAGGGCATATGAGTAATACGATCTCTCAAAGGGATCATACATGTTCATTACTGAACTGGAAGACATGAGCTCACTCATGAGACATTGGGAATCAAATTCTGTGCACGGCCATCTCACTTTGGAAGCTTAACTGAATTTTTAGGTTTAATATATGCTTTTGGAAAGTATATGATCAATACATGGGTATGAAATATGCTTTGTAAAGTATATAATCAATTCCAACTCCCAATTATCAAATGAGAAACTTAGTGATAAAACACTGAAGAAGACAGACTAATAAGATCTAAAACTTCGGGTTTATTCTAGGTCTTCTAGTATGCAGGATGTACATGTATTATGAATACCTGAGGGTGATGTGATCATAAATGATTGTATAACCATGGCGCTTCCATTTCAAGGGAGTGATGAAACAAGTTTGGATTTTAGTCACTCTTGTAAATAGAAAGTGAATCTGATCTTGGTCTAAATGTTGGACATTGATCTGAATACGATTCAAATATAATGAGAAGATTAGATTTACGGATTCATTGAATCAAACATCTGTAAGAGGTTCATGAGATCTGGATTTGAGATTTGATCCCAATATCCAAGTCACAATACGTGGAACATACAATCGTCATGTCCTTACCTCCAAGTATCCAAAGAGAAAGCGCATTATTTTTGAAAGATTTCAGGAATAATTCCATTGTTGAATAATGTATCTGAGCATTGCAGAAAATTGATAGTTAAATGTGATTTAATTATCATGATCAATATGAATTTGATTCATATTATTTGGCAATATAAGAAGTGTTATCTAAGATAATTAAATGTGATTTAATTATCAAAGATGTGAATATTGAGAATGTGATTCATGTTATTTAGGCACATGAGAATAGAGATCCAAGACGATTAAATATGATTTAATTATCATGGATATGAATAATGTGGATAACACTATCCATATTATTTATATATATTATAAATGTTATTTATAATATATTAAAGAGATTTTAAATAGTATCTTCAAATTAATTGTTGATGTGAATTGGATTCACATTGTAAATTAATAGGAAATACAATTTACATTTTATTTTAGGTTGTGAATATGATTCACAATTATTTAATGGCATGATTTCAATATTCACAAAATTAATTTGGAATTATTTTATGAATTAGTTTACAACAAAAGTTAATGTAAATATGTATAAAAGGATTATAGGAGCCAACACCATATATTTAAGGGATGGTGGACGGCCACCATCTGACTTGGTCACAAGGGTGGATGTCTCTCCTTTTTTAGGTGGGTGGGTGGTTTCCCTCCTAATCATTCTATGCTAATTAATTTAGTTCAAATTAAATTATGTTGATTATTCAATATATTTAATTTAATCTAAATTAATTGTTGTTCTATTTT
Source organism: Ottelia alismoides (assembly GCA_037367405.1). Classification (NCBI taxonomy): domain Eukaryota; kingdom Viridiplantae; phylum Streptophyta; class Magnoliopsida; order Alismatales; family Hydrocharitaceae; genus Ottelia; species Ottelia alismoides. Next base: position 265,661 of record JAZKJV010008468.1, on the reverse strand, counting down.
TACAACAAAATCATGGCCATTGAATAGAAATACAAATCAATCTCAACCATTTATTTTGTGTTTCACATGGATTGGAATCCATGTACTCCCAATGTACTATAAAAGAAGAGACAACCCTAGCTCATCAAATACATACAAAATTCCAAGAGGAACTAAACTCTATCCATCTCTCTCTACACATGCCCCCTCTCTCCCTCCTTAGAGTGGTCGTCCACCCTAAAACCTAGAGAGGGTCATAGTCATCGTGATGTCGTTGTGTTCAAAGATTGACTACTCATGGATATCCATCTTCTTCGATGTGATTGGCTCCTAAAGAAGATGTTGGATCTTGTGAGACGAGATCAGGAAATTCATCGCTTGGATCATCAACATGGATTGCGAGGTACATGTGTTTCATCAACATGCTCGCGAGCGTCTACTCCGTTAGACCAGACTTGAAACATGGGGTCTCTTCATTTAGAGACTCTATTGCAACCAGACTTCAAGAGATAAACCTAATACTTGTTTGTGGTTTAGATGAAATGATCTGAGAAGTATTCTTGGATTATGCGGTTCATCGTAAATTTTTTAAATTCTGTTGCCCCGAGCAACTAATATGACTAGTCACCCCCGATTGAATATGATGCGATCGTCACGCTTTCATGATGTGATTAACTATCTTTCCATATACTTTAAGTGGTATCAGAGCCTTGGTTGAGATCTGGATATGATCTGAAAGCCTAAGCGATCAAGGTTCATGTTTCGGAAGTATGTGACTCATTGTTTTTGCATTAGATGCAAGATTCGAATCGATTTTTCGTAAAATAAAAACCTACTATTTGTGCACTGTTTGGATGTGTTTCTTGGTTAATAAAATGTATTTAGGATGCCTAAATATATCCCAAAAGTAGTAACCTATAACTTGTACCAAAAGTGCATGAAAATGATTCGAAAGTTCCTGCTATGAAAGATGTTTTGCATGTATTCACGGATCTATAAGAAAATTAATTTAACTTACTATTTTTCCATCATGAAACATTAAATAAACACTTGTATTAAGTATAAAAACAAACCGGAACCGTTCGAATTTATTCCATGCGATTCTGACTCCATTATCCTATATTTAGTGGAGATGGGTTGGAATATGATAAGATCATAAAACCTCTTTACTTAATGTGTTTATATTTCAATGAAAATCATGGAAATTGTGAATTTGCCTTGATTAAATATGATACCTAATAATTATGAAAATAATCAATTAATCATCATAGGCCTTTGAATGAACGTTTCATAATATCCTAGTTTATCCTACCGTAGTTGTAGGACAATCCCTACATGCAAAACATTGTTACTTGAATAGGATTGGAGATTTGTTTAGCAAATATCATTATAATATTATTCAAAATGGTTTTGATAAATATCATATGGTATAACTTCGTTTCATAGATCGGTTATCATCCCAAATACAAAATGATCAAATCACATTATCCTGACCTGAGTCGGATATGGTATTTAATCGGGGATCAATGGGGTAGCAGGTTGCTCTGTGAGCGGTCTATCCTACATCCTGTGCATACTGACCATGACAACAGGTAAGGAAAAGATAATGTTTGAAGAGATTATGATGTATTTTTCTAATTATTAAATCCTTAATAATACTATATTGAGAATATACCATCCTTCAAGTAACAATTGAAATTGTTTGTTGGTTGATTAAATTGGACTGATAATTGATTTAATATGATTAAATGAATTATATCCAATCAATAACACTTTATTATGAATACAGTAGTATTTCCCTTGGAAGAATTAATTATGTGAATATGATTCATAATAATTAATTAAAATTTGAAATATGGAGGATCATATAAGTGACATCCATGGTCTCCCATCAAGGTGAAGGGTTCCATCACTAGGGATTGTATGTAGGAGATGCCTGTCTGAAGTGACAGCTCGTGTAAACAAGCGTATTTGGATCGGGCTCTTTGCTTCTCGAAAGAGTAAGGCCGCATACGTAGTGACCCCAATATTTGTTCCTCATTTTATTAGGTGATATTGAATTGTGCATAGCAAGTTCTATTCCTACTGACAGTTGGTTCAATTAGCGACGGGTCAACATTGCATTAGGGGTGGTGGGCCTATGTGTTAAGATTGAATTGAGAAATGCAAGTTGGACTTGCAAGGTGGAATGAGTTCCCGCTTCTTTTTATCCGAGTTACTGTTTCTCATATTATTGGGATGTAACAAAGGTAAGAAAAGATATCACATATCTTACTTGAGATATAATGGTAAGTATATCTCTTACATTGAAAGTGAATATGGGAATGGACTTTCAATGTTGACATGGCAAGACAACTTTGATATAAAAATCCTAAATCAAAGTGAAATATATATTTATGCAAATTATCTTATTTAAGATAACCTACATTAAACCCACTCTGCTATACTCAATAATAACCAGTAAATATCATGGATTAGATCCACAATCAAGATATTGTACTTGCGGTTGGACACATAATGTATGTGGTTGTAATGTGCAAGTTTCCTCATAATAATGAGGAATGACAATTAATTGGACAATAGGACAACAACCTTGGGTTTGTATGTCTATATGGTCTTGATCTCTCATCAAGTGTGCTTTGGAAGTTTTATGTCGATGATAATCATAATTGTCAAATAATCCTTATAAAATCTAAGAAGATATTTTGGCATAATATGCGCTCTCAACATTTAACCATGAATGACATGGTTCACTGCATTATGAAGAATGGTGGCTTGATAAGAGATGATATACTCAAAAATGTTTGAGTACATGCCAGAACCAGAAGTCGTTAAGAGTTAAGACGGATGTAGTTACGATGAGTGTCATCATTCTGCTATCTATACTCAAATCATTCATGAAGCTTCATAATATTCATATTGTATGAATTAAATGAAGCATGAATAAATGTTGAAATACTCTTATATTGAAATTGTTGAGTTCAGCATAAGAGATCCTTTATCTTAAGCAATGGTTGTTTATAGATGAGGGAAGAGTAGTGGAAGCATGGGTCTGACCCAACTATGAAGGAAAGTCAAAGAGTTGACTAGACTTCTTTGGTTTCCACACATATGACATCCAAAGAGTTGGATGAATGCCAATACTGCAACAAGCTGATGTATAGAAAGTATGACTATGTAGAGTATGTAAGATCCTTAGGGAAGGACCCAGATAGTGCATCAAAATAATCTGCATATAATCATCAAAATTGACTTGTTTATTAGATAAAATCAAAGTTTGATAAATGTATCTCACACTTCTAATAACGCTTACAATTGATTGCATATGTTTTAGAAGATTGGAAAATTTGATATAAAGGTTTAATAGTCTTCCATATGGATATTAATGCAATTGTTAAAACAATCTCTATTGGATAGACAGACTTCATATTTTCAATGAGAGAGCCCTTAGTCTTAGAGAATGTCTCTATGACCTAGATATTAGAATACATTCATTGTTTATTTCTAAATGTTATAAATAAACATGTATTATGGAATAAACCTATCATAAAGAGTTATGATGGATATATTTCATTAGTAATATAATATCTATAGGACTCTAATAAATTAGAAAGTAAAGTAATGGTTCATTAACATTTCTAAATACTGAAAAATAAACCGTAAAAAGATCAATAGGAGGATGAAGATCATTTGACATGATCTGGCATCAAACCTTGGACATCTGTCTATTGATGAGATCAATAGACTACTAAGAGATGAAACTTTAGAGTGTCTGAAATTTCAAATCATACATACTTGTGATATTGTATTCAAAGTAGAAATTGTCCAATGCACCCGTCTCTGGGAATGGTGTAAGATGCAACAGTAATCAAGATCTCATACATATTGATTTATGTGAATCATTTATATCATGTTAATAATTGATTATATGTGATATCTATTAATGATTATTTGTGATATGAGATTTTTCCCTTCACCATAGAAATTTTTGAAATGTTCAAAGATTTCACAAGTTTAGAACCAAAGTTTGAATGAAAATGAATTTGATCTAATCTAGGTATCAAGTACATATTAGATGAATTCAAGGAATACCTTATAGTGAAAGGAATATCATTCCTATCTCACTCCTCCTAATATACATAAACTCAATAGAGTTGTAGGGAGATGCAATTGGTCATGTGTGACATGATTTGATCAATGATGAATATTAGCATAACTACCTCTTAGTTTCAATGTATATATGTAGTATAGACTACAATATATATCCTTAATATGATTCCATTCAAGTAAGCTGGAATCTAGCACCAAAGATTGCTACTTCATTAGGAAATTAAAGGATGGTATTGGATACATACTTTATGACGATGAGATTATTAAAAGATTTCATCTTTAAGGATATGATTCTTAGATGATGACTCTTTTGAGAATCAAAATGAAATTGAAGTAAAGGAACCCATTGAATCTTGAGAAGATAATGAGGATCTTGCATTTGGAAAGTAAAAAGGACAATTAAAGATGAAACAAAGATACCTCTTCAAATTAGTTTGAGGGTAGATTCCATGTGTCAGATAAGCATAACAATGATCTGACTTAATATGATGAAGATTCTGAAGATCATGACTTGGAAAGATGGATGTTAGCAATAAAGTCTAAAGTAGACTTCATATACAAGTGTTATATATGGACCCTCGAGGGTCCATCTATATAGGCAAGACCCGTTAAGGAGTAAATGGATCTTCAAGAGAAAGAGGGAATCTGATGAGAAGGTAGAGACCTACAAAGCACGGCTCGTATCCACAAGATACATGCGAAGAGAAGATATCGCTTACGATGAAACTTGCTTTTCAGTGGCCATGCTTAAAACCATCAAGAATATTGCTAACTCTATTTACACAACTTGACTTTGACATCTACAAGATGGAAGTCAATATTGCATTCCTCTATGAATACCTCAGTGAGGTTATTCATATGAAGTATCCCCATGGCTTCATTGTTGAGGAAGGCGAGATGTGCAAGCTAACAGAATTCCATCTATGGACTCAAATAAACTTCTTTTAGTTGGAACACTAGATTTGATGAAATTATAAATATTATGATTTCAGATAGAATCTTGATTAATCATTTGAAGCTTAGTGGGAGTGACATTGTGTTCATCGTGCTAAATGTAGATAAAATCCTATTCATTTGGAATAATATAAGGATGATAATAAGTATTTTAAAATATGGTTGTTCCGTACCTTGAGATGAAAGATCTCAAAGATACCTCTTGTAACTTAGTTCTAAAAATGTTTAGAAGCAAAGAGAAGAGGGTATTGAGACCGTCACATTAGTGGTACACCTTGGACACATTCCATTTTTGAGAAAATCCCAAGGAAGGCTTCCTTCCCTTAAGATATGGTACTGACCTATCCAAAGGGATAGTACATCACAGAGTTGAGGATGTGAATACCAAAGCTACATGCCCTAGTGCATCAACTATGGGAAGCTCGATGTATACTTAATGTGTACAAAAGCCAGACGTCTGCCATATAGTGGTAGAAGTAAATTGTTACTAATCCTACTATGGAGATAAAACACTTGATTTTAGTAATAATAATATCTTCAATGATGACAAGATTTTAGAGATAGTGATCTCAAAGTCTTATCTTCAAAAATTTAGGACTTTGTATATAGTGATCTAAAAGGGTTTTAACTGTTGATGCCTTAGGAGATAGAGATCTCCAGGAATAAGGGTATTCTGATCAGGATAATAGAAATTACATACTTGTTATAACGATTATTGAGTTGTAGTGTCAAAGACACTAGAACTTTGTCAACAAGATTGAGTGTTGGTTACATAAGATGCAACATTCGCAATGGATGCGAGTGTTGTTACTAGGAGATATGCAAGTACCATAAAAGGACTTGGCATAGTCTCTTGGGAATAGAGTGACTAGTCAACTTACCAAGCTATTTTTCAAAATAGCATATGATTGTGGTTTTGCCGTATAACGCTTATGTAGCGCCCATGTGGCCTCATCACCAGCCTAGGGTGTTGACTCAGGTAACCACCCCCCCTTTGCAGCTTGCCATGCCTGGTCGGGCAGCCACCTTCGTTGATTTTTCACGTGAGACTCCTTGCCCATTTGTGCATGTTTCCTTTTTGAAAAGTGTAGATCAGATCATGCTCTTGCTCATAGATCTTCTTGCTGCGATTTTTGTCGAGCGAGTGTGCCCAAAATCCTAGCTCCTTTTCCGCCTTTTTCAACCGATTATAAATAACCCTCCGACTTCCTTCTTTGCTCCTTGATCGCCTACTGCCTCTCTAACCCCCTTTAGCCATCTGGAAGACTCATCTTGATGACAGGAAGGCTGAGCACCCATTCGTGGGTGTGGACAAAGGAGGAGGAGACATTTCCATCCTTCGTCGGAGCTTTCCCGAAGAAGCTTTTCTTCCAGGTCTCGAACCTTGGTGAGCTTCCATTTTCTTCTTTCTTTTTGTTCCTTATTGTAGAAGTAGAGTAGATTTCTTTCTTTCCTGCTTTTTTGTTTAAATCACTCAAAATTCCCCAAAAAGTACCTCACCGAATCTTCTAGCTCTGGCACTCATTCCCAATCAAACACACCCCCTCCGCCATCTTTCTGCCTCCACTAGCTTCCTGGCCGCTTCTTCATTCCACTAACCACCTACTTCACCCTGATCTTGCAAGATTTGGTATGTCGGGTCTCCCTCCATCACCTCGACGGAGCCCTTCCGACCCAGCTCATTCATTACATCCCTTCCTTCTTTTTAAGCATGGAAGCTCCGCTTCCAGGCCATTGTGCTATCCATGTAGGTGATAGCTCTAAAGGATCCCATCTGAGGTGTCCCAACATCAGTTCCTTCTCAAACATCCAGTACCCATTCCTTAGGTTTCGAACCATCTTTCGACCATCAACCGGACTGAAGTCATCCCAAGAACATTTATGGCTCATGAGCACAACATGAGATGGCTGGAGTTGTGCATGGGCTGAGATACGAAGTCAACAGAATGGTGTTCTTCGTCCATTCTTCTAGAAGGTCTCCCGTTCGTCTGATGAAGAACACCCACCCAAATAGCACAACGACTGCCCGTTGAAAGCCACCATCACCGTCTAATCTCGTAGATGAAATAATCTCACCCCTTCACTGTAAAGGGGTATCCACAATTGAAGGCGTGACATGTGTTCACGTGAACAAATCCTAGTCGTTCCCCAGTGCGTAAGTAGTGCGTATTTAACACTATTTCCCTTCTATTTTGTTATTTACAATTCGATTTTGTATATATATAACAGTTCAAAAACATATGGATATTTTGCAATTTTGGCCCCTAGGGTTATGTTATTTGAAGTTGAGTCCAAGCCACATAACCTCATGTGTAGTATCACGCGGTGGTTTTTAAGGGTCATTTGCAATATGTACCCAAAGGTTATGTTGGACTTGTTTGGAAACTCTAAAAATATTTTTGGAATTTACAAATTTGATCCCTGTCAGATTAAATTGAAACTATATTTTATTAGGATATTTGCTTGGATGCTCTTGGAATTTCGCTTATTTGCATAAATGCCCCTCCCATGCGCTTTTTAATTGAGAATTTAATTGGTTAATTGCTATAAACAACCTTAGATGTTCATCCGTGCTTAATGTTTCTTTATTTACAGAATAGTCCATATGCTTTGTAATTAATTATTTGTCTTGTCTTTAATTGTATTAACTAGCTACTAAACTCCAAAAAATCTAAGAAAAATATTTTAAATACCTTATATTTTCTTATATCACATATATTTTTATTAAGGTATTTAATATTATTTCCTAATTAAAAATTGTAAAACTAGCTATATTTTACTTTTTTGACCTAAGAATATCGTAAAAATTAAAATATAACTCCAAAAATCACCAAAAATTATGATAAAAATATTTTACTATATTTTATCAGATATCCTAAAATAATAAAAAATAAAAAATAGAAATATTAAAAATAACATAATATAGAAAACTTAAAAAATCATAAAAATTGTAGAAAAATCAGATAAATATGTTTTAAAGCTTTACATTCTCTTTTTTATCTACTATATAGGAAAACTTTTTTTACCATTTCTGATCTGGTAGATATTTTTAGGCCCATATGAACTTTCTATTTTTTATTTTTTTTAATTTTGTGTATTTAAATTTTTAAAAAAATCCATAAAATGTTTAAAAACTACTCTAAGAATACCATAAATAGAGAAAAATATAAAAAAATTTCCAAAAATATTTCATTTTGAGTAAAACATTTACAAAATTAAAACCCATAAAAACATAAAATTTAAAATAAAATAAAAATAAAAAAATAAAAAACCCCACAAATTACATAAAAAACTAATAGGTTGCGAAACCAATAATTTTGTGCTTGATTCTTTGTGTTGGGTTTCATTTTGTCATCTATCCCGTTTGTTTTCATGGACGACACTCTACTGGATTGCTTATACACATCTCATATAGAGATATATAAAATTCATCACTCAAACCTACAAGATCTATTTTTCACATACACATCCAAGAATTTTTGATTATTGATTGATTTGGTGTATTGATATCTGAGGACTGCAAGAGGCACCAATGAAAAGATTAACGGACCCGACATGTCGGGCACCGCAGGCCCTCCAAGACAAGGCGTTAGGTTCCCCCATTTGATCACATTATCATTGGGCGATGCATGACGGTTGTAGGAGCGGCCACGCGCCACTCACAAAACTATTAGAAAACAAAAAAATAAAAAAAAAACAAATTAAAAAAAGTAAGCAATGTAAATACAAAATGTTTTCTTCATGAAAGTTGTTCATCTTGATGAGATCTCCAATTTTTGTGGAGGGACGAAAATCAAAAGAAGTCAACTATACAAAGTATATTTTTGGTTGTATTCTATGTACATAGAATATAGTATTTTTTATGTTTTACATTTTTTATGATTTTAAAATAAGGGAAAGATTCAAAATAAAATATAAAATAAATATTTATATATTAATCTATTTTTGGTATTTTTAGTAATTAATTAATTAAACAAATAAAACAAAAGGGATTTATGTGTAAACTATATGTACAAACTTAGAACGATTCATTTTCTTTGATTTTTGATTACTTTTAGATTCACAATTTCATACAATTTTTTAAAACATAAATCAAAGAAAATAAATGAAAAGAAGCAGAATAAAAATAGTTATTACGTACATAAAATAATCTGTCAAAGTTGGTCAAAATATAAAATATACAATGAGGTCCCAAAACCTTAGTTTCACGTGTAGACTTTGATTCTTTTGAATTTGCTTTTATTTTGTAGATAACTGAATGTACATTTATTTAAATATGAGTAGGGGTTCATAGGACACTTTATGTGAGAGATATTTGACTTAAAAACTTTTTTCTCAAAATCAGAGTTTGGGTTTATTTAACAAATATACCAATTAGTATTTTCTGGTATTTTTATTTATTTATATTAGTGTTATGTATACAATGGAGTCGATTTTGTTAGATTTAAAGTTAGTATAGAATAAATAAAAATATGAGAAGTTATTCAATATGCTTGTGATTATTTACATATAATTTCTGGCTTCTTATGAATGCACTTATGAATGCTAATATTTGGATATTATTTATACATGCATGAATGATAATAATCCACTATTAATTCCTAATTTCAATTAACTACTTGGGAATAGAGCTCTATTTTCAGATTTTAAAGTGATGAATCAGATGTTCATTAGGATCATATGATGAATCGCTAAATCACTACTCTAATTGTGTCATGTTGTAGCACAAGCGATCGACGAATCAACAGAACTATGTAAAAAAATCTCGCTGAAGAGAGCATGGTAATTTCTAATCGTTCAAGTCTAATTACTCTAAATAAATTCACCAGGGTCATCTGAAGAATCAATGAGTCACTAAATAACATTAAAATAACTTAAGATTAATATTTAAGCCTAAATAAATAACCTAATCAAGCAAAATTCTAGGCAATAGGTCCATCTGATGAATCGCTAAATTGCTACTCTAATTATGTCGTGTTGTAGCACGAACAATCAACGAATCAACAGAACCACACTAAAAGATCTCAGTGAAGAGAGCGTGATGTAATTTAAAACTAGATAAGTCTAAGCTCGAACATAAGGACATGAACTTATTTGTTATATAACTATGGTTCAAATACCTAAGTGATCAAAGGATATTTATGTTAATGTGGACGCATGCATGTTATATTTCTCTTTTTATATGAATGTTAAGTTATGATGCTACAAAATCAATGATATGCCACACAATTACATACGATCACATAAATCCAACAATTACATAAAGGAGTCCTGAATTAATGCTTTGAACTCAAGATTGAATCAATATCTAGATTAGTCCTAAATAAGATTAATGTCGGTTCCAATTTCACCTTGATAAGTTGATTCACCTATTTCTTAATTCACCTACATTACTTAATATACATTTAGCAATTAATTAGGATAGTAATGATATCATATATACTAATAAATCCTTTATTAAAATCAAAATTACTTAATTAGTTAATATATAGAAAATCGGGGTCCAATTATTGCATGAAATTAAGCTAATGTGAATTAATTGCATTAAAATAAAAGTTTGATAAACTAAAAACTTCATTGATTAAGTAATGAATATATATATATATATATATATATATATTATACTTTAAAGAGTAACACATTTAAAAAGTGCATAAAAAGAGCTTCTAAACAAGACTACTTTCATTCATTTTGGTTAACATGAGCTCAAGTTATTAACTATTCGATTTATTTCTAAACAAAACATAACTATTGATATACAAAACCATAACAATCGGGTCCAAAATGGATCAAAGTACAAATACAAGAAGCCGTAGGAGGCTTATATGCAAATATCTACCGTGCATGGGTAAAAATGTAAATATAAAGACTCAAGAGGGCTCGACTATAAATATCCACAAGCGACACATGAGGTGTGTGATGGCTATGCTTTTACGTGCAGTTCATAGGGTGGCTCAGGCTCGGGACATGTGGTTCTGCTAATGCTTCGTTTGCAGCTCGATCCTACCAAAGCTGTAGGCAAGGATAAGGAGGCTCGAGACTACTAATGACCATTTAATAAAAAAGATTAATGATAATTGTAGGTCTTTGAGGCTGATTTATTCTCCACTGAAGGCGATAAAATGGTGGAGCTTCGATGAGGACCTGGGTGCTCCTCCATGGTCTTGGACCCGCATTAAAGGTCAGAGAAGGTTGGAGGGAAGCTGGAGAAGGAGGTGACAGGCTTACGGTCATGTAGAGAGCACTAGAGATTGAGGTCAATAGAGCTTCATCGAAAAATAAACTCGAGACCAGAGATCTACACCAAACTCCATTAAGTGAGGAAACCCACTACCTACAAGTACTATAGAAATAGCTAAAGAAAAGAGAAAGCGGTATGTAGTGGAATGGAGGGTCGTCGAGGGGTGAAGAACTCGAAGCCCTATATGGGTTCATCTTCTTTGCAAGAAGGTGACTGGATCAAGATGGAGGGTGTTATGCGAAGGAAGAGATGCTATCAGAGTTGTGCACGTGGATGGCGGATGTGCGATTGAGGTGTACGACTGATCAAATGAACATGAAGGTATGTATAGTTGCGTGATTAAATAGTAGAAACAACAAAGGGGTGGAATTGAGGCCAAGGATGGAGCTTAAGAAGCTCCTGGTATTCTCTTGATGCCCACAGCTAGGGTGTAAAGCTCGAGCAACTCTGTATGAGGGTTGCGACACGGTCCACAAATTATGTAACTCACCGGAATTCAATCTCTGTCTTCGCTTTAATTCTCTCACTCTCTCTGTCATAGGAAGGAGGAAGAGTGTCGAAGGGGACTCGAGCAAGGGCAGATAGGGTGAAACTGATGCCTCCTTGGTAATTTTATTCACAGGAGTGGTGGTTGGAAGTGGAGGTTTTAACCATTGCTGGTTGACTGATAAATCCATGATTTATTAACATTCTTTCTTCATTTTATCTTAAAACCCTTAACAAATGCATGAAAATATACATTAACTTCAGTTTATTAATAAAACTTCATTCATGAATAAAAATGCAGTTTTATGCAACAAAAACATGTAAATAAAAAAATAAAAATAAAGAAAACAAAAAGAAGGCATATTGTAGATACGTATATATATACAATATGACTTTTAGAATATAAATATAGATGCAAGATATATTTATATAACCTAACCACCGAGAGCAAATCAGCACGGAATGGTCGATAAACTAATAAGTAGCGGGAGATAAGGAAGAAAACCACAAAAACAATCAATATACACTCTATACATTCTTCATTAATTATTAAATAAAAACCAAAACTTCAAAGATTTTGAATTAATTTATTTGATCATATTTTTCACGAAACTCTTTTCCTATTTATTTCTAAAATTGTATAGAAATATATATAAATAAGTTTAAAATATATACTAAGAAATCCAACTTTTAAATGGTCAATCTCTCAACTTCTAAACATCATAACTTTCTCACACGAACTCCAATTTCACTCTACCCACCTTTAAAGTTCATAAAATAATATTCTCTAATTAATGAAGCGATTTCACAAAACTCAGAACACGTTTGCAAAATGTCGGTTTTGGGACCTATCGACAACTAGGTTTCTGGGTTATTTTTTTCTTCAGAACACTCATTTATAGTTTTATTTATTTTATAATTTTCAATTGTTTTTTATCTTGTATTTAGTATGAATTATTTTAGATTTTTTGACATTATTTAATATTTTAAATAAATCAAAACCCTAATTTATATATGAAATTGAAATGTAGACTATATACATGTATTTATTAATATATTAAAATTAATTTATTAAAATTTGTAGAAATGCACAAACACCCTATTTATTATCATATTAATTTATAAAATATAAAACTAATATGGTATTTATTAAATTATTAAACTAAAAATAGAATATCTATTTATTAAGTATTTTATATAACTAGTTATTAATATTATATTTATATTTCATTAAATATTTATATTTATCAAAATAGTCTATTTTATAAATAAGATAAATTAATTATCTATATTTTCCCTCTTTATACCAATTTAAAATAATGATATTTATTATTTATTATCTAAGTATTAATTTAGTTTCAATATCTGGCCATCTAGGTGCTGACACGTATCGACACTTGGTTCATTTTCCTCAAGAAGACTATTTGTTGGATTATGTTCTAACTTCCCTTCTTCACTTATTTTTCCTGTCACCATTCTTCATCCAAACCTCAATCCGAACCCTTGATTTTCTATACCTAACTAACCTAACACACACCCATCATCATATAAAACCTAAATCATCACCCATCATTCTATATAATCCATCAAACTTCGACCATTACACCCAACTTCATCTAGTCCATACTTAACTAACCGATCCTCCTCCTTCCTCGCTCCGTTCTAGCCATTAGCGGTGGCAGCGACACCTGGTCACATCCCCGTGTGGATGCTTGGTCATCAAAGGAGAGTTCTTGGGCTACACTTGCTCCTGCATCATGCCACCACGTGCATGGAGCTCCGGTCATCGAGCTACAACCGAGGGTCAAGCATGTTAATTCCCAGGTCAATCTCACCCATTCCACCTTCACATTTCATCAAATTCTGTGCCTAATTAGAGAATCTAATCCCATCATTAAGTCGTCTTAATCATCCTATTTAATTCACATATCAAAATACATACTCAAATCAACTGAAATCCCATCAATTTTCCATCATTATATACTTGTTCTGGAACCTGACATTGAACATGTAATTTCACAATTACTTGGCCGATTTCATTGGGAAAACGAGCATTATAACCTCATTTGCAGGTTCACAAGAGCATTTGGAGCAACCACCTTCATCAAATTAACATCTGGATCTACTATGAACATCAAGAACAGAAGCATCTTCTCGATCCTTGAGTACAAAACCTAAGTCAGCATGCAACCATCTTCGACCATCATCTTGACTTCTCTCGTAGTGGGAGCGCTGGAGAGGGTGAGAAGCACCCTCCAACCTCATCTCCAACTAGCCAGTCGTGAAGGAGCTCGGCCAACCCTCTAGCGCCACTGTCTCCATTGATTTGGGGAGGAACAACGGAAGAACAGCCAGGGCGCAGTTTTGCAACGCATGGCACTCAATCGATGGCTGAGATCGTACGGAGACCATCTAATCCATACCGCTCAAATTGAAATGGTGGACAATTTGGAACTTAAACTCAACAACTCCAACTATTTGCAACCTGCTTCTAGATGTATTTTTATTTGCAATTAGAACCCCACACGTGGACCTAATTGTAAATCTTCAGATTTTTTTTACAATTAGGTCCCTGACCAGGGACCTAATTACAAGATAACTCCATTCTCTCTTGTATTGTTATACAATATTTTTGGGACTATTGTGAAGATCATAGTCTAGAGACATTATTCTTTCATCATGGTATTTTTCTTCAATTTATTTTGAGTTTATTTTTAAGGTATCTCGTTGATTTTTCATTTCTCGATTTTTAATCCATCTTGTTTTCTTTTTGTGAGTTTTTCGAGCATGTTGCTTGAATCAATTTCTCTACTATATAGTACCACTATTACTCTTTTTTCTTACATAAAATACTGTAGATAAATTGATTTGAAAATATCCCTTTGAAAATCAAATAAAAATTGGAAAAATAAAAATAAAATAAAAATATTTAAACTTTAAAAATAAAAAATAGTTTTCTCATTTAATTTTAAAGAAGAAAAATAAAGACAGATAAAAATACCACAAAAATATTTCTTCACTCGAATTTTCACGAGCGTGATTTTCTACATCCTTGTGTTCTACTTGTTTTGAGCGATTCTCTACACTGACAAACTCATTTTTACCACTCAGAAAATTATGGTTATCATTGATACACGTGAAGAGGAGATTGGAGAGGGCAGAGTTGGCATGGAAGAGGTATGAAAGAGCTCCAATATGGTACTAGAATGAATCTGTGATTACACATGGGTCGACAACAGAATTGGTTGAAGTTGCGTCGATAAAAGGTTGCATCGCTTAGGGCTTCAGTTGTAGAAGGTTGATGATGAACGGTGATCGTTGCATCATAAGCGATCCAATGACCCTGGTGGAGGTAGGATTAGATGGCTATGGAGCATCTGATCATTCCAGAGAGTAGCAGACTTTAGGATCTATGAACTATATGATTAAGAAATCATGCATTTGGGAATGAATGCGAGTCTTAACAAAAGTCCAGGCCAAGTAACTAGCCAAGAAGAGGCAACGTGGCCCAATCAGAAAAGGGAAAATGTAAAATACAAGATAAATCAAAAATAAAATATTAAATGATGTTAAATCCAAAAATGACAAATATGAAAGATGTATATTTTTTTCAAGATTGACAACTTTCATGTAGAATCCGAAACCAAAATACATCATATATACATACTATTAGTTGTGTAAGTATTTTTATGAATTTAAAATACTTATTTTAATTATTTTATTTGTTTTTTTTTGTATTTTTGAATAGGAATTAATATAAAATATATTATTGATAATATTCCATAAATTGTTCTACAGAGTTTTAGATATGTGAAAAACACAGAAAATAAGAAACACGACACATAAACATAATAATTATAGAATTTATTTAATTACAATAATTAGCCTCAATTTTTTACAAGGTATAAAGTGTTAATTATATTTATATAATTATTTAATTAATTGAATTGGCAAAGATATAGGGTCGAATAATAAAAATAATGTTGATGAATATGAGATTCATCAGGTATGGGAAGACCTGCCATCGGTGAATGCATGTGTCACCCACCCATGATACGAGTGCAAAATTTATGCATTATTTCTTCTTTTTTATTATTGATTTCATGTATCATTTCTATTTTACATTTCTAATATTGTTTTTATAAAAAGAATCTCTTCCAAAATTGCCGTAGCAAATCGCCTTATATAAGAGAAAACTCCTCTAAATTTCAAGAGAATTCATGGTCTCCATGTTCTTCGCTTGTTCTTTATGATCTACATGTGTTCTTTGTGTTATTGATTCGGAAATAGATTTTGATAGTTTAAAGAGTTAGTAATCATCCTACTTGAATATGTATCAAAATAGGTTGCGTTACACGAAAGATATCACGATTAAGTAACAAAATCCTACCTCTTATGTTGGGTTTTCCTTATTAAATCAAATACATTTTGTAGTTTTATGTTCTTCACTGTGAAGAATGTCGACATACTTAATATGCGAATTTGGTAATGATTTATTCATGATTCCCACCAAAATATTTGATACAACTGAATCAGTGTGATGATGCGTACATATGAATATTATGGTTCATAAAAGTATGCTAAGTTAGGTCTTCTGGAAATATATACTATAAAAAAGTAAACATGAGTACTCGTATATATGTGCATCTATATACTGGACTCTGAATAGAGAAAGCAATCTAAATATTTATGCAAAGAATTGTATCCTGTGAAATTAACATGGTTTAAATGGTATCTAATGATATATTATGTCTTACGCTAAGGATGACTTGGGGTAGAAACTATAGCACGGGCATGCAACCTATAGGTTTGCTAGAAGAAATCCTTATGGCAAGGCAAACCTATATGGTAGATAGTTGCCTGTATATGTGATGAATAACGAATTCATCATCTTTATTCATTTATTTTGACTTATAATCTCAAATAAAATATCTATAAATAACACTAATTCTCACTTTTTAATTATCCATATTCTTTTGTAAATAGTGTATTATTATCATTATTTTGACCAAAAATAAATAAATAAAGGAAAAAAGAAAGAGAAAGGAGATTGTATATATGTATCAAGTACATGCTTATTCTAACCTCTAGAGCAGGTCAAGGCATTATCTAATTGACAAGGAATAAAATAGGGGGAGATAGGGTCTTTAATCTATAAAAAAATCCAGAAAATTAATCTCATGTGTTCATATTCATCATTGTTCATATTGTCTATATCTTCTACTATTTTATTTATCACCAATAAAATATCAAATAAAAAAAAATCTTATTGGAACTTGTACGTAAAAATAAGTTGTAAATAATAAAAATAATTGCAAAAAGAAACCTTGTACAAAATAAAAGGGACAACACGCTGAATAAGATGTAAAGCAAGAATTGAAAGACCTATACCTACTCCAAAAAAACTCAAAATAAACCAAAGTCACTTTCATTGTGTTCGAAATTAAATAAGCTTTAAAATAAATACGATTTCATAAAATTTGTAGTTAAGATGTGTATGTCTGCTTTTTGGAGTGCTATTGTGCATAGTATCTTTTTGTACCTATATTCTTATTTATTTATTTCTTCCTTTTTGCACATATCGTATTTTTAACATGTTGTTCATATTTTATTTTATTTATATAAAATACAAATATACATAATAATATTGAAAAGAAATAAAAATAAAATCATGGTAATTATACTATAGGTATAATGTACCTTTATGGTACATAACTCTATTATTTTAAACAATAAGTTATTTCCTGAAAATAAAAAAATTATGATTTAAAACCTTATTTATTTTGTAAATAATAAATTATTAAATTATGTTTTTATTTGTAAAAAAACTAAATAAAATGTGTGTAATGTATATATAGGTATTTTATACCTATGAATAAAGGTTTTCATTTATTTTAACCTATTTAACTAATTTATTTAATTTATTCAAAATCACCATAAAATATGTTATTTTTTTAACAATATTTAATTTTAAAAAATTTTAATTTAAAACCATTTACTTTATATTTTTAAATTTTCCTTTATTTAATTTTTCTATTTTGTCTTGTAGTGGTTGTTTGTATTCGACTGCACTACCATTGGTCGGACCCGGGTCTGTTGACTAGGGTCAACTCCCTCATTTTCCTTCTTAAGCCAATAAAATCTGTTTAACCCGCCATATTCACTGATGTTTCTTACACGATACATAGCTCATTCAGACGTGATTGCCTACCTAATTGATGCTCTGAATAACTCTCACTCTCGCCCAATTATTTTTTCATTCCAAAGCATCTTGGTTCGTACGCCATTTGATTTCCTTTTACAAAATTTTTCATCCTCTATAAATAAGATCATGGCCCTTCATTGATTTCCTCATCCATTTCTCACCATATTTTCCGCCAAGATTAGTCCTAGTAGACCGCCTTTGGTGAAAATGAAGGTGTCCCTTAATCGGAAGTGCATGAATTTGGTTGAAGAGCGTGATCCAGCAAACAGTCAGAGCAGTTCTGAAGAGCTCAGTTTCTCTGACCTTACGCATTCAGATCGAGGCCAAAATCATCCTTCGTCACCTTAGGTAATCATAGAGTAAATTTCCACTTCATTTTGCATTTTAATTTCAATGTATTTCATTCAATTTTCATCTAGTTCGATAGATATTCGATCAACCTTTGTACATTTTGTAATTTAGTGGTTTTTGACCTATTATTTTATGTACATAATTAACCCATTTTATTTTATTTCCTTTTATTTATCTTCTTTGACTAAAAATGTATTAAAATGCACAAAAATCCAAATCCAAAATGAGCTTGAAATCAAATAAACTAACTGAGTCCAAGTCTTCACCAACAATGTGTATAAAAGTTGTTGTTTTCTTATCGTATGTTATTTCTTCATTTTCTTAATTAATAAAAATCCAAAAAATAGATTAACTTGTAAATATTTATCTTTGATTTTAAAATATTTCTTCTATTTTTATCTTAGTTTAAATAACAAAAATTACAAAATCAAAAATTCTTGGTATTCTATGTACATAGAGCACCCCCAAAAGAATCACTTTATGCATCTTACCGATTTTGTTTTTGGACCCTTCATGAAATTTGTAAATCTCATCGAGACAAGAAACTTTCATGAAGAAAATATTTTGATCTGAGGTCATTTGCTATTTATTTTCAATTTTTCTTTGTACTTTTATTTTTGAATTTTCTCGTTGTGACACGTGGCCGCTCCTAGAGCCGCCACGTGTCAACCATTTTTTGCCTTTGTTTTCGTTTATTTTTATATATAAATTAATTCAAAAATTTAATTAAAAAATAAAAAAAATAAAAAAAGCTCGCACATGCAGGGCACATGCCTCTACGCACGCGCCCTGCACATCCTTGACTCTTCCCCCTTCCTCCTGCGGACCTCGCGGCCGCTCACCTCCGCGATCTCCGCCACCACCCAATCTCGCCGACCGCCGCCTCGTCAGTCTCCTCGCATCTTCGCCACCACTATTCCCCAAATCTCACTGTCCTCCTCGCATGCCATCTATAGCCGTGTGTCGCCTACATCCAAATCCATCTTTATTCGATCATCAATCACTCAATTGAATCATATCCCAATCAAATCGCTGGCCGATCGCCTCCCTTTTTCTCATGATCGTTCGTCACAGCCTTTCGTAATTAGGTCTACACTCACCACCATGCTTGTCCTATTTATCACCATGTCACATTTCCATTGTTTTTGATCCGTCATTAGCGCTCCATCAATTGAACATGAAAGGAGAACGGTGGTGACATCACCCTCTCCTCTCTTTTGTCCAAGGGACATCTGACCCCCTCCTTTTTTTGGGTCGTTGCAGCTTGATCCCCCAGCCGCTCACCGCCTGCTCTCGTTGTCTCTGGCCATCGAGCCTACATTCATCCCCAGTCACTTCTCCTGTGCTTCTTCACCACCACTAGGGCTTCTGCCACGACTCCACCTCGAGCCACCATCGCTGCCATAACCCCGACCGACATCTCAATCATCCTTCACCACGCATCTACGGCTAAAGCTTCACTAATGGCGTCCTTTGCGACCGCCTCCACCACGAGCGTCGGCCAAACTCCAGCCATCCCTGCCACGCATGTCCATCAGCATCCAGGTGCCAACTCTCCATGAACCTGCGACCGTGTGTTGGCTGCTCCAGGCCACCATCCAGGAGCTTTACCACCGCAACTCCTTGTATGCAGGAGCTTTCTACTCCATCACCACCAGAAACTCAGCCACAACAACCATCGACACGATGCCGATCTGCACGACCTCCTCTGCTTCCTCACCCCTCTCCGCTGGGTCCTAGAACCAAGACCCTCATGTGCTTCGCACATGAGGTTTGAAGAAGTTGCAAATCAGCCCTAAAGATCTGCCATTATCACACCAAAGTCCACCCTCCCAAGGTTCACGTGCCACACATATGACCACAGGAAATCTTGCAGAAAGGCCCTAGCAGTACGTTTTATTCACCAGAAGACCTCCAACCATGAAAGGGCAAGTGCTACGCACGTGCCCCTTGGAAATTTTGCGAAATAACACTTATGGGTTTAGGTAATCTCAGTTTAATCCCCACAATGTATTTTATTTAATTATTGTGATTTTCCGAAAAAACCCTTGTATCTCACTCAAAATTTGAACCTCTACATTGCATTTTTTATTATTTAAAATTTAGAATGATGTTCTACAATTAATTCTCTACAATATGGCATGCTTGTGATATTTTTATATGTTGGGTTTATTTTATAAAAATTATTCTTGTAGAATCTTACATACTTTTCCCACTCTACATTGTGAAGTTTGTATTTAATTAAAATAACCTCAAAATTACCGAAAATTCACAAATAGTATAAATTATTTTTAGCAACATTGTGCCAAAAAAGAATCATGTATGTATGCATATTTTGTTCTATAATAATTATTTATCTATTTTCAATCTTTAATTTTTAATAGGTATTAAATCTAGTATTTTTGAGGTATAGCATTTTTCTGAGATAAATTACCTAGTGATAGATCTTGGATAATTTTATTCCTTGAAAATAAGTAGGTTTGACATTTATTATAATTATTTATTGAAATTCACTTTGTTTGCATTCATAAATAAATTATTTATTCATATTGCATCCAAAAATTCCAAAGAAATTATAGTGCATTTATTTCGTCATTGTTTACCTCTCGGTCAAGTTTCATAGTTTCTGGACATCTTTCATAAATATCAGTTTTTCTCGTCCCTAAAATTGGCCACATTTGCATCTTGCATTCCAAAATTGCATAAAGAATAACAAAAATATTCTGCTTTGAAAACTGTACACAGACATTAATATAAGTTATTCTTTTGCCTCCTTGAGTTCAACCTTGGGACTTGCTCAAGTAAAAAAAATAAAAAGCCACTCGAATTAAATTGAATTGATTAATTGTGGTTATTTTCGTGATTGATTCTGATTACCCGATGTAATTACAACAACACATTGACATTTTTTACATTTAATTCACATAAATTAAAGAGGGTATTTTTATTACTCATTAGATGGAACAATTGTTAGGGATGCAAATGTCTTAGGTTGTGTTTAGAAAATTAGTGCTTTGTTCTCCACACATTTGGGTAGTCTGACCACCAAACGTGTCATTGTACATTTTCCATTTGTTTTTCAGCATTTATTATATATCTTTATTTTTTATTTTTGAGTTACTCTCTTACACACACTCTCTCTTATTTTTCGTTCGAGGTACCCAGCGTACATGGAGCAGTTTTCGAAAACCGACGCATCTTCACTAACTTCCGAAAAGCTGCCTAAATTTTAGATCGAGTCAAGTCGTGATAGAGCATAGAGTTTAGGGTTTTATTTTCTGCAATTTTAATTTTTGTAATTAATCCTCATTTATAGTGGTGTTCGTTTGGACTCTCGCATTTGTAAACAAGACCCAAACTTTTTCGATGGTCATGGCCTGTTTCAGTCTCCAGTGAGGGTGGGGTCCAACTTTAGTGGTTCGTAGGTTAGACCTGCACATACGACTATTAGAGCTTCTAGAAATATTGTTTGTGCTGGTAAAACCTAAGATCACACTTCACTTTAATTGAGACACACATTAGATTGTTCAACTTAGTTAAATTCAAATAAATTCTTCTCGACTAATAGAACTTTCTATTAGGTGCAATTTTTATCGGCTTGCATTCATTTGGAATAATCTTTCAATTCATGTATTGCATCCCACATGAAGATTGCGAGGAATCACTGTAAATATTCCAAATGAGCATACATCATCATTTTTCGTGTGCATCAGTTTTTCCTGAATTTCTCCCTCCTGTTTTGTCACGTAAATTTAAAAGAAAATTGGGACTGGATGGTAGACGTGTATTTTGTGCTCACCCTAATCTTTCTGTTATCACTTAATTAAAATTTGGGACTATGAAATAAAGCCGACTAAATTAACTCATAAACTTAAGAATTCTTGCAGGAGAGCAATCCTGACCTTGGATTCATTTATCTTTTTGAGTGAGCGAGAGACGACACATAAGGCTAGAGCCCATCTCCAGATTTTCATATTGACTATTACTTGTATAAAAATGATTAGCTACTTCTTAATAAGGAAATAACTGGTAGCCCGTAAGTGGTCCAGATTTCCTTAGAAGAGTGGGTGGTTTAAAGGACACTAGATAAGGTTCCATCCTTAAGTATTGGGTAGCTGTTATACGGTCTGTACTTAGACCCATACTGGCTAAAAGTAGGTGCAACTAGTCGTAAGATTCAGGCCAGTCTTAAAGAAAATGTCTGGCACCTAACAGCTTGTTAAATTTTTCCAAGATTGATTTATTACCAACTATAATTCAAAAGATAATTGCTGAACTCTTGTGGCCTCATTGTTTGAGTTGGTGAACCTGGGGTTTGTATTGCGTTTGCATTAGTGTGCATAAATCGAGTTCGAATATCAAAAACCGCATACTTGTGCCATCACTCTCCTTGATTTAAAATTTTGGATTTCTACTATTGAGTATCCCATACACTTGAACATTTTCAATGAAGATCTATCATGATAACTCATCCACCTTTAAAAAGAAAGGGACATTGGTCTGAGTACCCATCAGATCTATACTATGAAATTTAATTTCTCTCGTCAAACCCAAATTATCTAAGCCCTCTTCTGTCAAGAATCCTCCAACAATCACAGGAGACTTTGACCCTCGGATGAATATGGTCCAATATTTGAATTCAAAACCATTTTACCCTGATCTTCTGACCACTTCTACATATATCCCATCTCCACTGACCTTTCTTACATGTGAACCATTGCCATCTTAGGATGACCTGATTTATGCCATATTTCTTTCTAGAACTCAGAAACTTTTTGAAGAACAAAACATCGAAATAAATGATCAGCAACAATATCGCCCCAACCAACTTCATTCTTTCCTCACAATTTTGTTGGGATAGGTCAACACTACACAAATCCACATCTTTCCTTGACCATAGGGAATAATATGGAAACCCGACCAAACCAGATGGAGAGGCTCACACCTAATGATCATCTGTGTATGATTAATCGTTACGATTACATCCACATTGGCAACCCCGAATACCACTCTTTCGGACAACCCAAACATTCAGAGGACCAAACTAATGATATTGGTACATATGAACCCTGTATGACTCCATTGTTTGGGGATACGATCAATCATGACCATGGAAGTAGACTCTACTCAAACCAGCATTGCATGCCTGAGTCACGGTATGCTGAGTATAAGATCTACATATTCCAGCAAAATCCTCCCACTAAGCAGACTCCTTTCATGATTTTTGAGGAGAAATTTTCAGAAAATAACAATCATATATTGGATATTCCAAGAGAATCTTCTCCAAGCTTATACAGAAAAATGGAAGATGAAATGACTGGATCTCAGTTCAAAAATGAGAACCCACACAGACTGCTCCCATGATTGATCATGAAAAGATTTTGGATGATTACGTTTCGAGGATTACTAAGAGATATGAATTAATTGAGGATAAATTTAGAAATTTCACTGACCTACTAATTTCATTTATGGTAGCTCAGGTATGAAAGTGGAAGGTAAAATGATTGGATCTAATGCTGAAAACTCTGAGGATGTTCAGAAATCCACAGACTATGTTCACCCTAGGGACGACTCTGATAGCAACACCTCTGCATATTACTCCCCTAGGGATAACTCTGATTCCGACTCTTACTCTGCTAATCAAAAACCCTCCTCATCTATAGAAAGCACCACATCTACACTCAACACCGAAAACACCAAAAAAATGAAATATTCAAAAACACTCAAAAAATCGAAAAACCAGACAAATTCATAAAAATTGAAAGTGAGGAGGATTTGAAGAATTTGGATCCTACTCTAAGGAAGCAAAGGAGAAAAGATTGTTTTTTTAACTTCTCTTGATACAGGACACTGAACACTTCCCTGACGTTAAAGGATTTCTAATGAGCAAATTAATGATGAAAAAGTCGGGCAAGACAAGAACATAGACTGAAAGACATATCTTGTCAATGGCCACCTCTTTGGTGTCGAGGAGAAAAACCAAGAGTCATAGAGTGAAGCGGTTGCCCAAATTTGATTGTGGAAACAAAGACACAACATTTACCCATGCTCGAATCGATGAGAACTCACCAATCAATATCTTCCCGACCTCTATACTTGACAAGCTCAAATGCGAACCTATCAGGAAGATAAGAGAGATCGTTCAACTAGTTGATCGATCGATAAAGCGGTCGAGAGGAACCATTTCAGTCATCATTACATTCCAAGGTGCTCCTTTCAAGGTGGAATTCACGATCATTGATATTGAGCATCAAGGAGAATTCACCCAGTCTCCAATCATTCTCGGAAAGCCATTCTTGGTATTTGCTAAGGCAATTATAGAGTGCAAGACTGAGGAAATCAATTTTATAGCATTGGGAGCAATTCCATCTCATCTAGTCTTTGAGGAACCATGATATTCTGAGGCGACCCACGAAGCCATCAACAGCTATAATCACCATGTTGTAGAAGAGCCCTACCCCATTGCTACACCTAAGATAACGACCGTTGAGTTGACCATTGGTTCAGAAACTCTTTCAATCTTCCATTTCCCGCTGCTATGACAGCTCATATAGAGGAACATTGAATACACTACTTCTTTCATGATCTTGAAATATAGGAATGGGCTCACCCTGAGTCAGACATGATCTTATCTGAACACCTTGACCAAATCGATCAAATTCAGGAGTGCACCAACATAAAGACAACTTAGAACAAATATGCATGACGTACACTGATCAGGGACGGAAATTTCAATGGTTATTCATATGGAGACTCGATTGTCAACAACTCACTCTCAGGACCAGCACCTTCACAAACAACGCGAACCAAAATACCCATTCCGGTTGTTCCATCTTGAATGAAAGTTGCATTTGACATGCCAAAAAAGGAATCATTTGATGATTCCTCGTCAGGTCGGAATAAGGTGATCTTTATGAGTGAGGCCAGTTTAGTGGCTCTGAATCCCTATTTGAGAAAGCAACCAAATATCGACCCTCGTTGGACGACTTCTGCCCCCACACTATTATTCGTCCAAAGCCGATATTCCTGGTCTCATTAAATATACTAGAATAATCTCTTATGCCTATACTAGGACTTGCGCTTCTGAATATTCATCCGAGGATGAATCGCTTGACCCCAAGACTAAGCGCAATATGATAAAGCAACTTAAGAACAAGAATATTTGGAGTACCTCCACCTTCAAGTATTATTCTTCTGAGGATAACTTCGATGATGGTTTGCTTTCATCTGATTCATACGCTTCATCTACTCTCCAGCATGATTTGTTTGAGGATAACACTGACAATGGTTGGGACTCATATGCTTCATCTTCTTCCTATCATTATGATCTCCCACCTCAGGCTCACAAAAAGATCTACCGTAAACCTCCTTAATCATCGACAACCCTCCCTACCTCCCGACCCCATCGGTCCCTTGTACATTTTCTTCCTCTACTTAGGTCAAGGCCTAAGTATAGGGGGCACCGATACCATCCGTATATACCACTCTCCTCATATTCTCTAGATCACCCCAATTCCACCCTTCTTCTGTACTTAGGCTGCTAGAGCCTAAGTATTGGGGGACATGATGCCCACTGTATATACTCTCTCCATCAACTTCTCTCATCTTGTGCCTCTTTTTCTCTCTTCTTCTATACTTAAACTGTTCACATCCTAAGTATAGGAGGGTGGGTTGATCTATTTTTTTCTTTTTCTTTTTCATTCTCTTACGCTTAGCCTGAGTTATTCCTTCTCTACGCTTCCTGTGCTCTGAGGACATAGCACTCGCTAAGTATAGGGAGGTGTGCATACATATTATGTATATATTTTACCCATAGCTCGTACTTTCACATAAGTGTATATGTATTTAGGGGATGGTTAACTAACTTGAAAAAAGGGTTTTGCAACTAACACTGACTACGTCCAATCAAACATTTTTTTAAAAAATGGCTTCTTTTTCTTATTCGCATTAAAAAAACCACAAAACAATATCTTCAAAAAATAAAGAAGTCTTAAAATTCAAAAAAATGTACATGCACTTCCCCCACTTGTACTTCATCCAGCATTACATGCATTTGCATTTGTGAAAAACCCTTGGGTTTTGAATCGAGTTATGAGGTGAAACCGAGAGTGGTATGGAGTTGGACTTAATCCACCTAATTTTCAGAGGAACTTCACCGAGAAAGAGGGTTTTAGAAGCTTCAAGTCTTGACTTAATTCTTCGAGTTCCACATGACAATGTGCAGAGTTTGCCTCTTTATGTCTACCCTGGTCTCTTCATAATGGGTACGACTCTGGAATAGGGAATTAATTTGTACTCTCGCACTATGCACGTAGCTCAACTCAGATGGGGTGTTGGAAGGCTGCGTGATTTTCTTTTCTAGTAGCGTGGACATCTAAAGATCAGAGTACAGGTTCAAATAAAGCTTCGGAAAAGGGATGGACGTTTGGGCACAATTTTTTTCTAAGACTCCAAAGCATGTATGGAAAAAAGATTCCATATCCGTATGGGCACAATAAGATCCATGCAGAGCTAAAAAAATCCAAAAACAAAGAAGCCACTACCACATAAATATTTGACCAAAAAGGTCCAAGCTTCAAGAAAACCTGCAGATCTTGGTGGAGGCTTGGCTAAACTGACTAGATTCACAAGGAGAGGTGACTATACTAGTCATCCTCTAGTTCGTTTCCCCTTCTTTTAATTTCTCCCACTCTTCGATTGCGAACACAGCGCGACAGACCTTAGAAGGAAATACCAGACTCCCTGAGGATAAGTTACTGGAGAGGAGGTGTGAATGGTATTACAGCATTCTGGATGGGAAGACATAAAGTCTTATACACACTTGACTTAATTGTTCAATGTTCATAGGGTATGCTATGGGAAGGGGATTGATCTAAGATGACTTCTGAGCCAAAACGGTGACAATGATGTGTAGAACTTGAAGGATGTTGATTTTAAAATTCTAACTCTCATAGGAGTTCCGTCGAAAGGTCGTATCTAGCTCCACTTTCACCTTCTGCTCGTGGCCTTGGTATGTAACCCAATCTCATTTCACCTCATTGCATTTCTTTAGATGCTCGGGGACGAGCATGGTTTAAGTATAGGGGGTGATGAATCGCAGATTCATCACTCTAAAAATGACTAATTAAGCTCGAATCTCCAAAATTCATTGGCATTTCTTCATTTATATTACATAATTAACATTCATGCATGTATAAATATTAATTGCATTTTATCACTCATTATTGCCCATAATAAGAAGCCAAAAATCCCAGCCTAATTGAACTGTAAAATAAGCTAACTTCCCTGATTTTTAATTAATTCATGACGAATCAAAATGACCTAAAACCACATCCATTGTGTACATATCATACCAAGAATAAATGAAAAATACAAAAAAATCACCAACTTAAATAAACGAACCAGAAGCCCAAACCCTAATGTCAGGATTTCTAGACTAAAACGTTGATATCATCCTCATATAGTGTATGATTTGATCATACTCACTTTTGACTAAAGTACATTCAAATACCTTCCAAACAAGACCAAGTTCAAGTGAATTGGAGCTCATAAGTGAAATCTGAGTTTTGGGCCTCTTTTGTACATTTTGTATTTTAGCGACTTTTGGCATAATATTTTATGTACATAATTAATCAATTTTATTTTATTTCTTTTTTATTTGTTTTCTTTGACTAAAGTTTTATTTAAATGCACAAAAATCCAAATCCAAAGTGATCTTTAAATCAAAGAAACTAACTGAGTCCAAGTCTTCACCAATAGTTTGTATAAAAGTTGTCATTTTCTTATTTTATTTTATTTCTTCATTTTACTAATTAATAAAAATCCGAAAAATTAGATTAATGTGCAAATATTTATCTTTTATTTTATCCTATTTTTATCCTATTTTTATCTTATTCTAAATAAAAAAATTACAAAACCAAAAATTCACGGTATTCTATGTACATAGAGCACCCCAAAAATATCACTTTGTGGAATTGACCGATTTTGGTTTTGCACCTTCATGAAAGTTGTAAATATCATGAATACAAGCAACTTCCGTGAAGAAATTTTTTCAATCTGAGGTCATTTGCTATTTATTTTTTATTTTCCTTTGTACTTTTATTTTCGAATTTTTTGGTGGTGACACATAACAGCTCCTGGAGATGCCATTTGTCACTCATTTTTGGTCTTTATTTTCATTTATTTTTATATATAAATTAATTAAAAATATATTAAAAAATATTTTTTAAAAAAATAAAAAATAAAAATCCCGCACGTGCAGCGCACGTGCCTTACTGGGCGCGCCTTACACGTACTTGAATCTTCCCCCTTCCTCCTGTGGACCTCGGCGCCACTCACCTCTGTGGTCTCCGCTACCTCCCAATATTGCTGACCGATGCCTCGTCAATCTCCTCATGTCTTTGCCATCACCATCCCCCTAATCTCGCTCTCCGCCTCGCCAGCCATATATGGTCGCATGTCGCCTCCTTCCAAATCTATATTCATCCAATCATCAATCACTCAATCGAATCAGATCCAAATCAAATCGCCGACCGATCGCCTCCCATTTTCTCACGATCGTTCACCGTAACCATTCCCAATCAGGTCGATACCCACCGCCCCGCTCATCCTATTTAACATCGCGACACCTCTCCCTTGCTTTTCATATGCCGTTAATGCTCCATCAGTTCAGCAAGAAAGGAGAATGGTAGTGACAACACTCTCTCCTCTCTTCTTTCTCAGCGAGATCCGTACCCCTCCTTTTTGGGGGTCGTTGCAGCTTGACCCCCCAGCCGCTCGCCACCTTTCTCTAGTTGTCTTTGGCCATCCAGCCTACATTCATCCCCAGCCACTTCTCCAGTGCTTCTTCACCACCGTCATTGCTTCCTCCATGACTCCACCTCGAGCCACCATCACTACCATCACCCCTGATGGACATCTCGATCATCCTTCACCACACATCGACGGCCAAAGCTTTACCCAACAACATCCTCTACGACCGCCTCCACCATGAGCGTCGGACACACTCCATCCATCCCCGCCATGCCTGACCACCAAAATACATGTGCCAACTGAAGGATATGGGATAATCCTCAAGCGCATCACGGAAGCATAATCATCGTATCATATACAATGAAGAACGACTAGTCGCACTAGTTGTTCTGTACAGCGGAATTAAAAAAATTTTCATGTGATGAAACCACATGATCCAAGAACGATTCTCAGATCGTTTCATCTAAAACCACATCAAGTATATAGGAATACCTCTTATAGTGTGGTTGATCGAATCTCTACGAAAAGAGACCTCCTGTCTCAAGTCTGATATTTGAAGAAGGCACTTGCGAGCGTGGGGATGAGTCGCATGATCTTCGCAATCCAAGATATTGATCCAATTGTCGGAATTTCTGATCTCGTCGCACGAGATCGAACACCTTCTTCGTGAGAGAATCACACCAAAGAAGATAGAGAACCAAGAGTTGTCGAGGCGGCAACACAATGGCAGAGCGACGACAAAGGCTCCTCCTCACAGGTATGGTGGATGGCCACCAATGGAGAGAGAGAGGAGATTGCGTGTGAAATGAGAGGAGAGGGCTTATTGTCTCTTAATTGCTTAACCCTAGAGAGCATGGGGTGCCTTTCTGTTTATAGTGCTTTGGAAGTCCATGGATCACAATCCATGGGACACACAAAATCAATGGATGAGATTGATTTGTGCTTCTTTCAATGGTCAAGATTGTTGTTGGTAAAAAAACTACCAACTAATAATTTAATTTAGATTAAATATATTTGATAAATCAAATGTGATTCAATCCCAAATCAAATCAAGCAAACATAGAGTCAATTGGTTGGAGAATCCACCCTCCATATATGGAGTGGACGGCCACCAATTTCCGTAGGGAAATTGTGGCCGTCCACCCTTCCAATATGGAAGGGTGGGATCTCCACCAATCTCGAGATCTCTTGTAATATCTTGTAATCTCCATGGTTTTTACAACAACTATTGTTGTAAATTATTCTACAAAAATAATTCAAAATTAATTTTGAGAATATTGCAATCTTGCCATTGAAGATTTGTGAGTCACATTCACAACCCAAAATAAAATGCGATTTACATTTTCAATTAATTAGACAATGTGAATCCAATTCACACTAATAATTAATCAACAAATATAAATCATAATAAGCTCTCTCTAATCATTATAAATGACATTTATAATATGTTAAGAATAATTGGATATTACTATCCATATTATTCTTATCCATAATAATTAAATCACATTTATCTATATTGGATAAATATTCACATGCATTAAGATAATTAAATCACATTTAGTTATCAATCTCTCAATGCTTAGATATAATTCAACTATGGAATTATTCTTGAACCCTTTCAAGTATAATGCGTTTTTTTGCGCAGATACTTGGAGATAAGGACATGACGATTGTATTGTTCCACGTATAGTGACTTGGATATTAAGATCACATCTCAAATCCAGATCTCATGGACCTCCCATATATGCTTGATTGAATCAAAGCCGTAGACCTAATCTTCTCATTGCATCTGAATCTCATTCAGACCAATGTCCAGTTTTTGGACTAAGATCAGGTCACTTCTCTACTGAGAGGAGTCACTAAAATCCAAACCTGTTTCATCACTCCCTCGGAATGGAAGCGTCATGGTTATATAATCGTTTATGATCACATCACCCTCAAGTATTCCCAACACCTGTACATCCTGCATACTGGAAGACCTATGATGAAATATAATGATATAGATCAATTTTATAATGTCTTCTTTAGGGTTTAATCATCAAGTTTCTCAATCTTGGTCATTTGGGAATTGGTATCGATCATATGCTTTCCCAAAGCATATATCATACCTTCAAATTCTTGTCATGCTTCCAAAGTATGACGACCATGCATGGAATTTGATTAGTCCCAATACCTCATGAGTGAGCTCATGTCTTCCGGTTCATATGTGAACCGGTATGATCCCTTTGAGAGATCATATTACTCATATGTCCTTACATGTACACCAGCTCGCTGGTGTATAGACCTTGGTTAGGTCATCAACCTATAGGTCTGCCAAATGTACATACTCAGACATATAGTAACACATCTGTCTCTGGTCAGAGGATACATGCCTATGTTGTGACAGTATTCAACATAGGTCTTTTGTTATCTCGATCTCGTTAAATCAACCCTTTGACTCAACTAATCTGATACCTCTGAATCAATATTCCCATGCAGATGACATGCATCAAGAGGTCAGTCAGATATAAGCCAAATGAGAAAGGATTGCCATCTCCTACTCAGGCTGGAGATCATCACTTAATAATCATTTGATATTGCTTGATGAGTCCTCTATCTAACTCCTTAGATATTCATCCAAGTACCAGCCTCTATGATTCAAGCAATGAATCAACAGTTTCTGAAAGGGAGTGAGAAACAATCAATAACTTTTATTGATAAATCATATATTACAATAACATTTATTATATGAATGG
The DNA here is from genome assembly GCA_037367405.1 of Ottelia alismoides. Taxonomy (NCBI): domain Eukaryota; kingdom Viridiplantae; phylum Streptophyta; class Magnoliopsida; order Alismatales; family Hydrocharitaceae; genus Ottelia; species Ottelia alismoides. Next base: position 233,848 of record JAZKJV010008468.1, on the reverse strand, counting down.
TTCATCTTGGGCTCACATGGCTAACAATGTCCCACTTGCCCTTAGAACCATTCAGGAACACTCCTTAGACACATACTCATTACATGTTGGTCGAAAACCTTCTGTGTCAGAGGTTTGGTAAGAGGATCAACACGTTGTTGGTAGAGGCTGCCTTGGTGATGATAATATCACCACGCTTTTGAATCTCATGAATGATGTGGTATTTCCTTTCCACGTGCTTGCTCTTCTGATGCCATCTGGGTTCCTTCTCCTGGGCAATGGCTCCCGTGTTATCAAAGAGTAGCGGGATGGGAGTATCAGAGGAAACTACACCAAGCTCCAGGATGAACTTGCGCAACCACACCACCTCCTTTGCAGCATCTGATGCGGCAATGTACTCGGCTTCTATTGTTGAATCTGTTGTAGTGTCCTGCTTCTTGCTTCTCCAGCTAAAGGCACCATCGTTCAACAGGAATACAAACCCTGATGTCGACTTTCGATCATCAATATCCGACTGGAAGTCTGAATCTGTATATCCCAAGACTTGGAGATCACCATCTCCATAGACCAAGATGTAATCTTGTGTTGGTATTAGATATTTGGAAATGTTCTTTACTGCATTCCAGTGTTGCTCTCCATAGCAGGATTGGTAACGACTTACCACTCCCACTGCATGGCAAGTATCTGGCCTAGTACACATCATGGCGTATATTAAGCTTCCTACAGTTGATGCATAGGGGCATCCAACCATGGCTTTCTTTTCCTCAACAGTTTGAGGAGCCATCCCTTTAGACAGGTGGATACCATGTCTTAAGGGGAGGAAACCTTCTTTGAATTATCCATACGGAATTGTTCAAGAATATTCATAATGTACCCATGTTGTGACAATCCCAATATCCTCTTTTCTCGGTTTCTGAACAACTTCAGACCTAAGATGTAAGAGGCTTCTCCACGATCTTTCATCTCAAAGGTATGGGATAGCTAAATTTTCACACTGGTCATCATCCCTGTATCATTCCAAATGATAAGGATGTCATCTACGTAAAGCACGACGAACACAATGGCGCTCCCACTAAGCTTCTTGTACACACACGGTTCATCAAGATTCTGCACAAAATCATAACTCTTTATGGTTTCATCAAATCTGATGTTCCAACTACGAGAAGCTTGTTTGAGCCCATAGATGGATTTCTTCAGCTTGCATAGTTTGTCATCCTCAACTATGAAGCCCTGGGGCTGCTCCATATAGATATCCTCCTCTAGGTATCCATTGAGGAAAGCTGTATTGACGTCCATCTGCCAGATGTCGTAGTCAAGATATGCAGCTATAGCTAGCAGTGTCTTGATGGATTTAAGCATAGCCACATGAGAGAACATCTCATCGTAATCGATGCCTTCTCTCTATGTGTAGCCTTTGGCTACGAGCCATGCCATGAAAGTGTCTACTTTCCCATCAGGTCCCCGTTTTTTCTTGAAGATCCATTTACATCCAATGGGTTTTACCTTTTTAGGTGGATCCTCTAGGGTCCATACACCATTCTTATGCATGGAGTCAATTTCTGAATTCATTGCTAGCATCCATCTAAACATGTCATGATCCGCGAGTGCTTCATCAAATGAAGTAGGATCATTGTTAGTTTCACTTGACACATGAAATCCATACCTTTCAAGTGGTGCAACCACCCTCGAACTTCTTTGAAGAGGTACGGGTATTTCATCTTTATTTATCTCTTCAGTTTCTGGTTCAGGAAGCTCAGAATCCTCAGGGGATTCGATGAGTTCCTCTACTTCATTTTTATCTTGACCTTTAAGGAAATCATCCTCCGGAAATTTCACATCTCTAGAGACAAAAACCTTTTGGGTCTCAGGGTCATAGAACTAGTATCCAATACCATCTTTAACATACCCAATGAAGTAACACTCACAAGTGCGAGATTCTTGCTTGCCTGCGACCACGTTCTTCCCATGAACCAAGCAACCCCAAACTCTCAAGTGATTAACACTAGGTTTGTTTCCATATCAGAGCTCATGAGGAGTCTTAGGTACATATTTGCTAGGGATCTTATTCATGATATATATTACAATCTCTACTGCATATCCCCAGAAACTAAGTGGTAAATGTGCTTTGCTCATCATTGAACGGACCATTTCCATGATAGTCCCGTTGTGTCTTTTAGCAACACCATTAAGTATGGGAGTTCCAGGAGGAGTGAGATTGGATACAATTCCATTCTCTTTAAGGTATTCATTGAATTCATCTGAGAGGTACTCGCCACCTCGATCAGATCGAATCCGTTTAATCTTTCTATAGGTTTGGTTCTCAACCAAAGCCTTGAACTCTTTGAACTTCTCAAAGGTTTCAGATTTATGACGTAATAGGAAGATAAACCCGTATCGTGAATGGTCATCAATGTCGAATAATGCTTTCACATCTTGTAACCTTGTTATGGAAAGGTATCCTAGTCATTTTACCTCGAATACAATGTTCACATGTAGGAAAAGATTGAACCTGTAGATAATCTAAAGGTCCTTTCTTTATCAATCTATTGATCCTATCAACTGATAAATGACCGAGCCTTTGATGCCAAATCATATTCGAATGATTTCCATTCTCCCTGGATCTTTTAGGATTTTTATTAGTGGTAGTAACATTCATGACATGTTCATTAATGCACAATTCATAGAGTCCATCAGAAGTAAAAATACCATCCGTAATATATTTATCATAATGATCTATCACTAAATTATTACAGAAAAGGAATGAATATCCACTTCTAACAAGTTTAGATACAGATATCAAATTCCTTCTGACTTCAGGTACATAAAGACACTCTTTAAGTACTAAGACTCTACCACTAGATAACGATAGTCGACAGGTCCCGACGGCGACTGTTGCAACACTTGCATAAGATCTCATCTGGATGACTATCTCCCCTTCTTCCAGATTCCCAGTTTCCTGAAAAAAAATGCAACAAATTACATACATAAACAGAAGCACCAGAATCTACAATCCAACTTCCTTCTCGTCCAACGAGAAAACTAGTTTCAATGATGAAAGTAGATTTCATACCTGTTGGGGCTTTATTGTTGTCGATCGACTTTAGGTATTATGGTCAGTTACGCCTCCAATGCCCCTGCTTCTTGTAGTGGTGACAAACGTCGGTGTTCTTTGACGCTATCAATGTGGATGCGCTAGAAGATGAGCCAATGCCTTGACTCTTCTTCTTTCTCTTCTGGGTTGGGCCCTTCCGACAACCTTGCTTCCTACCGCACTTCCCTTTGACTTGTGCAACCATTGCACTGCCAGAGGTACCATCTTTCTTCATTACATCTTCTGCAGACTTTAATGCAGCAAGAAGTCCAGCGTTAGTCAAGTCCAACTTGTGTATGTGGAATGAAACCGCAAAATTATTGAAAGACATTGGCAAAGACAACATAATGAAGTCAGCTTGCATGTATGCATCCATATTTGCCCCAAGTTCTCCAGCTCGGACAAGTACCCAAACATTTTATGTACATGTTCTCGGACTAAAGTTCCTTCCTACATCTTGCAGTGAACGAGATCTTTCATAATATTGTAACGCTGGGTGCGGTTTATGTCACTAAACATATCTTTCATATTCTGCATTATCTCCTGTCATGTGCTCATCTTCACATGTTGCTTCTGAAGAACATTGGAGATTGAACCCAGGATGTAGCATCTAGCCAAGACAAGATCTTCATCATACTTGTCATTGTATTGATTTTCTTCCTTTGTCTTAGGGCTTTCATGCTTGTCTTCTGTGAGTACATAACTTATGCGCTCAGCCGAAAGAACAAGTTCCAAATTACGGATCCAATCCGAATAATTTGGTCCAGTCAACTGGTTGACTTCCAGAAGCCTGCTAAGTGGGTTCATGGACTTCATTTTCTGAAATTAAGAATGCACTATATTAGAACATATAATTATATATTCAAATTTATTGCATTCGATTAAGGCCTTTTAAATCAAATTAGTCTTGCTTTGTCAGCTTTGAAAGTTCATTACCTTAATCACTTTTAAAGTAAGAGATATACTTACCGCTATATCTCTAGCAAGAACTGGGATCTCCTCTTTACCTTTGTCACATCCCAATAATATGAGAACCTATGACTCCAATAAAAAGAAGCAGGAACAAATTCTGCCTTGCAAGTCCAACTTGCATTTCTCAATTTGGTCTTTAACACCCGGGCCCACCACCCCTAAGGTGATGTTGACTCATTGTTAAGTGAACCAACCGTCAACGGGAATACAACTCGTTATGGCAAACCAATATCGTCCCAATAATATGAGGGCCCGATATTGGGGTCACTACGCATACGTCCTTACTCTTTTGAGAAGCGAAGAGCCCGATCCAAATGGATCGTATGCAGGAGTTGTCACTTCGGACAGGCATCTCCTACATACAATATCTGGTGACGGAACCCTTCGCATTGACGAGAGACCATGGATATCACTTATGTGATCCTCCACCTCATATTTAAATTTTAATTAATTATCATGAATGATATTCATATAATTAATTCTTTTAAGGGAAATACACATCTATTCATAATGAAGTGTTTTTAATTGGATATAATTCATTTAATCACATTAAATCAATTATCAATCTAATATTCAATCAACAAACTTTATTTTTTTACTTAAATATATGGTATTATCTCAAAGTACGTATTAGTTCAAATTTTAATAATTATAAAAATACACCTTGATTTCTCCGGCATTATCAAGTCCCTACCTGTTATCATGGCCAGTACCGATGGGAGTGGGACCGCAAACGGTGCAACTTGCTACCCCAACGCTCCCCGACTAGACACCATATCCACCTCAGGAAAGGATAATGCCAAATAGATCATTGTTTACTTGAGATGATCATCGGTTCTACAACCAAAATTATACCATATAGTAATAATCAAAATAATTTTGATTATAAGGAAATTTGCTAAACAAATTCCCAATCCTATTCAAGCAAGTTGTTTGTTAATTGTGTATCCAATTATGATCGAGATCAAATCTAATCAATATATTGGTTGAGGTCATGTCAATTAAGGAAATAATCATCACTAAATATTTCTCAAATATTTTCCATAATTATTTCAGAAAATTAACAATTAATTTTACTAATTGACAATCACATGGTTCTTGATTAGAAATGTAATTTCAACAGTGACCCCTACTTACTAAAATTAACATATCTCAATCACATTAAATCCAAATAATGCAAAATCAGTTACCAAAGATTGCTAATTTGATTTATGATAGAACCTAAGTGATATTTCACGCACTTCTTGGCGCATCAAAACAGTAATTAACTCACTAATCATGTTAAGATTTGCAATTCCCGCAACAATGAATACATCTTTATTCAAATGGCCATATATCGAGCAAATGGAATCCAAATTACGTAAACTCAGATCCTATGATTTTCTAATTTAATGGGGAACAAAATACAAGGATTAATTCGTGTTTAAACATTTTAAACAGGGCCAAATTATTCACTAAATAGAGGTGCGAAAAAAATGCGATAAAAACTTTCGCAACCCTAACGAGCCCAAATCGTCCTAGGTTTACAGATCGTATCCAAAATCTTCAACCTGACTCTGACACCACTTGAACGATATGGGGTAATCCTCAAGCGCATCATGAAAGCATGAGCATCGTATCATATACGATGAAGAACGTGATCTCGTCGCACGAGATTGAACACCTTCTTCGTGAGTGAAGCACATCAAAGAAGATGGAGAATCGAGAGTCGTCGAGGCGGCGACACAATGGTGGAGCAACGATGGAGACTCCTCCTCAAGGGCATGGTGGACGCCCACCAATGGAGAGAGAGAGAGAGGAGATGGCGTGTGAAAGGAGAGGAGAGGACTTATTGTCTCTTAATTTCTTAACCCTAGAGAGCATGGGGTGCCTCTCTATTTATAGTGCTTTGGGAGTCCATGGATAACAATCCATGGGACACACAAAATCAATGGATGAGATTGATTTGTGCTTCTTTCAATGGTCAAGATTGTTGTTGGTAAAAAACCAACAACTAATAATTTAATTTTGATTAAATATATTTGATAAATCAAATATGATTCAATCCCAAATCAAATCAAGCAAACATGGAGTCAATTGGTTGGAGAATCCACCATCCATATATGGAGTGGACGGCCACCAATTTCCTTATGGAAATTGTGGCCTTCCACCCATCCAATATGGAAGGGTGGGATCTCCATCAATCTTGAGATCTCTTATAATCTCTTGTAATCTCCATGATTTTTACAACAACTCTTGTTATAAATTATTCTACAAAAATAATTCATAATTTTTTTGAGAATATTGTAATCTTGGCATTGAAGATTTGTGAATCACATTCACAACCCAAAAAAAAATGTAATTTACATTTTCAATTAATTACACAATGGGAATCCAATTCACAATAATAATTAATCAACAAATATAAATCATAATAAGCTCTCTCTAATACATTATAAATGACATTTACAATATATTATGAATAATTAGATATTACTATCCATATTAATCTTATCCATAATAATTAAATCACATTTAATTATATTGGATAAATATTCACATGCATTAAGATAATTAAATCATATTTAATTATCAATCTCTCAATGCTTAGATATAATTCAACTATGGAATTATTCTTGAATCCTTTTAAGAATAATGCGATTTATCCACAGATACTTGGAGAAAAGGATACGATAATTGGATTGTTCCACGTATATTGACTTGGATATTGAGATCACATCTCAAATCCAGATCTCATGGACCTCCCACATATGCTTGATTGAATCAAGGCCGTAGACCTAATCTTCTTATTGCATCTATATCTCATTCTGACCAATGTTTAATATTTGGACTAAGATCAGGTCAATTCTCTACTGAGAGGAGTTACTAAAGTCCAAGCCTGTTTCATAACTCCCTTGGAATGCAAGCGTCATGGTTATACAATCGTTTATGATCACATCACCCTCAGGTATTCCCAACACCTATACATCATGCATACTGGAAGACCTATGATGAAACCCAAAGATATAGATAAATTTTATACTGTCTTCTTTCGGGTTTAATCATCAAGTTTGTCAATCTTGGTCATTTGGGAATTAGTATCGATCATATGCTTTCCCAAAGCATATATCATACCTTCAAATTCTTGTCATGCTTCCAAAGCATGACGACCATGCATGGAATTTGATTAGTCCCAATACCTCATGAGTGAGCTCATGTCTTCCGGTTCATATGTGAACCTGTATGATCCCTTTGAGAGATCGTATTACTCATATGTCCTTACATGCACACCAGCTCGCCGGTGTATATAACTTGGTTAGGTCATCAACTTATTGGTCTGCCAAATGTACATACTCAGACATATAGTAACACATCTGTCTCCGGTCAGAGGATGCATGCCTATGTTGTGACAGTATTCAACATAGGTCTTTTGTTATCTCGATCTCGTTAAGTCAACCCTTTGACTCAACTAATCTGACACCTCTGAATCACTATTCCCATGCAGAGGACCTGGATCAAGAGGTCGGTCAGATATCAGCCAAATAAGAAAGGATTGCCAACTCCTACTCAGGCTGGAGATCATCACTTAATAATCATTTGATGTTGCTTGATGAGTCCTCTATCTAACTCCTTAGATATTCATCCAAGTACCAGCTTCTATGATTCAATCAATGAATCAATAAATGTATGATTATCAAGTCGGCCATGGTACATAACCCTTATTGTACAGAGGGACATTATAGTGCATTCATTCATTTAATCTCAGAAAGAGAGTGAAAAACAATAAATAACTTTTATTGATTAATCATATATTACAATAACATTTATTGTAGGAATGGTTCGTCTCGGGCTCACATGGCTAACTCCAATTCTCTATCAACCTGCGATCATGTGTCGGCTGCTCAAGGATACCATCCAGGAGCTTCTCCCCTACACCTCCTCGCCTGCAGGAGCTTGCTACTCCATTACTGCCAAGAACTCCGCTGCAACAACCATCGACATGATGCCAGTCTGCACGACCTCCTCCGCTTCCCTGCCCCTCTCCACTAGGTCCTGGAACCAAGACCCTCATGTGCTCTACACATGAAGTTTGGAGAAGTTGTAAATCAGCCTTGGAGATCTGCCATATTCATGCCAAAGTCCATCCTCCCAGGGGTCGCGTGCCACGTACATGATCACTGGAAATCTTGCAGAAAGAACCCAGGCAATCCATCTAATTCACCATAATACCTCCAATAGCACTCCCACCTTGGAAATTTATTGAAACATCCCTTATGGGTTAGGTAATCTCAGTTTAATCCTCGCAATGTATTTAACTTACTTATTGTAATTTTATGAATAGACCCCACTATTTCACTCATAATTTGAACCTATGCATTGCATTATTTTATTATTTTAAGATTAGCATGATGTTTACAATTAATTCTCTACAATATGGCAAGCTTGTGATATTTTTATATGCAGTGATTATTTAATAAAAAAATAGTCTTGTAGAATGTTGCTTACTTTGCCCATGCTGCACTCCGAAATTCATAATTAATTAACCATAATCTAAAAAAATGTCGAACTTCACAAATCGTAGAATTACTTGTTAGCGACATTGTGCCCCAAAAGAATAATATATGCATGCATATTTTATTCTATAAAATTTTTTTCGTATATTTCAATCTTTAATTTTTAACAGGTATTAAATCTAGTCTTTTTAAGGTTTAGGATTTTCAAAGATAAACTACCTAGTGATAGATCTTGGATAATATTATTCCTTGAAAATATATAGGTTTATTATTTGTTATAACTAATTTTTAAATTCACTTTGTTTGCATAAATAAATTCATTATTTATTCATATTGCATCCAAAAATTACAAAAAAATACAGTGCATTTATTTCATTATTATTTACCTCTCGGCCAAGTTTCATAATTTTTGGACATTATTTGGTAAATATCAATTTTCTCATCCCTAAAATTGACTGAATTTACATCTTGCATTCCAAAATTACATAAAAAATACAAAAAATATTCTACTTTGAAAACTGCGTACGAAATTCGATAGATATTAATCTAAGTTGTTCCCTTGCCTCCTTGAGTTCAACCTTTGGAATTGCCTAAGTAAAATAAACAAAAAGCCACTCGTATTAAATTGAACTGATTAATTTTAGTTAGTTTTTATTCCGATTACCCGACATAATTACAATGACACATTGACATTTTATTATCGCTTAATTCACACCAATCAAAGAGAGTATTTTCGCAACTCATCTGCTAGCCCCATATCCAATCAAGACTATTCATCCATTCCCAAAGGTCTGCCATCCAATCATATCAGCTATGTCGTATCCCAATCGCACATCACGCATGTGCTCTACATGTATCACTGGTGAAATTGTAACTCACACTTGCATATTTCTTTTATTTGTGAATAGATCCAAACTACATATGTAAATCTTTTGGGGGTTTTAGATTAGAGAACCAAAAATTGGTAGATGCCTCATGTTGGGGTTCACATTTCAATAATGATGAAGACATTTTATGGTAGATTTTTGAGGAAATGGCAGAGAGCTCTGTAAATATGTCTCCTTCACGTGCATTTCAGAAGCATCATTTACCTTTTTATTCCCCATAAGACCGTTAACTTGATGACCTCATGATGTGGATAGGGTAGACAGTTCAGACTTGAGTATTATTGGAAATCACCTATCCAAAGTTGATATAATAGAAAAGTAATCACAAGAACTTGAGGAACATAATGTGATTGAACATAGGATGAAGAAACTAGACAAGATGGATGATATTACCAAGCACTTGGAGTTACCTGTGAGTACCATCCATTCACGCCAGAATTCTAGTGCTATATCTGAGACTCCTGCACCTGAGTCTACTTCTTCCACAGTTCGGCAGAGCACCTCCCGTCATTCAGCACATTTACCACATGCAGACCCAGATCAGGTCTAGCAGCAACAGACTCTAGCATATGTGGTGTCATACTACCAAGAGACTCCTTATTTTTCAAAGCCACAATTTCCACCTCCACCTCAGATACAAGAGGTAAATGGCATTTGCAGAAGTCAGGAGCACATCCAGACCCATCCATCCGGATAGTCTTAGTTGGGTTCGCAGACCAACCATAGGCTAGTTTGTTAGCCATGTAAGCCCGAGGTGAACTATTCCTGCAATAATTGTTATTGTAATATTTGATTTATCAATAAAAGTTATTGGTTATTTCACTCCCAATCTGAGATTAAATGAATGAAAAAACTATAAGGTCCCTCTGTAAAATTATGGTTATGTACCATGGTCATCTTAATGATCCTACAGATGTTGATTCAATGGTTGAATCATAGAGGTTTGTGCTTAGATGAATATCGAAGGAGTTATATTGAGGACTCATCAATCACCGTCAAATGATTGTTAAGAGATGATCTCAAACCTGAGTAGGAGATGGTAATCCTTTCTCATTAGGTTGATATATGACCGACCTCTTGATGCAGGTCCTCAGCATGGGAATTGAGATTCAGAGGTGTCAGATCAGTTAGGTCAAAGAGGGGACTTAACAAGATTGAGATAACCAAGTCCTATGTCGTATACTATCACGATATAGGCACACATCCTCTGACTGGAGACAGATGTGTTACTATATGTATAAGTATGTACATTTAGCATACCAATAGATTGATGACCTAATAAAGGTCTATACGCCGATGAGCTGGTGTGCATATGAAGGCATTTGAGTAATACGATCTCTCAAAGGGATCATACAGGTTCACTTGTGAACTGGAACACATGAGCTCACTCAAGAGGTATTGGGATCAATCAAATTACATGCATGGTCATTGTGCTTTGGAAGCATTACGAGAATTTGAAGGTATAATATATGCTTTTGGAAAGCATATGATAGATACCAACTCCCAATGACTGAATGAGAAACTTAATGATGAAGCCCTATGGTGATAGTGTAAATTGGTCTATAACTTCAAGTTTATCATAGGTCTTACAGTATGCAGGATGTACATGTATTAGGAATAGTTGAGGGTGATGTGATCATAAACGATTGTATACCATGACGCTTCCATTCCGAGGGAGTGATGAATATGGTCTGGATTTTAGTGACTCCTCTTAGTAGAGAAGTAATATGATCTTGTTCCAAATGTTGGACTTTGATGTGAATGAGATTCATATGCAATGAGAAGATTAGATTTAAAGACATAATTTAATCAAGCCTCTATGAGAGGTCCATGAGATATACCTTTGAGATGTGATCTCAATATCCAAGTCACTATATATGAAACGTACAATTGCCCTATCCTTATCTCCTTGTATCTGCGGAGAAAGAGCATTACTCTTAAAAGTGTTTAAGAATAATTCCATTGTTGAATTATATCAATGCATTGAGAAATGGATAATTAAATGTGATTTAATTATCATGAATAATTTCAATTTAATTCATTTTATTTAGATGCATGTGAATGATGATCCAGTATAATTAAATGTGATTTAATTATTATGATAAGAATAATGTGGATAACAATATCTAATTATTTTTATATATAGTATATGTGATTTATAATTAATTTGGGAGAGCCTATTGTGATTTATATTTGTTGATTAATTTATGATGTGAATTGGATTCACATTGGATATTTAATTGAAAATATAATTTATATTTTATTTTGGATTGTAAATGTGATTCATAAATTTCCAATGGCATGTTTGCAATTTTCGCAAGATAATTACGAATTATTTTTGTGAGATAATTTACAACAAGTGTTATAAATATTGGAGATTTCATGAGATAATATAATATCATGAATTGGAAGAAGATTGCCTCCTTCCAATTTAAGGTGGATGTCCACCAAGTCCTAAAGTGATCAAGTGGTCATCCCCCCTATTTTAGGGAAGAGGGCATTCTCCTTCCTAATTATCATCAAGATTAATTGATTTAATTTGAAATTAATTTATATTAATTATTCAATATATATATTAAATTAAATTTATTGTTATTGTGTTTTTACATCAAAATCATGGCCATTGAAAGAAACACAAATCAATCTCATCCATTGATTTTGTGTTGTCCATGGATTGAGATTCATGGACTACCAAAATACTATATAAGAAGTGGCACCCCTTGCACTTCAAGTTACAACATAAATAGCTCTCTCTCTCCCTCATTCTCACGCCACCACCCCCCCCCCTCTTCTAGAGTGGTTGTCCACTCTAACCCTTGAGAGAAGGATGTTGTCATTGTTGCATCGCCGTTGTGCAGCTGCCTTGATTGTTCGTGTATCTCCATATACTTCAGTGCTCCTCACTCGTGAAGAAGACGTTTGATCTCGTGAGACGAGATCAGCAGATTCATTGCTTGGATCGATAACTTGCATTGCGAGAACCGCGTGATTCATTTCCGTGCTCGCAAGCATCTCCTCCGACATATCAGACTTGAGATAGGAGATATCTTTGTTTAGAGACTCGATCACAACCAAACTACAAGAGGTATTCCTTTATCTAGTATGTGATTTGGATGAAACGATCTGAGAAGTGTTCTTGGATCATGTCGTTTCATCGATTAAATTTTTTAAATTCTGTTACACAGAGTAACAAGTGTGACTAGTCGCTCTTGATCGTATATGATGCGATACTCATGCTTCCATGATGTGCTTAAGGATTCTCCCATATCCTTCAAGTGGTATCAAATCCAGGTTACTTCTTGGATGTGATCCAAAACCCTAGGCAATCATGGTTCATGGTTTGGTTGCGCGAGAATCATTGTTTTTTGCACTGGATGCAAGAATTGAATCGATTTTTGATGAAATAAAAACAAACTATTTGTGCACTGTTTTGATGTGTTTTTTGGTTAATAAAATGTATTTATAATGTCTAAATATGTACCAAAAATAGTAACCTTTGATTGGTACTAAAAGTACACTAAATTGATTCGAATAGTTCCCGCTATGGAAAATTGTTTTGCATGTATTCACAGATCTGTAACAAAACTATTTTTTACTGTTTTACTGTCATTAAACAAGAAATAAACATGTAGTGGAGATGGGTCAGATGGTGATTGGATCATCAAGATCTCTTTCTTAATTTATTTATCATTCAATGTCAATCAAGGAAATTGAGAATTTTCCATTATTAATTGATGACTAATATTTATTTATTGAAATAATTGATTAAACATCAACGGTGAATGGGTGTTTCATGAAAACCCTAGGATATCCTACAATAGTTGTAGGACAATCTCTACATGCAAAACTTGGTTACTTGAATAGGATTGGGGATTTGTTTAGCAAACCTTCTAATAATATTAATCAAAATGGTTTTGATTATCTTTATTATTATATGACATAACTTTCGTCGAAAGACCGATTATCATATCAAATACAAAATGATTAAAACACATTATCCTGATCAGAGGCGGATATGGTGTCTAGTTGAGGAGCGTTGGGGTACCAGGTTGCTTTGTGAGCGTTCTATCCCATCCATCCGGATTGTCTCAATTGGGTTCGCAGAGCAACCATAGGCTAATTTGTTAGCCTTGTAATCATGAGGTGAACCATTCCTATAATAAATGTTATTGTAATGTTTGATTTATGAATAAAAGTTATTGATAATTTCACTCCCTATCTGAGATTAAATGAATGAATGCACTAAAAGGTCCCTTTGTATAATTAGTGTTATGTACCATGGCCATCTTAATGATCATACAACTGTTGATTCAATGGTTGAATCATAAAGGTTGGTGCTTAGATGAATATATAAATAGTTAGATTGAGGACTCATCAAGCACCGTTAAATGATTATTAAGAGATGATCTCCAGCCGGAGTAGGGGATGGAAATCCTTTCTCATTAGGTCGATATCTGACCGACCTCTTGATGCAGGTCCTCTGCATGGGAATAGAGATTCAGAGGTGTCAGATTAGTTAGGACAAAGAGTTGACGTAACGAGATGGATATAACCAAGTCCTATATCATATACTGTCACGATATAGGCACACATCCTCTGACCAGAGACAGATGTGTTACTATATGTCTAAGTATGTACATTTGGCAGACCAATAGGTTGATGATCTAATCAAGGTCTATATACCGACAAGATGGTGTGCATATGAGGGCATATAGTAATACGGTCTCTTAAAGGGATCATATAGGTTCACTTGTGAACTGGGAGACATGAGCTCTCATGAAGTATTGGGACCGGTCAAATTTCATGCATGGTCGTTGTGCTTTGGAAGCATGACAAGAATTTGAAGGAATGATACGTGCTTTTGGAAAGAATATGATCGATACAAACTCCCAATTACTGAATGAGAAACTTAATGATGAAACCCTAAGGTGATAGTGTAAATTGATCTATAACATCAGGTTTATCATAGGTCTTCCAGTAAGCAAGATGTATATGTATTAGGAATAGCTGAAGGTGATGTGATCATAAACAATTGTATAACCATGACGCTTCCATTATGAGAGAGTGATGAAACTGGTCTGGATTTTAGTGACTCCTCTCAGTAGAGAAGAAATCTGATGTTGGTCCAAATGTTGGTCATTGATTTGAATGAGATTCAGATGTAATGTGAAGATTAGATTTACTGCCTTAATTTAATCAAGCATCTGGATTTGAGATGTGATCTCAATGTCCAAGTCACTATATATGGAACGTACAATCTCCATGTCCTTATCTCCAAGTATCTACAGAGAAAGCACCTTATTCATAAAAGGGTTCAAGAATAATTACATTGTTGAGTTATATCTATGCATTGAGAAATGGATAATTAAATGTGATTCAATTATCATGATTAATGTGAATTGGGTTCATATTATTTAGATTCATAAGAATGATGTTCTATTATATTTAAATGTGATTTAATTGTTATGGATAAGAATAATGTGGATAACACTATCCAATTATTCATATATACATATATATATAAATTATAAATGTGATTTATAATGCATTAAAGAGAGCCAATTGTGATTTATATTTGATGATTAATTATTTATGTGAATTGGATTTATATTGGACAATTAATTTAAAATATAATTTATATTGTATTCTGGGTTTTGAATGTGATTCACAAATTCCCAATAGTTTGATTGTAATGTTCACAATAATATTATGACTTATTTTCATGACATAATTTA
Organism: Ottelia alismoides; assembly: GCA_037367405.1. Taxonomy (NCBI): domain Eukaryota; kingdom Viridiplantae; phylum Streptophyta; class Magnoliopsida; order Alismatales; family Hydrocharitaceae; genus Ottelia; species Ottelia alismoides. The sequence goes on along the minus strand of JAZKJV010008468.1, from coordinate 218,691 downwards.
CAACAAGTGTTGTTGTAAATATTGGAGATTTCATGAGATAATGTAATCTCATTAATTGGAAGAAGATTACCTCCTTCCAATTCAAGGAGGTGGATGGCCACCAAGTCCTAAAGGGAGTGGGTAGTCATCCCCGCATTTTAGGGATGAGGGCAATCTCCTTCCTAATTAGCTCAAAGATTAATTGATTTAATTTGAAATTAATTGATATTGATTATTAAATATATATTAAATTAAATTAAATTAATTGTTTTTGTGTTTTTACAACAAAACTGTATCCATTGAAAGAAACACAAATTAATCTCATCCATTGATTTTGTGTTGTCCGTGGATTGAAAACCATGGACTCCCAAAATACTTTATAAGAAGAGGCACACCTTGCTCTTCAAGTTATAACATCAATAGCTCTCTCTCTCTCCCTCATTCTCACGCCACCCTCTCTCTCTCTTCTAGAGTGGTCGTCCACTCTATCCCTAAAGAAAAGGTTGCCACCGTCATCGCATCGCCTTTGTGCTGCTGCCTCGACTGTTTATGGATCTCTGTCTCCTTTGGTACGCCTCGCTCGTGAAGAAGACGATTAATCTCATGAGAAGAGATCGGGATATTCGTTGTTCGAATCTACAACTTGGATTGTGAGAAGCGTGCGGCTCATCTCCGTGCTCGCAAGCGCCGCCTCCGATAGATCGGACTTGAGACTGGAGGTATCTTTGTTTAGAGTCTCTATAAAAACCACTCTACTAGATGTATTACTTTATCTAGTATGTTGTTTGTATAAATTATATGAGAAGTGTTCTTGGATCATGTGGTTTCATCGAAAATTTTTTTAAATTCCACTCCAATGAGCAACTAGTGCGACTAGTCACTCTTGGTCATATATGACGTGATCCTCATGATTCTATGATACACTTAAGTATTTTCCCATATCCTTCAAGTGATATCAGAGCTAGGATAGGTCTAGGATGTGATCCAAAACCCTAGGCGATCATGGTTCATGTTTTGGTTGAGCATGAATCATTATTTTCTGCATTGGACGCAAGAATCAAATCAGTTTTTGATGAAATAAAAACCTACTTTTTGTGCAATATTTGTAGTGTTTTTTGGTTAATAGAATGTATTTATATTGTATAAATATGTCTAAAAAACAATAACCTTTGATTGGTACTAAAAGTACACGAAATTGATTCGAATAGTTCCCGTTATGAAAATTGTTTTGCATGTATTCATGGATATGTAACAAAACTATTTTTGCTTACTGTTTTCCTGTCATGAAACTTGAAATAAACACTTGAATTAATTAGAGAATCAAACCAGCAAACCACATGATTTGATTTCACGCTATTCTGACTCCATTTGCCATAGATATTCCTTATTTAGTGGAGATGGGTCGGATGATGATTGGATCATCAAGATCTCTTTCTTAATTTGCTTATCATTCAATATCAATCAAGGAAATTGAGAATTTGCTATGATTAATTGATAATAATAATTATTTATGAAAATAATTGATTAAACATCAATCACCATTGAATGAGTGTTTCATGAAAATCCTAGGATATCCTACAATAGTTGTGGGACAATCTTACTTGCAAAACTTGGTTACTTGAATAGGATTGGGGATTTTTTTACTAAATCTCATTATAATATGAATCAAAATATTTTTTAAATATTTTATGGTATAACTTTTGTTGAAAGATCGATTATCATCTCAAATACAAAGTGATCAAATCTCATTATCTTGACATTTGGCGGATATGGTGTCTAGTCGAGGAGCGTTGGGGTAGCTGGTAGCTCCGTGAGCAGTCCATCCAACTCCCGTTGGAACAGGCCATGACAGCAGGTAAGGAAGGGATAATATTTTAAGCGATCATGATGTATTTTCTAATTATTAAAATTCGAATAATACATATTTTTTAGATAATACCATCCTTCAATTAACAAATCTAGTTTGTTGGTTGATGGAATTCGACTGATAATAGATTTAATATGATTAAATTAATTATATCTAATTAAAACACTCTATTTATGAATAGATGTGCATTTCCCTTGGAAGAATTAATTATGTGAATATGATTCATGACAATTAATTAGAATTTGATATGAGGTGGAGGATCGCATAAGTGACATCCATGGTCTCTCGTCAAGGTGAAGGGTTCTGCGCTATAGATTGTATATAGGAGATGCCTGTCCGAAGTAACAGCTCCTGCATACTAGTGCATCTGGATCGGGCTCTTTACTTCTCGAAAGAGTAAGGTCGTCTGTGTAGTGACCCCAATGCCAGGTCCTCGTATTATTGGGGTGATATTGGATTGAGCATAGCGATTGCTATACCCATTTATGGTTGGTTCAATTAATAAGAGATCAACATCTCCTTAGGGGTGGTGGGCCCTGGTGTTAAATCCAGAATTGGGAAATGCAAGTTGGACTTGCAAGGCAAAATATGTTCCCGCTTCTTTTTACCCAAGTTACAGGTTCTCATATTAATGGGATGTAACAAAGGTAAAGAGGATATCCTAGTTCTTTCTAGAGATATAGCAGTAAGTATATCTCTTGCTTTGAAAGTGACTAAGGGAATGAACTTTCAAAGTTGAAAAGGAAAGACTAATTTGATTAAAATTCATTAATAAAATAATTTCAATTGAATATATAGTTATTTATATGTTCTAATGTATTACATTCTTAATTTAAAATATGTCCATGAACCCACTTAGCAGGCTCCTGTAGGTCAATAAGTTGACCGAACCAAATTATTTGGATTGGATCCGAAGTTTGGATCTTGTCCTATCCGTGTAGTGCATCTCTTATGTGCTTTCCAAGGATAAGCACACAAACATTCGATGTGGCAATGTATTTGACTTCTGTTATTGAATCCATTGTAGTGTCTTGCTTCTCCGGCTCGCAACACCACCGTTCGATAGGAACACAAATCCTAATTTCGACTTTTGATTATCATTATCTGACTAGAAGTCTGAAGTTGTGTATCCCAAGACTCAGAGATCACCATCTCCATAGACTAAGATATAATCTTGCGTACACCTTAGATACTTGAAATGTTCTTCACTGCATTCCAATGTTGTTCTCCATAGCAAGATTGCAAGGGCTTACCACTTCCACTTCATGGCAGGCCTTGTACACCTCATGACGTACATTAAGCTTCCTACAACTGATGCATAGGGGAATCTAACCATGGCTTTCTTTTCCTCAACACTTTTAGGAGTCATCCCATTCGATAGGTGGATACCATGTCTTAATGGAAGGAAACCTTTCTTGGCACTCTCCATACGGAAATGTTCCAAAATTTTCTTAATATACCCATGTTGTGATAATCCCAATATCCTCTTTTCTCAATTTCTGAATAGCTTCATACCCAAGATGTAAGAGGCTTTTCCAAGATCTTTTATATTAAAGGTATGAGATAGCCAAATCTTAATGCTGGTGATCATCCCTACATCATTCCCAATGATAAGGATGCCGTCTACATAAAGCACAATGAACACAATGGTGTTCCCACTAAGCTTCTTGTAAACACATGGTTCATCAGGATTCTGCACAAAATCATAACTCTTTATGGTTTCGTCAAATTTGATATTCCAGCTACGAGAAGCTTGTTTGAGCTCATATATGGATTTCTTTACCTTGCATACTTTACCTTCCTCGATTATGAAGCCCTGGGCTGCTCTGTTTAGATATCCTCCACGAGGCATCCATTGAGGAAAGCCATCTTAAAGTCCGTATGCAAGATGTCGTAGTCAAGAGATGCAACTATAGGTAGCAGTGCCCTGATGGACTTAAGCATAGACGCAGGAGAGAATGTATCACGTAGTCGATGCCTTCTCTCTGTGTATGGCCCTTGGCTACGAGATGTGCCTTGAAAGTCTCTACTTTCCCATCAGGTCCCCTCTTTCTCTTGAAGATCCATTTATACCAATGGGTTTTACCCCTTTAGGTGGATCCTCTAGGGGTCCATACACCATTCTTATTCATGGAGTCAATCTCTGACTTCATTGCTAGCATCCATCTATCCATGTCATGATCTGTGAGTGCTTCATAAAATGAAGCATGATCATTGTCAGTTTCACCTGACACATGGAATCTGTACCTTTCAGGTGGTGCAACCACCAAAGAACTCATTTGAAGAGGTGCGGGTGTTTCATCTTTAATTATTACTTCAGTTTCTTGTTCAGGAAGCTCAGAATCCTCAAGGGACCCAATGAGTTCCTCTACTCCATTTTTGTCTTGACTTTTAAGAAAATCATCCTCCAGAAATTTCACATCTCTAGAGATGAAAACCTTTTCGATCTCATGGTCATAAAGTTAGTATCCAATACCATCATTAACATACCCAATGAAGTAACACTCATGAGTGTGAAATTCTAGCTTACTTGCATCCATGTTCTTCACATGGACCAAGCAATCCCAAATCTCAAGTGATTAACACTAGGTTTGGTTCCATACCAGAGATCATGAGGAGTCTTAGGTATAGACTTGTTAGGAATCTTATTCAGGATATATATTGTAGTCTCCACTGCATATCCCCAGAAACTAAGTGGTAAATGTGCTTTACACATCATTGAGCGGACTACATCTATGATGGTCCAATTGCATCTTTCAGCAACACCATTAAGTTGGGGGGTTCCAGGAGGAGTGAAATTGGAGACATTCCATTCTCTTTGTGGTATTCCTTGAATTCATTTGAGAGGTAGTCGCAACCTCAGTCAGATCAAATCTGTCTAATCTTCCTAACTTTTTGGTTCTCAACCAAATCCTTGAACTCTTTGAACTTTTCAAAGATTCCAGATTTATGACGTAGTAGGAAGATAAACCTGTATCGTGAATGGTCATCAATAAACATCAAATAATATCCATATCCATTTCACGATATTGAAGGTACCACATACATAGGTATATATTAGGTCAAGAATACCCTTGTATTGTGTAACCTTATTACGAAAAAATGTCCTAAACATTCTACCTCGTATACAATGTTCGCAGGTAGGCAAAGATTGAACTTGTAGAAAATCTAAGGGTCCATATTTTATCAATCTATCAATCCTATAAACAAATAAATGACCAAGACTTTGATGCCAAATCATATTTGAGTGATTTCCATCCTCCAAGGATCTTTTAGGATTTTTATTAGTGGTAGTAACATTTATGACATTTTCATCTATGCACAATTCATAGAGTCCGCTAAAAGTCAAAACACCATCCGCAATATGCATATCATAGCTATTACAGAAAAGGAATGAATATTCGCTTCTAACAAGCTTAGATACAGATATAAGGTTCCTTCTGAGTTCTGATACATAAAGACACTTTTCAAGTAAAATGACTCTCTCACTATATAATGATAGTCTGCAGGTCCTGACGGCAACTGCTGCAACTGTTGCATCAGATCCCATCTGGATGACTATCTCCCCTTGATAAAGATCTCTAGTTTCCTAACAGAGGAAACAATCTACATACATGAACATAAGCACCAAAATCTGCAACCCAACTTCCTTCTCATCCAACGAGAAAATTGGTTTAATATTGACAATAGATTTCATACATGCTGGGGCTTTACCTTTGCCGACCAACTTTAGGTAATCCGGGAAATTACGCCTCCAATGCCCCGACTTCTTGCAGTGATGACAAACATCAGTTTTCTTCGATGCTATCAATGTGGAAGCATTGGAAGATGAGCCAATGCCTTGACTCTTCTTCTTTCTCTTCTGGGCTGGGCCCTTCCGAGAACCATGCTTCCAACCGTGCTTTCCTTTGACTTATGCAACAATTACATTGCTAGAGGGGCTATCTTTCTTCATCACATCTTCTGCAGACTTTAATGCAGCCAATAGCCCGACATTAGTATAGTCAACTTTGCTCATATGGTATGCGACGACAAAGCTATTGAAAGACTTAAGGAGTGACACCACAATGAAGTGAGCCTGCATATCTGCATCCGTGTCTACTCCCAAGGTTTCTAGCACATAAAGATATCCAAACATTTTGAGTAAATGTTCTCTGATTGAGGTCCCCTCCTGCATCTTACAGTGAATAAGTTCTTTCATGATATTATAACATTGTGTGTTGTTTACATCAGCGAAAATTTCTCTCAGATTCACATTGATGTCTTGGCAAGAGTTCATGTCCATATGCTGCTTCTGAAGCACATTGGACAACGAACCCAAAATGTAACACCTTGCCAAAATATGATCTTCATCGTATTTTTCATTGAATTTATTTTCTTTCGGGGTCTACAGAGGAGGCGGTCGCAAGTTCATCTTGGAACTTGGCATAGTTTCCTCTGATACTCCCATCGTGCTACTCTGCGATAACATGAAAGCCATTGCCCAGGACAAGTAACTCAGATAGCATCAAAAGAGCAAGCACGTGGAAAGGAAATACCACAACATTCGGGAGATTCAAAAGCGTGGTGACATCATCATCACCAAGGTGGCCTCTTTCGACAACGTTGCTGAACCTCTTACAAAACCTTTGACACAGAAGGCCTTCGACCAGCATGTAACGAGTATTGGTTCAAGGATTGTACCTGGATGGTTCTAAGGGCTAGTGGGAGATTGTTAGCCATGTAAGCTCAAGGAAAACCATTCTTATAATAAATGTTATTATAATGTTTGATTTATCAATAAATATTATCGCTTATTTCACTCCCTATCTGAGATTAAATGAATTAATGCACTATAAAGTCCCAATGTAAAATTAAGGTTATGTACCGTTGCCATATTAATGATAATACAACTGTTGATTCAATGGTTGAATCATAGAGGCTGATGCTTAGATGAATATATAAGGAGATAGATTGAGGACTCATCAAGCACCGTCAAATGATTGTTAAGAGATGAGCCTGAGTAGGAGATGACAATCCTTTCTCATTAAGCTGATATCTGACTGACCTCTTGATTTATGTCCTCTACATGGGAAAAGAGATTCATAGGTCTTATATTAGTTAGGTTAAAGAGTTGACTTAACGATATGGAGATAACCAAATCATGTGTCGTATACTGTAACGATATAGGCACACATCCTCCGCCAGAGACAGATGTGTTTCTATATGTCTAAGTATGTACATTTGGCAAACCAATAGGTTGATGATCGAATCAAGGTCTATACACCGACGATATGGTGTGCATATGAGGGCATATGAGTAATACGATCTCTCAAATGGATCATACATGTTCACTTGTGAACCGGAAGACATGAGCTCACTCATGAGGTATTGGGAACAATCAAATTCCATGCATGGTCATCATCCTTTCTAAGCATGACAAGAATTTGTAGGTATATATATACTTTCAAAATCATATGATCGATACCAACTCCCAATGATCGAATGAGAAACTTAATGATGAAACCCTAAAGATGACAATGTAAATTGATCTATATCTTCGGGTTTATCATAGGACTTCCAGTATATATGATGTACAAGTATTAGGAATACCTGAGGGTGATGTGATCATAATCGATTGTATAACCATGACACTTCCATCCGAGGGAGTGAAACATGTCTAGATTTTAGTGACTCCTCACAGTAGAGAAGTAATATGATCTCGGTCCAAATGTTGGACATTGATATGAATGAGATTCAGATGCAATGAAAAGATTAGATTTACGACCTTGATTTAATAAAGCATATATGAGAGGTCCATGCGATCTGGATTTGAGATGTGATCTAAATATCGGAGACACTATATGTGGAATGTACAATCGTCCTATCCTTATCTCCAAGTATCTACGGAGAAAGCACATTATTCTTGAAAGGGTTCAAAATAATTCCATTGTTAAATTATATCTAAGAATTGAGAAATGGATAATTAAATTTGATTTAATTATCATGAATAATGTAAATGTTATTTATATTATTTAGATGCATGAGAATGATGATCTAATATAATTAAATGTGATTTTATTATTATGGATAAGAATAATGTGGATAACACTATCCAATTAGTCATATTTATTATAAATGTGATTTATGATGTTTTAGAGAGATTCTATTGTGATTTATATTTGATGATTAATTGTTAATGTAAATTTGATTTTCATTTGATAATTAATTGAAAATATAATTTACATTGTATTTTTGGTTGTAAATGTGATTCACAAATTCCCAATAGCATGATTGCAATGTTCACAAGATAATTATGAATTATTTTTGTGAGATAATTTACAACAAGTGTTGTTGTAAATATTGGAGATTTCATGAGATAATGTAATCTAATGAATTGGAAGAAGATTGCCTCCTTCCAATTCAAGGAGATGGATGGCAACCTAGTCCTAAAGGGATTGGATGGTCATCCCCTATTTTTTAGGGATGAGGGCAATCTCCTTCCTAATTATCTCCAAGATTTATTGATTTAATTTAAAAATAATTTATATTGATTATTCAATATATATTTAATTTAATGAAAATAATTGTTGTTGTGTTTTTACAACAAATTTTGACCATTGAAAGAAACACAAATCAATCTCATCCATTGATTTTGGGTTGTCCGCAGATTGAGATCCATTGAATGCCAAAATACTATATAAGAAGAGGCACCCCTTGATTTTCAAGTTACAACCTCAATAACTCTCTTCCCTCATTGTCATGCCACCCTCTCTCTCTCTATCTCTCTCTTCTAGAGTGGTCATCCACTCTAACCTTAGAGAGAAGGCTACCGCCGTTGTCGCATCGTCGTTGTGTTGTTGCTTCGACTGTTCGTGGATCTCCAACTCCTTTGTTGTACCTCGCTCATGAAGAAGACATTTGATCTTGTGAGACGAGATCAGGAGATTCATTGCTTGGATCAACAACTTGGATTACCAATAGCACGTGACTCATCTACGCGCTCGCAAGCATCTCCTCTGACAGATCAGACTTGAGACAGGAGGTCTCGTTTTTTAGAGACCTGCCTCCCTTGTCTTTTTGTTATTTTTCCTAACACTATAGGTGCACACCAACTAGGGCTTCTGCTAGACCTTCCGCCATTTCCCCACATGTAGGTCGATGATCTCTCGCTCCACCCTCTAGAGATCCATATCACACAGCTCTACCATTCTTTGAAGCTCCACCTCCTGTGATCCACTGATCATTCGAGGAGTAGGAAGCCCAGGTCAAATCCCCCATGAGCTACATGACACATCCGATCAAGAACAAGCCTCATCACCTTCATTGATCCGTACCCAAATTCCAACCACCAAGTTGAGCTCCAAGTGGCATCTAAACCGTCTCAGATAACCCACCCAAACTTCCCAACCTTGGGTGGAATGAAACTACTAGAAGTGGCCATGTGGAGGTTGAAGACCTCAGCCACCGCCCGAACCTAAGCCCCACACGCACCTCACGTCCGGATGGAGGATCTGCACCCATACTCCTCCAGGCATCCAGATTCACAAAAAGGTCCTTGTTACACACACTGAGTACGTGACCTTAAGACAATTATAATGATGTCCTCGCTCTTTTATTTAATCAAGAATAGGCCCCTGCCTTTGATAAATTTTGCAGCAAAGCCCCTCTAGTTTTTTTAATGAAGATAAGCCCATGTTTTAGACCTTTTTGCTAAGAAAAAATTATTTTTATTTATGAATAGGTCTCTGGATTTTCAGTTTGACGTTTCTTTGCCAATTGAACTCTAATTTTAAGTATGATATGTCATTTTGAATTTCTTGGATTTTCTATCATTTTAAATACGTTGTAAATAGTTTAGAGCTTATTGGGATTAAATTATTATGAGAGGAGATAAGTTTTTAATGCAGATCCAAATTGACATATATTTCCAATTTAATATTGGCTAAAATTGATCTTTTTTATATAAGATTCTTGAGGAGGCTTAAATAATATTTATATCTTGATTATTTATATTTAATGATTATTACTTGAGGAATTAATCTTATAGGTGACAAGAGCTACAATTCATGATATTTAATATCAGTCTTGTATAGGATGAAATTTAATTATTGATCTATTAAGCCTGCAGCTAGAACATTATTACAGAATTATTTTTTGGAATCATTCTTTGAGATCTGTGACTTACTTTAGGAAACCATTGATCACATTCTCAAGATAACAATCTATAATCATAGATTCATTTATTCCTTTTCTCTATATTTTATCTTTTTTGTACTCGTTCTTTTTGCATTTACTTACTGAAATAAAATTACTATTGCAAATAGTTTATCATTTATGTTAATTTGAAACCACACAACAAAGGAAAACCACTCCCTTTGTTCGACCTTGGTACACTTACCAAGTAAAATACTCCACATATTCAAAATTGTGGTTTTTGTTGATCTGATTCCCCCACATACTACAATTCCATATTCTTAAAGAGGTGGAAATTTGGATTATTGGTGCCCTGATGCACTTAGGCATGGTCACCGGTGAGAATGTCTTCATCAAAGTCGATGCCTTCTCTTTGTGTGTAGCCTTTGTCTACGAGCCGTGCCTTTAATATGTTTATCTTCCCATCAGTTCCCCTCTTTGATCTACACCCACCCCCTTAGGGGGATCCTCTAAGGTCCACACACCATTCTTGTGCATGGAACCTATTTCAAACTTCATAACTAGCTTTCATATATCCATGTCATGATCCGGAAGTGCTTCATCAAAAGAAGTTGGATCATTGTCATACTCTCATGACATATGGAATTTATATTTTTCAGGTGTCATAACCACCCCCGAACTCCTTTGAAGAGGTACATCTGATGAATCTGTATTTCTTCATTTTTATTCATTTATTTCAGCTTAAAATCTCTTATAAAACATCTGTATATAATACTAACTTCATATTCTTATTTACTTGCATATGTCTATAAATATTGTACACTTATTACTATTTTAACCTAAAATAAAGAAAGAAAGAAAGAAAGGAAAAATAAAAAAATGAAGACTATATATATATATAATAGATATAGGCTGACCCAAACCCCGAGAGAAGGTCAAGACTTGACCTGATCGACCAGGAATAAAGTAGGGGGAGATAGGGTCCTTAATCAGAAAATTCAAAAAAAATGTGTGTTGTAAATATTTGTATACTTACACTATTTTATTTATACATAATTTGACCTCAAATTAAATAGTTTTCAAAACAAAAGTTGTAAATAAAATTGTTTCCTAAATAATAAAAATGTTTGTAAAATAAAATCATGTATAGAATAAAAGTAACCACATCCGGAAAAAGCCATAAAGCGATAATTGAAAGACCAATTCTGGCTCCATATGGACTCAAATTGAACCAAACTCACTTCCATTGTATTCTAATTAAATTATCTTTAAAATGGTTGTGATTTCATAATTTTTCAAGTTACGGTTGAAAAGTCAGTTTTCTAGGATGGTTAGTGCAATTTCACCATTTATTTTTACATGTTGTATTTGTAAAAACTTGTAAATATTTTTAATAATTATATAAAATAAAAAAATAATATAATAATTTTAAAACAAAATAAAAAAAGCTAATTCCCTTATTTAACTATGTATATAATGTACCATATGTATATAGTATATGTATATAATAAATACCATTAATTAATCTTCAAAAAAATTAAAAAAAATAACATTTATAATTCAATTTAATAAAGTGACGAAAATAAAAAAAATAATTTTTTAAGCAATTTTAATAATAACTCTTTTTTTATCTTTATCTCATTCCAATTTCATTCTTATCTCTTTATCTCCATTCATTTTTTAAAATTCGAATTCGAATTCAAATTCAAATTCAATTAATACTCTATTTAAGTGGCTCCTCCTCCCTCATTCTCACTTGATTAATCTTTATCGAGAGGAGCCTATTCTCCGAGAGCTATCTTGTTGCAGAAGGGTGCCTAGCCTCCGAGCCATCCGATGACAGCGAGTTGACCTTCATCGAGGCGATCACAGTATTTTCTGCTCCTAAGATGAGATCCATTTTTCTTCTCTTATTATTAACTTTGGTTAATCATAGTTTAATTTTCACATTTTTATTTCATTGTCATTTTTTCTCTAGATTTTAGAATCACATACCATGATTTTATCCGAATTTGATTAGATATTTCATCTCATGTTCTTGATTCCTTCACTTCACGTTCTACCTCCATGATCTTCCAACTCCGACTGCGTATGGTGGTCGGAGGCACGGATCCATTCCTCATTTTTCGTAGGATCCCCATTCACGTATTCCATTTTGATTTTAGTATTGATTCGTAGTGCTCACATCCTAATTTTGTTTATTACTAAAAAATATAAAAAATTATAAAAATATATAGCTTTTCATCTTAACATTTGTTTTATAAGGATAAAGAAAAAAGATTTTAAAAAATAAAAAAAATAAATATAAAGATTCCTGCAGTTTCTATTTTTAAGAATTTTTTAAGAAAGGTTATTTTTTCCTCTATTTCTATTTTATACGAAAAAATAATAAAAGTAAAATAAAATAAAATTGGAGCGGCACTGTAGACGCTCCCGTCACTGCTGCCACGACCGCTAGTAGCAGCCTCCGCGGCCACTACCCATTTAATGTCGGGTCGCGCTCGCACCAGCCCTCCGACCTGTACGGACCTCCCTCTCCTCGCCAGCTCCTACGCTCCCCACCGCGCAAAGCCCCCTCCTCCGAGCCAGCAGCACTCATTAGTGCGGCTCATCCACCATCTCCTAGAGCATCGCCACTACCCTCGGCCCCTCAGCCCCGACTGTCGTCGACGTCAGCCAGCACCGCCCTTCACAGAATGTAGCCACCAGTCATCCCACTGCCTGCACGAGTGCACGGTTATTCGCCAACGCTCCTTCACCTGTCGTCGAGCCCGCAGTCGCCGAATCCTAGGCATCCTCTATCGCACAAAGATTGCAGCCTCCCATCGCCTCTTGCATCCTTGATGCCAGCCACCTCTCGCATCCTCGCCACCCACCGCATAGCTTCACCGATCTTCAAGAGAACAAAATGGGAGGCGGCACCCCCCTGTAGCACCATTGATTTGAGGACGAAAAGCTTAACAGGTTATTAAAAAAATTTCTGGGCAAGTATCATTCAACACTCCAGAAGTCCTACGATTTGCAACGAGGTCCCTTGCAACATTCAAGTATGTGTGTTGCACGTTTCTCTTGGGTAATTTGCACATTTTTACCAGCTAATTTTTTGTTTCTATTTTATTGAGAAAACTCAGAACTATTTACATTTCAGTTCTTCTATTCAGACTATTTTTTACAAGTCTTTTATATTGAAATAATTATTTTCATTACTCCGAAAATTCTATAAAAATGTATATATTCCTAATCTGTTCTTCTTCATTGTATATAAATTTCATTATATTTTATTTTTATTTGATATTTAAAAAAATTCAAAACCGGCATCAGTTTCTCTATATGCTTTTGAAAAATTCATAAAAATTCAAATATTGTGTAAAATATTCCAAAAAATTAGATTAGGTGTATTTCATTATCCTTTAATTTCTTTCCAATTTTCGTGCAATAACTTTTTATAAAATCCAAAAAAAATACAAGATACAAAAAATCTTAAAAAAATCATATAAAATTGTAGACAAATAAAAAATGGGATTTTATTCCTGTTTGTAGATAATTTCCTCTAGTTTTTCAGAAAAATAATTTTCACAATTTTTTATTTCTTTTAATATTTTTAAATTGTGAAATAATCATGTTTATCCATTGTTTGCATTTTCCATTGTTTTTATTCATTTTAAAATTCCTAAAAAAGTCTAAAAATCTCTGAAAAATTATAAAAAAATAGTAAAAAAAACCTAAAAACACAAAAATATTTTATTTGAACAGTTTTGAGCTTCTTTGTTATATTTAAAAAATCTAGAAAATGTATTTCTTTTGTACATGAAATTGTTTTTAAAATCATATTTTTTGAAAATAAAAATTGCAAAAATAAAAATCATTAAAAATTTAAAAAATCATAAAATCAAAAATATAGAAATAAAAAATTTAAAAAATTAAAAAGACAAAAACATTCACAAAAAACCAAGATAGTTTGCATTTGAGATTCCCTATTTCTTTTAATTGATTTTTTTAATTATTTGAATAACCCTCGGGAATTATAACCTCCACGAGTTTGATCCTATTGCTATATAGGTAAATAAGTAGCAAAAATTCCTCTCGCTTCAATATTCTATTGTAATTAATTTGTAGCTTTAGAAGAAAATGAATTGTTTGATAGTTGCAGGATATTTGGGTTGCAACGACCACTGCACATTTATTTTCATCAATGATTTAAAATCTCAAAAATCTCATTCAACAAAATGGCATTGTTGCAGGGGAGGCACAACAGGGGTAGTTAGGGTTCTCTTTTGACCTGCTACTCTTGGTTGTACATTTTTGTCTATTTTTTCGACATTTATTCATTGTCCATCTTCACTGTATTTAATTTATTCATTTGTGCTCATATTTTCATATAATTGTGTCTCTAACACATTCTCTCTTTTCTTTTGTTGCGAGGGCCCGTGGAGCAAAGGAGCCGATCCTAGGAGAGAGCCGAAGCATTAAAGCGAAGCGGAGGTGGTTTTTATTCTTCACTAAGCTGCAGGATAGTGTGAGAGGAGGAGAAGAAGAATTGAAGGAGACCAAGCAAATAATTAGACTTATTTATTTATTTCTAGCATTTGAACTCTTGTAAAATAGACATTCATTTGTTGCGGGGTCTGTTTCACCAAGTGCTGGTGCACTTGGGAGACCTCGCCAGTTTTGTTTTCATTACCTTATTTTTCTTTGTTTCACGCAGATTTCATGAGCTACCTATTGATTGCTTTAATTAATTTTCTTGAGCCAGGTAATTGAACTTAGTCAAATTTAGTTGGTTCTTTCCCGTTAATAGAAGCTATTGTTAGGATGGTTCACTTGCATTTGCATATTGGTCAGTTTATTTTCTGTATTTAAATTCTGTACGGATCACCCTACATGTAGAGTGTTGGCGACAAGGTACACATCTCTAACCCCTGCATGCATCATTGTATTTAATTGCGCATTGACATTTCCGATCTCCTTCCTTGTTTTCACTCACATAAGTTAAAAAGGAGATCGGACACTCAGTAGGTGATTTATTGAAAATATTCAAACCAAGTGACAACTACCAAAAATTAGGACTGCTAAAGAAAAGTCGACCCTAAAATAAACGTAAGGAAAAATCATTGCTTTGGGGAGAGTAACCCCTGCCTCATTTGATTTATCTGCAGCGAGAGAGCGACTCACACACTAGGATAGAACCACGCCTGAACTCTCTTCAGACTACTGGTCTTGTGACTAGGCGTTATCCAGTGAGGAATTCACTTGGTATCCGGTAATCGATCCAGGATTTCCTTAGCAGTGTGGGTAGATCAAGTAGTTGGTAAACGGTCTGCATCCATACTGGCTGGAAAAAACTTGTTGTGAGATTGGGACAATCTCCTGGGAGACTTGGGTCCCTAACAGCTCGCTTATATCGCTCTGATAGATTGTATTCTCACCAAGCTCTAAAAATTGACAAGATAATTGACCAAACCTTCACGCTCTTCACATTGCGTTGAGTTGGTGAACTAGGGGTTTGTTTTGTGTTTGATTGCTTGTGTGCATACTATATCCTTCTGCGCATTTATGCCTTTTTCTTTACATCTTTTGACTTGACCTTCGTACTCTCCTAATCCCTTCTTTTATTTCAGAGATGGCCGACTGGAGTTATTTCCGATCTTCGCAGATCCCTCACACTCTCCAGCCGATCCACCTTCCTTTTTCCAGGAGGACTTTCCTCATGATTTTTGTACATATCCGTCGAACCCATTATTTCAAGATTCAGACTCTATTTCTCACCCATCGTCATTCCACTCGCCCGATCCTGGGATTTTGGAGTCACCTTTCATGATTTCCATACTTGAGACTCTGAACCAGATGATGGAGCATATGAATTTGCGGATTAGCATTCTATTTGACATAAATAAGATCCAAAATGCTGCTCCACTATTTGAAGATATGGATTCACTTGAGGATAATCATGACAGCTTGCAATCACCCAAAATACAAAAAATTGAGAAAATTTTAAAAATCCAAAAAGAATCTAGGAGATACATTGTTGATTCACTTTATGAGGAGAGGGAACCCATGCCAAACCATTTTTCCATACAATCATTCATAGCATGTCCCACCCTTGACCTCGAGGATTCCACTATACAGACTGCTCTTGGCAATCCTCGTGTATATGTTGATTACGATCTCCTCTCTTGTATGAGGAGGTCCAAAAATTCTAAAAATTTTGACTGAACCTGAAGTGGTGGCCACTCATGAGATCTTTAAAATCTCATTTCACCAGGCCATGAACCATTTATCATTCCTCAACACAAGAAAAGAAAGCGGAGGAGTAGAACTGAGCGTCACATCTTGACCATGGCCACCGTCCATGCTAACTCTCACCATCCACGTTCTAAGAAAGGGAATACTGCCACACATCTACTATTCTTGTGATAACACTCTCCTTGACGGTGATGATTCAATCAATATAATATCCTTTTCTATGGTACAGTCTCTTCATCTTGGGCTTCTCAAGAAAACTAGGAGGATAGTTCAATTTGCTGATGGATCTATCAAGATGTCGAAGTGTATTCTAGAAAACGTTGTCATTCTTATTAAGGGCGTGAACTTCACTTCAGATTTTGTCATGTTGCCCATGGAGACCTCCACCCTTGTAGAGCACCCTCTAATCATCCTAGGACAGTGTTTCCTTGCCTCTGCGAGAGCCATTATAGATTGTGGATCAGGAGAGATTCGCTTATGTTCTGATGCAGGAAGCGATGTGTTGATCACTACACCCATTACTGACAAAAGACTTGCATCCCATTAGAGTGTGCATGTGTTAGCCAACCCCAAGGACCTTGACCTTGATGATAATATCAGAGATTCTTGCTGTATGTTGGATGATATTGAGACCCAAGAATTCCTCTTCAAGGAGGAAGAATTGGAAAGTATAGACCTTGGAGTTACCCCTTCTGGATGTGGAGATACATTGATGACAACCACGAGATTTATACAATAGACACCCTACAGCAGAAGGCAGACTCTGAGACTAGACAGGATGGAAATGATTTGACTACTCTTACTGATGAGTACATTCCTATTCACCTTGATTTAGATGAGACTGATAAGGCCAAATTTGATTTGATTTTTTATAAAGGAATTCCAGCCTTTTGATAAAGATGATGATCCAGTAGAGGCTCGCCAACCTAGAATTGATCTTACTTTTTATGATAATGATTTCGAGCCTTTTTACTTTGATATTAGCGAGACTTCCCAGGTAAGAAATGACCATACTACTTCCACTAACTGATTCGTGTCTGCACACTCTGAGACTGCTGAGGATACATTCTTGGTCGATCATGATCAGTTTCTGTTTGATGATGACCACAATATCGACCTACACATTGTTAGATCCATTCCCCAGCAATCTCGAAAGAGGGTCCTCTTTCGACCTTCTTGACATTTTTACATCCACTCCTCTTGTATATCCTTTCGTTTCATTCTTTCTTCTTCCATTTTATCATTCACCCATTTTCCGTGTCTGTATATATGTGATAACAGCAAATATTCAGCAAGGGTCACCATAATAAATGTATCAAGTGTCGCTGAGGCGACCACTCACCGAACATTGGGTGTTAATCAGCAATTAACCCACAATGAAAGAATGAAACAATTAAGCTCAAAAAGAAATGTGAATTAATCTTTATTTACTCTACCATAAAATGTATAGGGAACAAGCATGTAGAGGTCGAACCACAGAGAGCAATCCAAAATGCAATAGCCTACATGTATCTCAGAGTCATCCTTGTGTGGGTTTTTAATTAACTAATTTTTTTTATTTTTATATTATTATATATATATATATATATGTATTTTTTGTTGTTTTAAATAGTATAATTAGGTAAGATATGTATATAAAATATAAATTTATAAATATATGTATGCCCATAAAGGGTAAGTATATAGCTTATAATACATACAATATATATGTATAGGTAGATAAAATATATTATCTATATATATATATCCTTTTTTTATATAGGGTTAATAAATAAATATAAAAATATATATAAGTAATTAGATATATATATATATATATTTTTAGGAAATACATATATATAAAGGGGTACAATAATATTTACAGAAATACTCAAAAATAGTCAAAAATTCAGGAATAAAGTCTTTTTGGGATTTTCATGGTTTTTTACTATTTTTGTGATTTTTGGGCATTTTTGAAAATATTTTTTGTATTTTTAAATAGCAAAATAAGAGCAAACAGTGGAATAAGGTCTGGCCGTAACAAAAATAGATATTAAAAATAGTAAACAGCCTCAAAAATTTTCCACACTATTTTTCTAATAAAGATAATAAAATATAGCAGAAATAAGGACTGAGTTCATATTTTTCTGATTTTTCTCTGAGTTTTTATATTTGTTTGAAGTTTTTAGGTATTTTTGAATTTTTAAGGTTTTCCTTTTGAGATTTTTAGGGATTTTTGGACTGACACTAAAATAAGTCAAAATACACCATAGGGAATTTTTTTGGAATTTTTCGAGGCACTTTCATATTTTTTCGGGATTTTATAAGTTAGACAGTGAATGAAAGACATGTTTTTGATTTTTAATAAATGCAAAAATGCAACAAAATGAAAAACTAAAATTGTAGCATTCAAGCACAATAAAACCGGAGCTTAAATATATTTTTGCAAGATTTTTCGAATAAGTATGAAGCACAAAATAAATAGACAAGGCATTCAAAAAATAAATGGCCTGGCAGGGCCATTTTTGCAAATAAAATAGTCGACAGGGGCATACATGCAAAAATCACAATAAAAATACACGTGAACTTTTATTTTCAGGACCATTTTACAATTACAAAAAACCGGCAGGGTTTACATGCAAATTTCACACGCCTCACGTGGTTGCTGCACGTGAGGCGCGGAAGGACTAAAGTGTAAATCTTAAAACATCGGGGGTCCTTCTGTAAAATATACATTTTATTTACGACGTGACTTTTTATTTTTGGTATTAAACTATAAATACAAAAAGGCGGGGGCTAGATGTGAAATTTACCCCCAAATAAGGCGTGTCATCCAACGGTTGGACCTCGTCCACTTGCCACGCGTCGTGCTCCTGTCGGCCGATGACGATTCGCAGATGACGGCGGAGATTAGATCGGCCTCGTTGGTCGAACGGTCGGTGCAGTGCTTCATCTGACGGTATTGGTTCGATCTGGGCCGATTCCTTCGATCTGACGGTGCTGAAGTTGCCTGGAGGAACAAGGAAGAAGCTCGCCCCCGGCGAGCTTCGATCGGGCAGCTCAGGCTCCTCCGGGCACCTTCCTCGCCTCTGACGCGCTCTACTCGTAGCTGATGATATCCCGCGTTGACTGATGGTGCTTTCATGGCTCCTGGGGGCCCGAGTCGATGGAGCGAGGTCGGAGAAGAAGGGGACCCCCAGGAACCTCTTCCTGGGTCAATGCAAGCCCAGAAGGGCTCTATTCCTCGATGTACCTGCACAGGAAGAACCGCGGGCGAGAGAGCTATCTCCTCGACCCGGGGTTTTGAAGTTGCGATGCAAGATGAAGGTGGGCGGAGGGGCTCCGGCGAACGGCGGAGGAGGAGCCCCGATTTGCCAAGACCTATGGTCATGGGCTGAACAAATGGGTGTGATAGATGGAGAAGGCGTTGATGTTTGAAATGGGATGCTCGAGGCGGTCAGAGACAGTCGAGAAGATGGTGGAGAAGTCGCCGGAGCGGAGCTCCGGCGAACTTCGAATTTTGATTTTTAAGCTAAGGGAATTAACTAAAACCTAATCTAATGACTGGAATGGAAAACTAACATTAAAAGCTAACTAAAAATGCATAAATGGACAGCTCTTATACCTGGGGGCCTCCAGGGAGCAGGGCGGACGCCGGAGCTCCGCCGCGACAAAATCCTCCTCTCTCCGACCGATTCGAGGCACCAGCACACCCCCCTGTCACGAGGAATGTTCCAGGACTAGAATCTAAGCTTAAGATCGGATTAAAAGTGGCCAAATTCGAGGAAGGAGGCGGAGCTAATTATTTATAAACATTGGCAAGGGGCCTTATTACCCGGCGATTATTGACTGATCCAATGAATATCTCGTTGATCTATGATTTTTGCGGGCATCATGGATGATCAGAGGACAAATCTTGTGAAGGAAGCGAGCCAGGATGATGGAAGGGATGGCCGCGAAAAATGGAGGAAAATTGGGGATTTGATAGTTCAGAGGCACCAGGCAAGGGATGGGACAGTTGACCAGGGGGTCAACGAAGGCCGGTGCCTCATTGGGCCACGTCAACCGCTACAAGACAAAACAGAAAATCTGATTGGAAATTGATTTATTTGACACCTTAAACGATTTTATTAATTTTTTCTTATAAAATGAAAAATGTGTATTATTTCATCTAGTATTTATTAATGATTTTTATTGAATTTTTCGAGGTGTTTTATTATAGTTTTATTTAAATAATGTGTATATGTATGTATTTACATGTATTTTTATGTATTTTATTTTTAATTTTTTTATTTTCTTTTATTATTTTATTGGCTTATTTTATAAATTTATAATTTATTTTTGTGAGTATAAAGGTATTTTTGTTTGATTTTTATGAGTTTATTTTTATTTTTTAATAAATAGGTATAGGTGTATGTAGGTATACTTATAGGTGTTTTATCTATGTATTTTATACACTTAATTTATTTATTATATTTTCTTGATTTTTATTTTGGGTTTGTATTTTTAATGAGTTATTTCTAATGTATACATTATTATAAAAATATAAAAGAATAAAAGAACCAAGGAATAACATCCTTTATATATATATATAGGTATATAGCATAGGTATTTTGTCTATGAATTTTGTATACTCATTTTATTTTACAAATTATTTTTGGTTTTCTTTACTTTTAATATGTGTATGCATTATATATATTATCTATACAATTCTAAAAAAAATATAAATTTATAAAAAGAATGTATATTGAATAAAAAGAATATTTTAATCAGTCCTATATACAAGAAGGGCCAAAAACCTAACTTCTGTATATGGACTCCAAAAATTATGAAACCAATTTTATAAAATAGTTCTTGGAATGCTATGTACAATTAAAGGTAAGTTTGGGTGATTTGGAGTTTTTATTTACAAGATATGGGTCTGTGAAGTTAAGATTTTGGCTTTTTATTTTGTGCATAAAATGTACATTGTGTATTATTTTTGCACAAACTCAATTTTGTATTTTTATTTACATTATTATCTACAACTTTCATGTACAAAGTTTCTTTAATTTGATGAATAAATAATTATGTACAAAAATAGGTGCCAAAAATGCATAAATAAATGAATTAATAAATGAGGTATTATTGTACACTGGCCCTTATCTCCCCCTACTTTATTCCTTGTCGACCAATACCATACTGGCCTTGGTCTTGGGGTTTGGGTCATAAAATATTTGCAATATTTTATTCATTTTTCTTTTCTCCTCTTTATTCTATAATTTTGGCCTTAAAAACTTATTTAATGTGGACTTAATACAATGAATCATGAATGCTATTATGTACAATTTGATGTTATTTACATGCATTTGCTGGGGTTTTGAGGCCAAAATGATAGAATAAAGGTGATGAAATGGAGATTCATCACCCCCCTATACTTGCCTTTGCTAGTCCCTAGCAAACACTTATGCAATAAGTACAAAAAGAATAAAGAAAAGAAAAAGGAAAATGAAAGAAAGATAGAGTGAATATGAGTGCTTTCAGTGCAATTCATGTCCTTACAAAATCTGAATTTGGAGCTCCTGTCAGACCTTGGGTGTGAATGTGTGTGGAACCTAGTCGTGAACCAGCTCTAAAGTACAACAGCCTTCGATAGTCACAAAACTCGGTTCAACCCACCTCAATAGCCGGGTCAGAACTAGTCTACATCATACACAAACCCTTATAACTATGAAGCTGACTTGTACGGTGTAAGTGATAGTGGCTCTCCCCAACTGAAATGATAAAAGAACTGACTTCTCCAGAATGACAACCCAATCATTCCCCAATCCAACAGCTCTTTCCTCGAGGAGCAGGGTATTCCCTTCTAAGTTCAAGTGGCAACCAGCTCAAGAGGAGGGGGTGAAGAGAAGAATGGACGGTAGCCAGTGTAGCTACCTATCCCGGGATGCAAGACCAGTGTAGTCAAGTCATCCGGCTGCAGGCTCACATATTTGTCTTTGGAACTCAAGCTTGCTTATTGACTTTGTACATACTTTGCAGGCATTTTTATTTTTGTACAGGCCTGACCATTTTTTTTTCAATATACTATTCACAGCAGCATTTACATAAGGAGTTTTTCCTCTTGAGCCAGTAGACTATCCCTCTTTTGAAGCTTTATCGCAACCCACAATCTCCTGTCTTTAGACCTCATGGCTATTGGACCAGGTTGGGGTGCACTTCCCTCCCTAGACGAGGACGAATGTTTCCACCCGTGTGCGTCTCAGACTGGCAAATCCAACCCCCTCACCACTCCAACTGATTTGAGCCAAGTGAAAGGTGCAAGTGTCCAAGTTAGGTCACGGTCGGCAAGAGTAGTACGTGTGTCTCGAAAAGTTCTAGTTAATCCACTGAGGTGACTTGAACCCAGCCCTGATTTCTCAAAGAATTAAGTCTGCATAGACCTGAAGTACCCTAAACCTAGTTCCCATAAGGTTCCAGTGCAATTATGTGCGGTAAGGTCCAACCAAGCTCCAATTTGAGATTTTATTAGACTGATTCAATCATCAAGCTCACTCAAAAAGAATATGAATGGTATGCTTATGCTATGCACAATGAATGATGCAACTTTTTCACAAGGAATTTGAAAGAATCAAAGGATGTTTTTACACAAAGAATTTTGGCAAATAAACTAAGAACTGGACACATACAAAAAGTATATACAATTATTTACACGGTTGTGCCTCTTTATTTACATAATATATGCATTTCTAAAAACTTTACAGGTTTGAATGAAGTAGTTTATTTAGAACTGCACCGAAAGAATTGTATGTTTCTTATTTATGATTTACAAGTATTTGTAATGGTGTTCTTATTAGTTTTTGAAAATAATTTTGCAAACTATAGTACATGATAATTTTTGCAATCATTTACACACATTTGAAAACTATTTTTGCAAAGATTTTTCACATTATGTATAATTTTCACAATACTTTTGATAAACCTTTTTCAAAATATTTGCACATAGGTTTTTCAAATCCTTTCTTCCACACAAAGAAAAAGTTTTTCAATCAAAACATTTTCACATATTTGAAATCATTTCACATCAAATTTTTCAAAACCGGTCACACTAATTTTCAAATCATACTGTATAGGTATCTGATTTATTAATCAGTATGTACAAAAGAAGAAAGATTGTATTTGATGTACACGATGGTTTGGTTCTTATAGGCTTTGTTCGGGTTTATTCATTATTTATAAATGAGAGATTTTTGTGCGGACTCCTCAGACTTATTTGAGAATCATTTTCACAAGGATTTTGAAAGCTCTAGTCCAAGATAATTTTGCAAACTTGTTCACGCATTTGAAAATGACTTTACAAAAGTTTTACACATCATATATATAAGTTTATCAAAACAATTTTGACAATCAAATTTTCACAATCATTTGCACACCGATTTTCACACATTTTGGTTTCACTCAAAGAAAATAAATTTTACACACAAAACTGATTTTTCAAAGGTTGAATACTTGTACACACTATTTTCAAACAAATTTCACAAGATTTTTCAAAGAAAACTTTTTGCCCAAAACACTTTTCTGACTCAGTAATCAGTACAAGTATAAAGAGTCTGAGGAACTCACAATCATCTTTCATTATTATAAAGCTACTTTTTACACCGTATTTTATATTGAGGTGATCTTCTATTTTTCAGTATGAGTTATGGCTTATAGTATATACATGGTATATACGACCCCCCTATACTTAGCTTGAGCTATGTCCTCATAGATCGAAGAGAAAAGCAGAGACATAACTCGTACTGAGTATAGACAAGTCTAAAGAATAAATAAGAATGAAATGAATGAATGAGAAGTTGACCATCCCCCCTATACTTAGGATCAATTAATCCTAAGTATAGCAGGTTGTACACAAAGCAGGGAGGGTCAAGGGTGGGAATACACAGATCGTACTCAGATTGTCTCCCCCTATACTTAGGGTAAGATACTCCTAAGTATAGACAAGAAGAGGAGACAATGGAGAGGATCAGACCGAAATGAAAAACTCTCGGTGCACATCCCCCCTATACTTAGGACAAAGTACGTCCTAAGTATAGAAAACTGTCTACAACGGTGGCACCTTTTTGATAGACAAGAAAATAGAAAAGGAAAAGAAGAAAAGAAGAAAATCAAATAAACAGAGGCTGGAGTACATCGTCTGAATCTTTTGATGCCGCGGGTGCTGTGAAGATGTCATCGTGGTGCACTAGCTGAATAGAGTCTACAACGACCATGAATGCATCTGGTTCGAGGTAAGGCTTCAGTAATTGGCCGTTGACGACGAAGGGCTGTGCGTCAGGGGACAATTCTGATATAGTGATGCTTCCATTGTCACGCACTTCACATACTCGAAATGGCCCTGTCCACTTACTCTTTAATTTACCTGGGAATATCCGCAACTTTGCATCAAATAGCCACACTTTCTGTCCAACGTCGAAGGTCTTCCGTCTGATGTGCCGGTCATGCCAGCGTTTCACCTTCTCCTTGTACATCAAGGTGTTATCGTATGCATAGACCCGGAATTCCAAGAGCCTGTTCAGATCGTCTTTTCTCTTCTGACCACTTCTGCGTGAGTCCAAATTACAACTGTTGATTGCCCAAAGAGATTTGTGTATCAATTCCACGGGCAGATGGCATGGTTTCCCATATACAAGACGATAGGGCGACATGCCCAAGGGAGACTTGTAGGCTGTTCGGTAAGCCCATAGAGCTGAGTCCAAGAGTTGAGACCAGTCTTTTCTGTTTGGCCTAACAAGTTTCTGCAGTATAGTCTTGATTTCTCTGTTGGATAACTCCGCCATGCCATTGGTCTGCGGATGATAAGGAGACGCGACACGGTGATCGATGCCGTACTCCTTCATTAATTTCTTGACCTCTTTGTTGATAAAGTGACTACCCCCGTCTGAGATGAGAATCTTTGGTATCCCAAACCGCGAGATGATATTCCTCTTCAGAAACTGGCAAACTGTTTTGTTGTCGGCGGCTCGGGCGGGAATAGCTTCAACCCAACGACTCACGTAATCGACAGCAAGAAGGATGTGCTCAAAACCTTGACTGTTAGGGAAAGGTCCCCTGAAGTTAATGCCCCATGCATCGAAAACGTCTGCTATCTGAATGATTTTAAGAGGCATTGAATCTTTGGCAGTTAGTGTTCCTTTCAGTCTCTGACAGTCAATGCATCTTTTGACAAACTCAGCTGCATCCTTAAATAAAGTGGGCCACCAAAAGCCACACTGAAGTACTTTGGCTGCCGTCCGATCTCCAGAGTGATGTCCACCAGATTCAAGCGAATGACAATGCTCGAGGACACTAGATTGCTCCGTCTAAGGGATGCACCTGCGCCAAATACAATCTGCTCCTTCTCTGAATAAAAGTGGATCTTCCCATTGGTAGAAGCGGATGGTCGACATGAATTTGTTCTTTTGGTTCTTCGTCCAATCCGAAGGTATTACCCCAGAGGCGAGGTAGTTGACTATGTCAGCATACCAAGGAAGAGAATCCATGGCTAAGATGGCTACGTCAGGGAAGGTTTCTGTGATAGGTGCATTGATCAGGGGAGACTCTTGTTGTTCTATTCTGGAGAGATGATCTGCTACCACATTCTGAACTCCAGGCTTGTCCTTAATTTCCAGATCGAATTCCTGGAGGAGAAGGATCCAACGAATCAGTCTCGGCTTGGCATCCTTCTTCTGCTGGAGGTACCGGATAGCAGAGTGGTCTGTAAAGATAGTGACTTTTGATCCTAACAAATAGGATCTGAACTTCTCTAAGGCGAAAACCACAGCCAGCAATTCTTTCTCTGTCACTGTATAATTTCTTTGTGCTTCATCTAATGTTCTGCTGGCATAGTGAATGGCATAGGGCGCTCTGTCTTTCCTCTGCCCAAGGACAGCTCCTACTGCAAAATCTGACGCATCGGTCATTATCTCAAAGGGAAGAGTCCAGTCAGGAGGCTGCAAGATTGGAGCTTGAGTGATAAGCTCCTTCAACTGATTGAAAGCAAGGAGAACCGGCTGATCAACAATGAACTCAGTCTCCTTGCACAAGAGTTCTGTCAGAGGTCGGGCAATGCGGCTGAAATCCTTGATGAATCGCCTGTAGAATCCCACATGCCCCAGGAATGACCTCACATTCTTCACTGACTGAGGTGGCATAAGATTTGAAATGACATCCACCTTTGCCAGGTCGACTTCCATGCCACGTTTGGAAATGACGTGGCCCAACACAATACCTTCAGTGACCATAAAATGGCTCTTTTCCCATGAGAGCACTAAATTGACTTCCCAGCATTTCTGAAGCACTCTGTCTAGGTGCTCAAGACAAGAATCGAAACTATCACCATAGACAGAGAGGTCGTCCATGAACACCTCGAGAAAACTGCCTACCATCTCGGCAAAGACTGCTAGCATGCATCTTTGGAAGGTTGCAGGTGCATTGCACAAACCAAATGGCATCCTCTTGAAGGCATAGGTGCCGAACGGGCAAGTGAAGGTAGTCTTCTCTTGGTCTTCAGGGGCGATCGCCACTTGGTTGTACCCAGAGTACCCATCCAGAAAGCAGAAGAACTCCTTGCCTGCTAATCTCTCCAAAACTTGATCAATGAATGGCAAGGGGAAGTGGTCCTTCTTGGTTGCTGCATTGAGTCGGCGGTAGTCAACACACACCGCTAGGAGGTTGGCACCCGAGTAGAAATTTCCTCTCCTTTGTCATTTGTGACCACGGTAAGCCCTGATTTCTTGGGAACTACATGCAGCGGGCTTACCCATTTAGAATCGGAGATGGGATAGATGAAGCATGCATCACACCATTTCGTGATCTCCTTCATGACGACGTCCCGAAGGTTAGGGTTCAGCCTTCTCTGAAATTCGCAGGACGGCTTGGCATCTTCTTCCAAATAGATATGGTGTGAACACAAGGCTGGATTTATCCCTCAGAGATCTGATACGCTCCAACCAAGTGCCTTGCGGTTCTTCTCTAGAACCTCGAGAAGTCGAGATTCCTGATCCGAATTCAGCCTGCTGCTGATGATGACCGGATACATGTGTTCTTCACCCGCAAGGAAAGCATACTTCAGGCCTGCAGGAAGTGGCTTGATTTCTGGCTTTGATCTGTCCACTTTATCTGTCACTTCAGATACCATGCTGGTGGTGGGATGTACTTTGAGGCTGCTACCATCCTCATCATCCTGTTGAGATCCCGGTGATGCACCGAACGGTTCTGCGCTAAGCTGATCATGTTCGGTTTGGAGTTTATGCTCAAGAAGATGCGCCTGCATCTGAGAATCTGTCTCCCAAGAATCATCAGAGCATATGCTGACTGCGCTTTCCAAGTCCTCCTCAAGAGTGAGGATTTCTCGGGTCCATGGATCGTCCAATGATAACTCTGAATCTCTGATCTCCGCGATGAAATCACAGTCTGCTTCTGATGCTGCCTGGCTCTCATCAGTTGCGGCATTCGGCTCTTTGTTCATATTGATCGTGATTTGCTAGGTGCTCGAGCTGAAAGTGATCTTCCCAGACCCGTAATCAACCACGGCACCTGAAGTGCGGAGGAATGGTCTGCCAAGGATGATAGGGGTCTGGAGCAGGGGTGCAGGCGAGTCCATATCAAGGACTACAAAATCATCTGGGAATTTCATTTCCTGCACCTTAACTACCACGTCTTCCAACAGACCTCGGGGCCGTTTGACGGATCGGTCAGCGAACTGAAGGATCATGCGTGTCTGCTTGAGCGGTCCCAGCCCGAATTCTTGCATTATGGACGAGGGCAGAAGGCTGATGGAAGATCCGCTATCAAGAAGAGTGCGCTCGAAGACCTGGTCAAAAATCACACAACTGATCAGAGGTGCTCCTGTATCTTGCTTTTTCTGGGAGAGATTGCTGATAGCTGCTACCGTGGCCAAGGTGAGGACATGCCTCTCGACTTGTTGGCGTCTGTTGTCTTGCGTTGAGCGACGCCTGTTAGTACATGCCTCCTTCAATCCTTTCTTCACGGCTGGCATGTATTCCACGGCCTTCAACAGGGGAATCTCAACAGTTAATTTATCCAAAATATCCACAACACCTGGATCAGACAATGCCTTTTTCGTTTTGCAATTTTTTTGGATTTTTGTATTGCATGAGGAAAACGAATATGTACACTACTAGCAGGAAAATCAGAGTTCTTCTTTACATCAAAATCATCGCCCACAGAATGTTGTACATCCAAACTACAAAAAGGAGTACAAGCTGGATCTGAACATGCTGGTGCTGCAGGGCGCTCAAAAAGGGTAGCGTCTGCTCCATCGGCTGGCGAGGGATCGACTGCTGCTGGCGGCTCCTCCAAGGCTGGCGCGGCTTCGCTTTGGCTACAAGCTTCTTTTTGTTGTTTTTGGTTTTGCTGATTTTTTTGTATTTTTGGCTGAGGTTGTTGCTGACATGGCACGATGTCGAGACTGGCTTCTCCTTCTTCTTCCTCCTCACCCCCCCCTAGAGCTGGCACGGCTGATGCGGAATATGACGATCCACATGTTTTTTTATGAAGGATATGGTTAGATCCTCAAGCGCATCACGGAAGCGTGACCGTCGTATCGAATACGACGAGGAGCGACTAGTCGCACTAGTTGCTCGATGCAGCGGAATTTAAAAAAATTTTATTACGACGAGACCACATGATCCAAGAACACTTCTCGGATCGTCTCGTCTAAACCACAAACAAGTAATAGGATTACCTCTTGAAGCGTGGTTGCAATCAAGTCTCTAAACGAAGAGACCTCCTGTCTCAAGTCCGATTCGACGGAGGAGACGCTTGCGAGCGCGGGGATGAACCGCGTGCTTCTCGCAATCCAAGTTGATGATCCAAGCGGCGGATCTCCTGATCTCGACACACGAGATCCAACATCTTCTTCACAAGCGAGGCGCACCGAAGAAGACGGAGATCCACGAGCAGAAGAACGGGCAGCATAATGACGATGCCGCGGCGATGGAGAACCTCTCCATGGCATCCATGGTGGACGGCCATGAGAGGGAGAGAGAGGGCTGACCTCTAAAGAGAAAGAGAGAGGGAGAGAGAGATGCTTCTCAAGCATTATGTGTAAAGAGAGAGCATGGGTATGCCTCTCTATTTATAGGGTTTTGGGATCCATGGATCTCAATCCATGTGTCATATAAAATCAATGGTTGAGATTGATTTATGACAATCCAATGGTCAAGGTTGTTGTTGGAAAAAGCCAACAACTTGTGATTTAATTTTGATTAAATATATTTGATAAATCAAATAAATATAATACCAAATTAAACCACACAAATAGAGAGAGAGAGAAAATAAGGGAGATACACCTTCCTCTTTGGAGGGCAATCTCATGGATTCCCATGAGATTGCATATCTCCTTGATTTTCTCTCTACTTATTTTCCAACAACTATTTGTTGGGATTTTTATTCACCAAAATAATTCTCAATTAAATTTGGGAATATTGCAATCTTGACATTGGAATATTGTGAATCATATTCACAACCCAAAACAAAATGTAATTTACATTTTCAATTAATTAGACAATGTGTATCCAATACACATTAATAATTAATCTACTAATATAAATTATATTTAACTCTCTCTAATACATTATAAATCACATTTATAATATATTATGAATAACTGGATATTACTATCCACATTATTCTTATCCATAATAATTAAATCACATTTAATTATATTGGATAACTTATTCTCATGTGCTCAAATAATATGAATCACATTCATATTATTTACATCTTTGATAATCAAATCACATTTAATTATCTAAGATAACTCTCCTTATAATATGAATCAAATTCATATTATTCATGATAATTAAATCACATTTAATTATCCATTTTCTCAATGCTCGGATACATATATCAACAATAGAATTATCCATGAACTCTTTCAAGGATAATGCGCTTTCTCCGCGAATACTTGGAGATAAGGACAGGGCGATTGTATTGTTCCACGTATAGTGACATGGATATTGAGATCATATCTCAAAACCAGATCTCGGGCCTCCCATAGATGCTTGATTAAATCAAGACCATAAATCTAATCTTCTCATTGAATCTGAATCACATTCAGATCAATGTCCAACAATTGGACTAAGATGAGATTTCTTCTCTACTGAGAGGAGTCACTAAAATCCAGACCCGTTTCATCACTCCCTAGGAATGGAAGCGTCATGGTTATACAATCGTTTATGATCACATCACCCTTAGGTATTCCTAATACCTGTACATCCTGCATACTGGAAGACTCAGATTTAAACCCGAAGTATTAGATCAACTTTATACTGTCTACTTCAGGGTTTTATCAGTAAGTTTCTCATTCGATCATTGGGAGTCGGTATTGATCATATACTTTCCAAAAGCATATATCATACCTAGGTCTTGATCATATACTTTCCAAAAGTATATATCAAACCAACAAATTCAGTCAAGCTTCCAAAGCGAGACGACCGTGCGCACGGAATTTGATTCTTCCCAATATCTCATGAGTGAGCTCATGTCTTCCGGTTCAGTAGTGAACCTGTATGATCCCTTTGAGAGATCGTATTACTCATATGCCCTTATATGCACACCAGCGCGCCGGTGTATAGACCTTGATTAGGTCATCAACCTATTGGTCTGCCAAATGTACATACTCAGACATATAGTAACACATCTGTCTCCGGTCAGAGGATGTGTGCCTATATCATGACAGCATATGATATAGGACTTTGGTTATCTCGATCTCGTTAAGTCAACTCTTTGACCTAACTCATCCGACACCTCCGAATCTTTATTCCTATGCAGAGGACCTGCATCAAGAGGTCGGTCAGATATCAACCTAAATGAGATAGGATTGCCATCTCCTACTCAGGCTGGAGATCATCTCTTAATAATCATTTGACGGTGCTTGATGAGTCCTCAATCTAACTCATTAGATATTCATCTAAGCACCAGCCTCTATGATTCAATAATTGAATCAACAGCTGTATGATTATTAAGATGGCCATGGTACATAACCCTAATTGTACTAAGGGACCTATTATGCAAACTATGTACTCTTCATTTCAGATTAAGGAGTGAATTGCAATAACATTTATTGCATAATGGCTCGCCGTGGGCTCGCATTTCCAACAATCTCCCACTAGCCCAAAGAGCCATTAATGGGCTAATCATTTAAACCCACACTCATGTGACAATCATAGGCTATTTAGAAAATAGCTAGGTAAGATGATCAGTCACTCTGTTCTCAAGAGACTACGCCAAGTCCTTTTACGGCACTTGCATATCTCCTAGTAACAGTGATCGCATCCAATGCGAACGTTGCATCTCATGCAACTGATACTCAATTTTGTTGGTTATAGTGTCCTTGACACTACATCTTATTAATTATCATAACCGGTATTCCCATAATCCTTATTAGAATACCTTCATTCCTAGAGATCTCTATCTCCTAAGGTATCTACAGTCAAGACCCTTATAGATCACTATCTATAAGGTCTTAAACCTTTGAAGATAAGACTTTGAGATCACTATCTCTAAGTTTCATCATCTTTGAAGATATTGTTATTACTGCAACTAAGTGTTTAATTTCCAGAGTAGGATTAGTAACAGTTTACTACTCCCACTGCATGGCAGACATCTGGTTCTTGTACACATCTAGCATACACCCAGCTTCTCATAACTGATGCACAAGTGCAAGCAGTTCTAGTATTCACTTCCTCAACTCTTTGAGGTGCTATCCCTTTAGACAGGTCACTACCACATCTTAAGGGAAGGAAGCCTTTCTTGGAATTTTCCAAAATTGGAATAAGTCCAAGGTGTATTACTAATGCGACAGTCCCAAATACCCTCTTCTCCTTGCTTCTGAACGACTTCAGAATTAAGATCTAAGAGGTATCCTTGAAATCGTATTTCAAGGTATGAAACAACCAAATTTTAAAACACTTATTATTATCCTTATATCATTCCAAATGATTAGAATAATATCTACATTTAGCACGATGAACACAATGGCACTCCCACTAAGCTTCACATGGTTCTTCAAGATTCTATCTGAAATCATAACATTTATAATTTCATTAAATCTTATGTTCCAACTACAAGAAACTTATTTGAGTCCAAAGATGGAGTTCTTCAGCTAGCACACCTTGCTTTCCTCAACCATGAAGCCTTGGGGCTACTTCATATGAATATCCTTAGAGAGGTATTCATAGAGGAATGCAATCTTGACTCGCATCATGAAGATGTCAAAGACAAGTTGTGTAGCTATAGTTAGCAACATTCTGATGGGTTAAAGCAAGGCCACTGGAGAGCAAGTCTCATCTGAAGCGATGTCTTCTCTTCAGTGTGTAGCTCATGGCTACGAACCGTGCTTTGAAGGTCTCTACCTTCTCATCAGGTTCCCTCTTTCTATTGAAGATCCATTTAGACCTTAATGGGTCTTACCCATATAGGTGGATCCTCGAGGGTCCATATACAACACTTGTATATGAAGTCTACATTAGACTTTTATTGCTAACATCCATCTTTCCATGACATGATCCTCAGGAGCTTCATCACATGAAGTCCGATCATTTTCAGATTTAACCGACATATGGAATCCATCCTCAAACTTATTTGAAGAGGTATTAATGTTTCATCTTCAATTATCTATTTTAGTTTCCGATTTCAGGAGCCTCATTATCTTTTCAAGATTAAATGAGTTCCTTTACTTCATTTTCATCTTGATTCTCAAGAGAGTCATCCTATAAGAATCATATTCTCAAAGTTTAGATCTTTTAAGAATCTCAAGGTCATAAAGTAGGTATCCAATACCATCCTTTATTTTCCTAATGAAGTAGCACTCTCCAATGCCAGATTCCAGCTTAATCACATGGAACCTTATTAAGGATATATAATGTAGTCTCTACCACATATATATACCTGGAAACTAAGAGATAATTATGCTAGGATTAATCACTGATTAAATCATGTCACACATGATCAATTGTATCTCCCTACAACTCCTTTGAGTTAAGGTTCATTAGGAGGATTGAGATAGGAATGATATTCATATCTCCATAAGGTATTTCTTGAATTCATCTAATAGGTACAGGCTACCTTGGTTAGATCAATTTCATCTTCCTTCAAACTTTGGTTCTAAACCAAAATTGCGAAATCTTTGAACATTTCAAAGGTTTCTTAGGTGAAGAGAAGAAATCTCATATCATACATAATCATTAACAGATATCACATATCCATAATGTTTACTATGATATAGATGATCTGTATACATCAACATGTATGAGATCCTTAATACCTAGGCATCTTACACCTTTCCCAAGGAAGGATGTATTAGACATTTTACTTTGAATACAATATTCACAAGTATGTGAGATTTGAATCTTTAGACAATCTAAAGTTTCAAGTCTTACCAGTCCATTGATTTCATCAACAGACATATGTCCAAAATTTGATGCCAGATCATTGTCAAATGATCTTTATCCTCCTTCTGATCTTTTAAAGTTTTAATTTTCAGTATTAGAAATCTTAATGAACCATTCAATAATTTTCTAATTGAGTCCTCTAGATTTTAGATTACTATCTGAAATATTTCCATCATAACTCTTTATGATAGATTTATTACAGAATTCATGTTCATATCCAACAATTAGAAATAAACAATGAGTGTATTCTAATATCTAGGTCATAGAGACATTCTTTAAGACTAAGGGCTCCCACTGAAAATATGAAGTCTATTGATCTCATGGAAATTGTTGCAACACTTGCATCACTTTCAACATGGATGACCAATAAACCTTAAGATCAAATTTCTAATACATATGCAACCAATTGCAAGTGTCATTAGAAAATTTGAGATACAATTATTAGACTTTATCTTATCAAATAAGTAAGTCAATATCAGTGATTATATGTAGATTATACTGATGCTCCATCCGAGTCCTTTTCTGAGGATTCTAGACAGACTTGATAGTCATACTATCAACACATCAACTTATTGCAGTATTGGCATTCATCCAACTCTTTGGATGTCATATGGAAGTCACAGAAGTACAGTCAACTCTTTGACTATACCTTTTACTTGGGTCCAACCCATGCTTCCACTACGCTCCCTTTGTCTATAAGCAACCTTTGCTCAAGACCAAGGATCTCTTATGTTAAAATCAAAAATTTCAATATAAGAGTATTTCAACATTTATACAAGCTTCATTTAAGTTCATATAATATGAATATTATGAAGCTTCATGAATGACTAGAGTATAGACAGTAGAATGATGACACTCATCATCTACATCCATCTAAACTCTTTGAAGCATCGGTTCAGGTAGGTATTCAAACAATTTGAATACATTATCTCTAATAGAGCTACCATTCTACATGATGTAGAGAACCATGTCATTCATGATTAAATGTCAAGAGCACATATGTATGCCAGAATATCTTTATTGATTTTATAAGGATTAATTTGATAATTACGATCATCATCGACATGTCACTTCAAAAGTACATTCGATAAGATCAAGACTTATAGAGACATACAAACCCTAGGGTTTTAGTCCTATTGTCTATTTAATTATCACTTCTCATTATTATGAGGAAACTTGCATATTGCAACCACATACATTGTGTGTCCAATTGCAAGTACAATATCTGGATCATAGGGTCCAATCCACGATATTTTACTGGTTATTATTGAGTATAATATTGAGTGGGTTTAATGAAGGATTATCTGAAATAAGAAATTTGCATAAGGGTATATATTTATATATACACATATTATACTTTGATTTAGGAGTTTTTTATATCAAAGTTGTCTTGCCTTGTCAAAGACACTGAAAGTTCATTCCCTTAATCACTTTCAATGTAAGAGATATACTTACCATTATATCTCAGCAAGATCTGGGATCTCCTCTTTATCTTTGTTACATCCCAATAATATGAGAAACTGCAACTCCAATAAAGAGAAGCGGGAACACATTCCGCCTTGCAAGTCCAACTTGCATTTCCCAATTCGGTCTTTAACACCCGAGCCCACCACCCCTAAGGTGATGTTGACCCGTCGTTAATTGAACCAACCGTCAACAGGAATAGAACTCGCTATGCGCAATCCAATATCGCCCCAATAATATGAGGATCCGATATTGGGGTCACTACGCATACGGCCTTACTCTATCGAGAAGCAAAGAGTCCGATCCAGATGCGCTTGTATATAGGAGCTGTCACTACGTACAGGCGTCTCCTATATGCAATCCCTGGCGACGGAAACCCTTCGCCTTGACGGGAGACCATGGATGTCACTTATGTGATCCTCCACCTCTTATTCAAATTTAATTAATTACTATGAATCACATTCATATAATTAATTCTTCCAAGGGAATTATTAACTCTAATCATATTAGAGTATTCTTAATTGGATATAATTAACTTAATCATATTAAATTAATTATCAATCCAATTCAATCAATCAAACTTAATTTTATGCTTGAATGTATATGGTATTATTTTCAAAGTACGTATTAATTCGTATTTTAATAATTAGAAAAATACATCATAATCCCTCGGACATTATCCCGGCCCTACCCGCTGTCATGGCCAGTACCGACGGGAGTGGGGCGGACCACATACGTTGCAACCCGCTGACCCAGCGATCTCCGACTAGACACCATATCCGCCTCGGGAAAGGATAATGCCAAATTGATTATTTTGTACTTGAGATGATCATCGGTTCTTCAACCGAAATTATACCATATAGTAATCAAAACAATTTTGATTTTAAGGAAATTTGCTAGGCAAATTCCCAAGTCCTATTCAAGCAAGAAGTTTGATGATTGTAATTCCAATTATGGTTTAGATCAAATCTAATCAACTAATTGGTTGGGGCCAAGTCAATTAGGCAAATAATCATGTTTCAATATTTCACAAATATTTTTCAAGATTATTTCACGAAATTAACAATTAATTTCACTAATTGACAATTACTTGGTTCTAGATTAGGAAAGCAATTTCAGCAGTGACCCCTACTTACTAAAAATGGCATATCTCAATCATATTAAATCCAAATTAAGCAAAGTCAATTTCTAAAGTTTGATAATTTGATTTAGGACAGAACCTAAATGATGTTTCACGCATTTCGAGGCAAGTCTAAACAGTAATTAACATTTTAATCACGTTCAGATTCACAGTTCCCGCAACAGTGCATACATGTTCATTAAAACGACCATATCTCGAGCATACGAAATCCGATTTACGCAAACTCAGATCCTATGGTTTCCTTATTTAATGGGGAACATAATCCAAGTATAAAATTCGTGTTTAAACAATTTAAACAGTGTCGAATTTCTTTACTAAACAGATCTGCGAAATCAAATGCGATGAAAACTTTCGCGACCTTAACGAACCCAAGTCGTCCTCGGTTAGGGAATCACTATTCGAAACCGTCGACCTAAGGCTCTGATACCACTTGAAGGATATGGTTATATCCTCAAGCGCATCACGGAAGCGTGACCGTCGTATCGAATACGACGAGGAGCGACTAGTCGCACTAGTTGCTCGATGCAGCGGAATTTAAAAAAATTTTATTACGACGAGACCACATGATCCAAGAACACTTCTCGGATCGTCTCGTCTAAACCACAAACAAGTAATAGGATTACCTCTTGAAGCGTGGTTGCAATCAAGTCTCTAAACGAAGAGACCTCCTGTCTCAAGTCCGATTCGACGGAGGAGACGCTTGCGAGCGCGGGGATGAACCGCGTGCTTCTCGCAATCCAAGTTGATGATCCAAGCGGTGGATCTCCTGATCTCGACACACGAGATCCAACATCTTCTTCACAAGCGAGGCGCACCGAAGAAGACGGAGATCCACGAGCAGAAGAACGGGCAGCATAACGACGATGCCGCGGCGATGGAGAACCTCTCCATGGCATCCATGGTGGACGGCCATGAGAGGGAGAGAGAGGGCTGACCTCTAAAGAGAAAGAGAGAGGGAGAGAGAGATGCTTCTCAAGCATTATGTGTAAAGAGAGAGAATGGGTATGCCTCTCTATTTATAGGGTTTTGGGATCCATGGATCTCAATCCATGTGTCATATAAAATCAATGGTTGAGATTGATTTATGACAATCCAATGGTCAAGGTTGTTGTTGGAAAAAGCCAACAACTTGTGATTTAATTTTGATTAAATATATTTGATAAATCAAATAAATATAATACCAAATTAAACCACACAAATATAGAGAGAGAGAAAATAAGGGAGATACACCTTCCTCTTTGGAGGGCAATCTCATGGATTCCCATGAGATTGCATATCTCCTTGATTTTCTCTCTACTTATTTTCCAACAACTATTTGTTGGGATTTTTATTCACCAAAATAATTCTCAATTAAATTTGGGAATATTGCAATCTTGACATTGGAATATTGTGAATCATATTCACAACCCAAAACAAAATGTAATTTACATTTTCAATTAATTAGACAATGTGTATCCAATACACATTAATAATTAATCTACTAATATAAATTATATTTAACTCTCTCTAATACATTATAAATCACATTTATAATATATTATGAATAACTGGATATTACTATCCACATTATTCTTATCCATAATAATTAAATCACATTTAATTATATTGGATAACTTATTCTCATGTGCTCAAATAATATGAATCACATTCATATTATTTACATCTTTGATAATCAAATCACATTTAATTATCTAAGATAACTCTCCTTATAATATGAATCAAATTCATATTATTCATGATAATTAAATCACATTTAATTATCCATTTTCTCAATGCTCGGATACATATATCAACAATAGAATTATCCATGAACTCTTTCAAGGATAATGCGCTTTCTCCGCGAATACTTGGAGATAAGGACAGGGCGATTGTATTGTTCCACGTATAGTGACATGGATATTGAGATCATATCTCAAAACCAGATCTCGGGCCTCCCATAGATGCTTGATTAAATCAAGACCATAAATCTAATCTTCTCATTGAATCTGAATCACATTCAGATCAATGTCCAACAATTGGACTAAGATGAGATTTCTTCTCTACTGAGAGGAGTCACTAAAATCCAGACCCGTTTCATCACTCCCTAGGAATGGAAGCGTCATGGTTATACAATCGTTTATGATCACATCACCCTTAGGTATTCCTAATACCTGTACATCCTGCATACTGGAAGACTCAGATTTAAACCCGAAGTATTAGATCAACTTTATACTGTCTACTTCAGGGTTTTATCAGTAAGTTTCTCATTCGATCATTGGGAGTCGGTATTGATCATATACTTTCCAAAAGCATATATCATACCTAGGTCTTGATCATATACTTTCCAAAAGTATATATCAAACCAACAAATTCAGTCAAGCTTCCAAAGCGAGACGACCGTGCGTACGGAATTTGATTCTTCCCAATATCTCATGAGTGAGCTCATGTCTTCCGGTTCAGTAGTGAACCTGTATGATCCCTTTGAGAGATCGTATTACTCATATGCCCTTATATGCACACCAGCGCGCCGGTGTATAGACCTTGATTAGGTCATCAACCTATTGGTCTGCCAAATGTACATACTTAGACATATAGTAACAAATCTGTCTCCGGTCAGAGGATGTGTGCCTATATCATGACAGCATATGATATAGGACTTTGGTTATCTCGATCTCGTTAAGTCAACTCTTTGACCTAACTCATCCGACACCTCCGAATCTCTATTCCTATGCAGAGGACCTGCATCAAGAGGTCGGTCATATATCAACCTAAATGAGATAGGATTGCCATCTCCTACTCAGGCTGGAGATCATCTCTTAATAATCATTTGACGGTGCTTGATGAGTCCTCAATCTAACTCATTAGATATTCATCTAAGCACCAGCCTCTATGATTCAATAATTGAATCAACAGCTGTATGATTATTAAGATGGCCATGGTACATAACCCTAATTGTACTAAGGGACCTATTATGCAAACTATGTACTCTTCATTTCAGATTAAGGAGTGAATTGCAATAACATTTATTGCATAATGGCTCGCCGTGGGCTCGCATTTCCAACATTTTATTCACCCCACTGGTAGTAGCAGGCGGAGGCAAGGCCCTACCGCTCTTGAGAGTAACAGCATTAGAATAAACAGTAATATCATTACCAGACACGGACAGGACATCACAATCCACCTGCTCCTTCTTCTTGAAGTTATTGGGGTTGGCTTCGACCTGCGCCGGAATGGTAGTTCTGGTGGCGGTCAGGTCGTCAAGCCGCTTTGTCATATCCGCTAGCCCTTTGACAAGCTGGGCCAGACAATCCATGGTGGGATTCACAGGGGGTGATTCTGATGGTTCAGCGTGCAGACCACGCTGCTGTTGATTGGATGGGTGTGGAGGTTGTTGCTAGTGGTGCAACGGGGGTGCAGGAAGTTGAAGCTGTTGGTACGACGGAGGAGGATATTGCTGATACTGTGGAGAGGGGGCAGCTGCGTACTGGTGGTACGGTTGTGGGTGGCGGTACTGCGGCTGCTGCTGGTAAGGAAAATTCTGCCTCCATTGATGTGAAAACTGGGGACGCTGCTGGTACTGTTGGTGAGGCTGAGAGGTTTGACCAAAACGACCACCCTGAGGTTGGTGGTACTGCCGGTTGGCGAATTGCTGACCCTGGGGTTGTCCCTGAGGACGGGTCGGCTGTGCATCATTACTCCATACCCCATTGACTTCTTGGATCAGGGGTGGTGGTGGGAAGACTGGATCAGGTATAGAAAGGAACTCTGGTTGGTACACGACCATCTGCTGCTGCAGCGGGCCCTGGTCGGGCGCCTGCACGTAGTACACGTGCTGGACTGCCGGTGGCTGCTGGCTCGGCTGAGGCTGTTGCTGCGGTTGCTGCTCATCCTTCTTCTCATCTGGAGCTTCCAATGGTGTAGCCGACTGGACAGAATTGATAGTGCCGACCAACAGTTCAAGGTACTTGTTG
Source organism: Ottelia alismoides (assembly GCA_037367405.1). Taxonomy (NCBI): domain Eukaryota; kingdom Viridiplantae; phylum Streptophyta; class Magnoliopsida; order Alismatales; family Hydrocharitaceae; genus Ottelia; species Ottelia alismoides. The sequence continues at coordinate 178,497 of JAZKJV010008468.1, read as the reverse complement.
ATCTGATCTAGCTTGTCCTGGTTCTGGGTCCTCTTCTCGATCACAGCGAGTTTCTCAAGGTCTTGTGATCGCTTCTCAATGATGTCTACTTTCGAGAGATGGCCCCCGATGATGCTGAGGTTGGAGCTCTCATCACTCTCTGCTTCCTTGGATGCAGCCATGTGCACTTGCTTCTGGAGGATCTGGGGCTGCTTCTGATAAGCCTTGGATGAAGAGAGGGCGGCCTCTCCTTCGGCCATTTCTTCAAAGATCTGCCAAACTACATCTTCATCCTTGTTAAAATGGGAACCCCCACTTGCTGCATCCACGAGCCGTTGGCTTTCAATATTCAGTCCCCCAAAGAAATGCTGGACCAAGCTGGTCTTCGGAATATCATGATGGGGACACTTCTCCTGTAGGTCAGTGAATCTCTCCCAAGCTTCATGTATAGACTCGTGGGGCCCTTGGGTGAAATTACTGATACGGGCTCGCATCTGGTTGAGCCGACCGAGAGGGTAATACTTGTGCAGGAAGGTGGACTTCAACTCCTCCCAGGTCGTCACGACCTTTCCCAAATGATTGAGCCAATAGAGGGCCTTGTCCTGTAGGCTGAAGGGAAAAGCCATCATCTTGACAATGTCCAGAGGGACATTGGGATAGTGTGTGGTACAGCAAATGCGGGAGAATTGCTGCAGGTGAATGTATGGCTCCTCGCTTGTGTTTCCATGAAAGGCCGGGAGAAGGGCTATGAACTGGGGCTTCAGCTCAAAGTGAGCGTGTACTGGTGGAATGAGAATCCACTCGGTCATCTGGTTGTCTCCCGGATTGTATGTTTCTTTGAGTGTCGGCTTCGATGGTGGTAAGTCAAGATCATCATCAGGAGGATCACCACCTCCACCTCCACCTCCTCCTCCCCTGCCTCCTCTGCCTCTGCCTCCTCCTCCATCATCACGGTTCGTCATGTCATTCAACATATCCCGGAATACGGTCTGTGTCAGGGCCTGCTCGGTCAGCTGCTGCTGTATGGCCTGGATAGATGCCAGCAACTGTGCATTGACTTGGTTCTGATCTGGCACCTGACCCTCTGGTGGTGGCTGCTGACCCTTGCCCTTTCCTCCTGGAGCCATGTCAGGGTCTGAGTCGGACGAGATGAACTCCGGAGTAGTCTTCAGGGCTCGCACTGGCTTCTATTTGCAGAATGAGATAGTCCGAATCAGATCACTTGCAATTAACTTTCAGCTGTCGTGATTAAGCTGGACTTCAGGTCAACCCCAGCATGTTGTGAATGGAAAAGGATGTAGACTGTAATCGACTTCCATTCACAACGGCGGAAGTGGGACAAAAGTGATCCCAGTTTATTGGGTGGCCAAGAGAAAGGTAGAAAACGTGGAGTCTGGAGATCGATCTGCAAAGTCCGGATCGGGTTCTCGAGAATCACCTCGAATTTTATTGGCAGAGTTGAGTTCATGGAATCAATGCGGCTGTCGGCATGGTCCTGACGGAAACCATCCATGGATCAACTTCGCGGAGTAGAAGAGAAGATCGGATGTTGGATGAAAGATACGATGGTCAACGAGGAATAAAAGGAGGGTAAAACAGTAGAGAGGCTCGGTTGAGCGGGGTGGTCAAAGGGAGAAATAACAAAATATGCGCAAATGCGCGGGACTTGATCTTTGAACGTTAATCTAGATCCATACAAACACAAGACAAAATCGGGTTCACCAACTCACGCCATGTGAAGCCGTGAAAGCTCAGCTATTTATTATCTTTTCTTTTTTAGAGTTGTGATTTTCAGGCATATCTTATAACAAGTCCTTAGTACGCTACCCTATAGGAGAGAGAGTACTGCCAGAAGAGTATCCCATACTTGTCCTCCTCTTGTGTAACCTGTAGTTTGTACTTTTTGGAGTCCTTGTAACCCTTCCTGTATCCCTACTCAGCCAAAGAAAAGAGAGAGGAAGCCGATAGGCGAAACCAATACTTCGGTTCTCGCTCGCAACGGAATCACCCGTGAGCGTGCAAGAACCTACTCGGACGCAGGACAATGAGATAGACACCCCCGTGAAAGCGTGGCCTATGCTCAATACTTCGGACAGGGTCGATGCTCTCACAACAGAGAGTCACCATTGGTGACCAAGTCCTACTCGCCTACGTACGATAGAAGCGTCATTACTTCAGAAATCCAGGCGATACACAAGGCAGTTGCAGACTGGGTTTTGGGCTTTAATCCTTAGGGGTCGCACTCGCTCAAGGGAGTAGGGTTTTGGACCCCCTCCAAGGTACCTGAAAACAATGAGGGCTTTATGAACCCGGTACAATGATAGTCCATTACGGATTTTAATTAAGGTCAAAGTTTATTTAACAGTCCCCTTGTTTTAATTTTTTTTGGGTTTTCATTTTTTTTTTATTCTGTTTCATACCAGCGCCTAACGTTTTGGTAGATTTTCATTTAAGTCCTAGGTGCTCAAAATCAGAGGAAGATAGCGGAAAAGCCGTGCAAGTGGTTCCATGATGGAAATCTCACCATTGAATCGAATGATGCATGCTGAGTTAGAAGACTTACAGTGCATCCCAGCTCTCTCCATGTGGTATGCAAAACAGAATTTTTAAACCTATCTACATGTCGGTATGCAAGGCACAAAATCGCCCTAAACATAAGCTGTTATTAGCGTGAAGAACCATAAGTCGCTCATTCATCTCTAGCCTGAAGGGTCCGGTCTTGGCTCACCCCTCCTCTGTACTCAACACACTTGAGCTTAGGAGAAAGCGCTTTACAGGGCTCGCTGCGGCACAAGGGCTAAGAGATAACTGAACGTCTTGTTTAAGTTTGACTAGATCCAAGCGAAGTATACTATAGGAACATGCATTCTTATTAATGTTTGGACCTAGCTACCGAGTCAAGCAACCTATATCTAGGGGCTCCAAGCATACAAAACAAAGTAAAAGAAAGGCGGAAAGCTCAAAACTTCGGAAAACAAAGAAAATAAAGCGATGAAAACTCGAAAAGCCGCGATGAGGCCCCCAGGTGAACAATCACCCGGGCATTGGACCTCATTGTGAAGAGTAGAGTCCTGTTTAATTACACGCCAAAATTTTCTCTCTCTCACCATAAATTACAAAATAAATAATCCTAAATATCTACACCTATCTAATCCTCCTCTCTTTGCTTCCTTGGTGCTCTCTCCAGATGGTCATGAGAAGAAGACCATCCTCCTCCAGGCTTGGCTGCATTGGCCTCCTAAGAAGCCATCCTCGCGTGGCGGGCCCTCGCATCAAGGTCACAAAAAGAATGCATTAGTAGAGCTCAATCAATCAAATGGAGCAGATGAAATGATCACAATAAATAAATAAATTAAGCATGGTGATTAATAGCAATAAAAATATCTGCTCACAAAAATGAATGATAAATCAAAAAAAATTTATACAAGAATGACAAAATAAATTAGGCTATGCTCATTGCTCCCCGGCAACGGCGCCATCTGATAACAGCAAATATTCAGCAAGGGTCACCATAATAAATGTATCAAGTGTCGCTGAGGCGACCACTCACCGAACATTGGGTGTTAATCAGCAATTAACCCACAATGAAAGAATAAAACAATTAAGCTCAAAAAGAAATGTGAATTAATCTTTTTTTACTCTACCATAAAATGTATAGGGAACAAGCATGTAGAGGTCGAACCACAGAGAGCAATCCAAAATGCAATAGCCTACATGTATCTCAGAGTCATCCTTGTGTGGGTTTTTAATTAACTAAATTTTTTCATTTTTATATTATTATATATATATATATGTATTTTTTGTTGTTTTAAATAGTATAATTAGGTAAGATATGTATATAAAATATAAATTTATAAATATATGTATGCCCATAAAGGGTAAGTATATAGCTTATAATACATACAATATATATGTATAGGTAGATAAAATATTATATATATATATATATTTCTTTTTTTTATAGGGTTAATAAATAAATATAAAAATACATATAAGTAATTAGATATATATATATATATTTAGGAAATACATATATATATAAAGGGGTACTATAATATTTACAAAAATACTCAAAAATAGTCAAAAATTCAGGAATAAAGTCTTTTTGGGATTTTCATGGTTTTTTACTGTTTTTGTGATTTTTGGGCATTTTTGAAAATATTTTTTGTATTTTTAAATAGCAAAATAAGAGCAAACAGTGGAATAAGGTCTGGCTGTAACAAAAATAGATATTAAAAATAGTAAACAACCTCAAAAATTTTCCACACTATTTTTCTAATAAAGATAATAAAATATAGCAGAAATAGGGACTGAGTTCATATTTTTCTGATTTTTCTCTGAGTTTTTATATTTTTTTGAAATTGTTGGGTATTTTTGAATTTTTAAGGTTTTCCTTTTGAGATTTTTAGGGATTTTTGGACTGGCACTAAAATAAGTCAAAATACACCATAGGGAATTTTTTGGAATTTTTCGAGGCATTTTCATATTTTTTGGGATTTTATACGTTAGACAGTGAATGAAAGACATGTTTTTGATTTTTAATAAACGCAAAAATGCAACAAAATGAAAAACTAAAAATGTAGCATTCAAGCACAACCAAACCGGAGCTTAAATCTATTTTTGCAAGATTTTTCGAATAAGTATGAAGCACAAAATAAATAGACAAGGCATTCAAAAAATAAATGGCCTGGCAGGGCATTTTTGCAAATAAAATAGTCGACAGGGGCATACATGCAAAAATCACAATAAAAATACACGTGAACTTTTATTTTCAGGACCATTTTACAATTACCAAAAACCGGCACGGTTTACATGCAAATTTCACGCGCCTCACGTGCTTGCTGCACGTGAGACGCGGAAGGACTACAGTGTAAATCTTAAACCATCGGGGGGTCCTTCTGTAAAATATACATCTTATTTACAACGTGACTTTTTATTTTTGGTATTAAACTATAAATACAAAAAGGCGGGGGCTAGATGTGAAATTTAACCCCAAATAAGGCGTGTCATCCAACGGCTGGACCTCGTCCACTTGCCACGCATCGTGCTCCTGTCGGCCGATGACGATTCGTAGATGACGGCGGAGATTAGATCAGCCTCGCTGATCGAACGGTTGGTGCAGTGCTTCATCTGACGGTCCTGGTTCAATCGGGGCCGAGTCCTTCGATCTGACGGTGCTGAAGCTGCCTGGAGGAACAAGGAAGAAGCTCGCCCCCGGCGAGCTTCGATCGGGCAGCTCAGGCTCCTCCGGGCACCTTCCTTGCCTCTGACGCGCTCTACTCGTAGCTGATGACATCCCGCGTTGACTGATGGTGCTTTCATAGCTCCTGGGGGCCCGAGTCGATGGAGCGAGGTCGGAGAAGAAGGGGACCCCCAGGAACCTCTTCCTGGGTCAATGCAATCCCATAAGGGCTCTATTCCTCGATGTACCTGCACATGAAGAACCGCGGGCGAGAGAGATATCTCCTCGACCCGGGGTTTTGAAGCTGCGATGCAAGATGAAGGTGGGCGGAGGGGCTCCTGCGAACGGCGGAGGAGGAGCCCCGATTCGCCAAGACCTATGGTCCTGGGCTGAACAAATGGGTGCGATAGATGGAGAAGCCGTTGAGGTTTGAAATGGGATGCTCGGGGCGGTCGGAGACAGTCGAGACGATGGTGGAGAAGTCGCCGGAGCGGAGCTCCGGCGAACTTCGAATTTTGATTTTTAAGCTAAGGGAATTAACTAAAACCTAATCTAATGACTGGAATGGAAAACTAACATTAAAAGCTAACTAAAAATGGATAAATGGACAGCTCTTATACCTGGGGGCCTCCAGGGAGCAGGGCGGACGCCGGAGCTCCGCCGTGACAAAATCCTCCTCTCTTCGGCCGATTCGAGGCACCAGCACACCCCCCCTGTCACGAGGAATGTTCCAGGACTAGAATCTAAGCTTAAGATCGGATTAAAAGTGGCCAAATTCGAGGAAGGAGGCGGAGCTAATTATTTATAAACATTGGCAAGGGGCCTTATTACCCGGCGATTATTGACTGATCCAATGAATATCTCGTTGATCTATGATTTTCGCGGGCATCATGGATGATCAGAGGACAAATCTTGTGAAGGAAGCGAGCCAGGATGATGGAAGGGATGGCCGCGAAAAATGGAGGAAAATCGGGGATTTGATAGTTCAGAGGCGCCAGGCAAGGGATGGGACAGTTGACCAGGGGGTCAACGAAGGCCGGCGCCTCATTGGGCCACGTCAGCCGCTACAAGACAAAACAAAAAATTTGATTGGAAATTAATTTATTTGACACCTTAAACGATTTTATTAATTTTTTCTTATAAAATGAAAAATGTGTATTATTTCATCTAGTATTTATTAATGATTTTTATTGAATTTTTCGAGGTGTTTTATTATAGTTTTATTTGAATAATGTGTATATGTATGTATTTACATGTATTTTTATGTATTTTATTTTTAATTTGTTTATTTTCTTTTATTATTTTATTGGCTTATTTTATAAATTTATAATTTATTTTTGTGAGTATAAAGGTATTTTTGTTTGATTTTTATGAGTTTGTTTTATTTTTTAATAAATAGGTATAGGTGTATGTAGGTATACTAATAGGTGTTTTATCTGTGTATTTTATACACTTAATTTATTTATTGTATATTCTTGATTTTTATTTTGGGTTTGTATTTTTAATGAGTTATTTCTAATGTATACATTATTATAAAAATATAAAAGAATAAAAGAACCAAGGAATAACATCCTTTATATATATATAGGTATATAGCATAGGTATTTTGTCTATGAATTTTGTATACTCATTTTATTTTACAAATTATTTTTGGTTTTTCTTTACTTTTAATATGTGTATGCATTATATATATTATCTACACAATTCTAAAAAAAATATATAAATTTATAAAAAGAATGTATATTGAATAAAAAGAATATTTTAATCAGTCCTATATACAAGAAGGGCCAAAAACCTAACTTCTGTTTATGGACTCCAAAAATTACGAAACCAATTTTATAAAATAGTTCTTGGAATGCTATATACAATTAAAGGTGAGTTTGGGTGATTTGGAGTTTTTATTTGCAAGATATGGATCTGTGAAGTTGAGATTTTGGCTTTTTATTTTGTGCATAAAATGTACACTGTGTATTATTTTTGCACAAACTCAATTTTGTATTTTTATTTACATTATTATCTACAACTTTTATGTACAAAGTTTCTTTATTTGATGAATAAATAATTATGTACAAAAATAGGTGCCAAAAATGCATAAATAAATGAATTAATAAATGAGGTATTATTGTACACTGGCCCTTATCTCCCCCTACTTTATTCCTTGTCGATCAATACCATACTGGTCTTGGTCTCGGGGTTTGTGTCATAAAATATTTGCAATATTTTATTCCTTTTTCTTTTCTCCTCTTTATTCTATAATTTTGGCATTAAAACCTTATTTAATGTGGACTTAATACAATGAATCATGAATGCTATTATGTACAATTTGATGCTATTTACATGCATTTGTTGGGGTTTTTGAGGCCAAAATGATAGAATAAAGGTGATGAAATGGAGATTCATCAATATGCTATATTTAGGATGTGCTTTATCCTAAGTATAGGGGGGAATGATTTGTATTGTTCATTTTCATCTTATTCATCACTCTTGTTTTTGCCTATACTTAGGGATAATCTACCCTAAGTATGGGGGGAAATGTTGTTCATATTGTCTTTTTTTTGTTTTTTTCGTTGTGTCTGTACATTCTCTTCATCGATTTTTCTCTTTTGTATATTGTTCTATATTTAGGATTACTTGATCCTCAGTATAGGGGGGATCACCGACTTCTGTTTCATCCTTTCTTTGAGTCGTTGTAGCATAGGAGTCTTTTCACTTTTCTGTACTTAGCACGAGTTATGTCTTCCTTTATTGCTCTCTGATCACTATGAGGACATAGTTCGAGCTAAGTATGGGGGGTGTCATATATATTGTATATATACTTTAGACATAACTCGTACTTTTAAATATGATTATTTTAGGGGATATGTATATAAATTCCTAAAATACACATGTGTGTATATAGACTTCGATTACCTTAAAAAAACAAGAAAACCCAAAAAACAACAACAACAACAACAACAAACAAAAACAAACAAAAAAAATCTTTGTAGATACTTGTCTATTTTACTAACCCTTTTTCCTTAAAAAAACACTAAAAAAACTACAAAAAAATAAAATCTATGAAAAGTTACATAAAAAACTCTTTTCACATGTGCATCATTTTCCTTTATCTTCCAAAAACCCATAAAAAGTTCAAAATTAGAAAATTGTTTCAAAAAAATTGCTTTCTTTTTGCATTGTATATATTTCTTGCATTTGTATGTGCATTTTTCAGGATAGTATTGACATTTAAACAAAGTCTGGAATAAAATTAAAGAATGGAGTCTAGTTGGACCTTAATCCACTTAATTTCAGAGGAACCTTATAAGAAATGGAGTTAAGACATTTTAGGTCCTAGCGACTTAATTCATTGAGTCCATAAGACTATGTTCACATGTCATCTTGATTAGTCAAAATAGAATATTTAGCAACACATGCATGATTCTTTAAGACTGTGGCACTCTACATGTAGCTCTTCATGGAGGAAGTAGTGAGGAGGCAGAATCTTTTGGCTTGGAGTAGCATACGAGGGTAGTACATCTAGGCAGAACCTCTCGTCTTCCTCTAGGGAGGGTTGTGCATCTCAACCTGATCTAGTAGCATTGAGGTCTAAAGATAGGTTGTTGTAGGGTTGCAATAATGCTTTAAAAGAGGGATAGTCTACTAGCTCAAGAGGAAAAACTCATTATGTACATGCTACACCTTGTATGTATTTTCAAAAAAAGGAAGAGAAACAATGCAGAATCTTCAAAAGTGGACATGCATGATTGAAAAGTAAAATGCTTGCCAGAGTGTATATACAAGGATAAAGAAAAAAAATTATAAGAGCTTTAAAGTCAAATTTTTGTAAGCTTGCAACTGTATGACTTGGCTACATTGGTCATGCATCCAAGGATAGGTAGCTACACTGGTTACCATCCATTCTTTTCTCCATCTCCTCTTCTTGAGCTGGTTCTACTTGACTTAGAAGGGAATATCCCCGCTCCTCGAGGAAAGAGTTGCTAGATCGGGGGACTAGAGTTACCTTGTTGAGGGAGGTTGTTTCTTTGCTACTTTTGAGATGGGGAGCTATATTTCACTTACACAGTACAAGTAAAGATTCATAGTCATAAGAATTTGTGTATGTTGACTTGTTCTGACCTGACTGTTGAGGAGACCTGATCAGGAGACTTGTAGAACTTAGAGGTTGTTAGGTTTAAATCCATTTCCCATTAAGGTTCCGCCACACTAATAATCCAAAGGTCTGAAAGAGCTCCATACTACAATTTTATGAAGATAAGTTTAATATTCAATATTGTCCTAATTTCTTTATTTTTCTTTCTTTGTCTTTTTATTCACTTATTCTTTTAAATAAGTGTTTGCTAAGGGACTAGCAAAGGTAAAGCATAGGGGAATAATGAATCTGCATTTCATCATCCTTATTCATTTATTTTAGCTTAAAATCCCTTATAAAATACCTATATATAATAGTAACTTCATATTCTTACTAACTTGCATCTGTGTGTAAATATTGTACACTTATTACTATTTTAAACTAAAATAAATAAATAAAGAATGAAAGGAGAAAAAAGATTGTATATATGTAATAGATACATGCTGACCCGAACCCCGAGAGAAGGTCAAGACGTAACCTAATCAACCATGAATAAAGTAGGGGGAGATAGGGTCCTTAATCAGAAAATCCAAAAAATGTGTATTGTAAATATTTGTATACTTAGACTATTTTATTTTTATATAAATTAACTTCAAATTAAATCATTTTCAAAACAAAAGTTGTAAAAAAATATTTTTTAAAAAATAAAAATATCTGTAAAATAAAATCATGTATAGAATAAAGGCAACCACATCCGGAAAAAGCCATAAAGCGAAAATTGAAAGACCAATTCCGGCTTCATTCGAACTCAAATTGAACCAAACTCGCTTACATTGTATTCTAAATTAAATTATCTTTAAAATGGCTATCATAGTTTTTACAATTACAGTTGAAAAGTTGATTTTCTAGGGTGGTTTGTGCAATTTTACCAATTATTTGTACATATTATATTTGTAAATACTTGTAAGTATTTTTTTATAATCATTTAAAATAAAAAAATAATATAAAAATTTTAAAACAAAACAAAAAACCTAATTCCCTTATTTAACTAGGCATATAATGTACCATATGTATATAATCAATTCCCTTAATTAACCCTTACAAAAAAATAAAAAAAACTAGCATTTATTATTCAATTTAATAAAGTGATGAAAATAAAAAATAATTTTTGTAAATAAATTTAACACTAATTTCCTTTTTTATCTTTATCTCATTTCAAATTCTTTCTTATCTCTTTATCTCCATTCATTTTTTAAAAAATTCGAATTCGAATTCAAATTCAATTAATCCTCTATTTAGTTGGCTCATCCTCCCTCATTCTCACTTGATCAATCTTTGGTGAGAGGAGCCTATTCTCCGAGAGCTATCTTGTCGTAGAAGGGTGCCCAGCCTCCGAGTCATCCGGTGACAGCGAGTCGACCGTCGTCAAGGAGATCACAGTCTTTTCCGCTCCTAAGGTGAGATCCATTTTTCTTCTCTTATTGTTAACTTAGGTTAATCATAGTCTAATTTCATTGTCATTTCTTCTCTAGATTTTAGAACCATACACCACGATTTTATCTGAATTTAATCTGATATTTCATCTCATCTTCTTGATCCCTTCGCTTCACGTTCTACCTCCACGATCTTCCAACTTCGACCGCGTACGGTGGTCAGAGGCACGAATCCATTCCTCATTATTCGTCGGATCCCTGTTCATGTATTTCGATTTGATTTTGGGATTAAGCTGTCGTGCTCATGTCCTAATTTTATTTATAAATACAAAATATAAAAAAATAGTTTTTCATCGTAACATTTGTTTTGCAGGGATAAAGGAAAAAGATTAAAAAAATATAAAATATAAAGATTTGTTTAAAAAAATAAAAAAGGTCAATTTTTCCTCTATTTCTATTTTATATAAAAATAATAATACTAAAACAAAAATAATAAAAAATAAATTTGGGATGGCACTATACCGCTCCCGTCATTGCAGCCGCGACCTCCTATAGCGGCCTCCGCCACCACCGCCCATTCAACGTCGGCCCACGCAAGCAATAGCCCTGCAGCCCGCACAGACCCTCTCCTCGCCAGCGCCCACGCGCCCCACTGCACGAAGCCCCCTCCTCTGGGCCAGCAACACCCATCAGCGGCCCATCCACCATCCTCCTGGAGTATCGCCACCGCCCTCATCCCTTCAGCCTCGACGGTCATTGATGTCGGCCAGCACCGCCCTCCGTAGAATGCAGCCACCAGTCATCGCGTCGCCCGTGCGCAAGTGCACGGCTATCCGCCATCGCTCCTTCACCCAACGACCAGCCTGCAGACGCCGCATCCCAGGCGCCCCCTTTTGCGTAAAGATCGCAGCCTCCCACCGCCTCTCGCATCCCTGATGCCCACCGCATCTCGCATCCCCGGTGCCCACCGCCTCTCGCATCCCCGATGCCTGCCTTATAGCTCCGCTGATCTGCAAGAGAACGAGAGTGGCGGCAGCATCCCCCTGTGGCACCTTTTATTTGAGAATGGAGAACCCTAACATGGTATTGAAAAATTTTTTGGGCAAATATCATTCGACCCCCCAGAAGTCATGTGATTTGCAATAAGGTCCCTTCCAACACTCAAGCACATGCTTTGCACGTTTCTCTAAGGGTCTGTTTGGATAGTGGGTTTAGGTGGGTTAAACTGGTTGCAGGTAACCCATTTTGGGTTTTGGTGTTTGGATAGAGGGCTAAATATGGGGTGGGTTAGAAGTGGGTTTATTGTGATATGATTGTATTGGAGTTTGAAAAAGTGAGTAGTTATTGTGATGTGATTGTATTGGAGTTTGAAAAAGTGAGTAAAAGTGGGGTAGTTTATAATTTTTATATGATATGATGGTATAATATATTATTTTTTGATGTAATTGATGATGAAGTATTGATTTATTTAATTTTTTTATAAAGATAAAAAGTGGGACCCACGTGAAGGGAGAAAATATGGGGTAGAGAAGTTAAACTACCCCAAGGGTGGTTTAACTTGATATCCGAACGGCACCTAAGGTATATTGCACATTTTTACCTGCAAATTATTTTTGTTATATTTTATTGAGAAAACTCTAAACTATTTGTAGTTTAGTCATGTTATTCAGACTATTATTTTGCATGTCCTTTTATATTAAAATAATTGTTTTCATGGCTTCAAAAATTCTACAAAAAATGTATATATTCCTGTTGTGTTCCTCTTCATAGTTTATATATTTAATAACATTTTATTTTTATTTTGTATTTTAAAAAATTCAAAAAACTGCATCATTTTCTCTGTCTGAATTTGAAAAAATCATAAAAATTCAAATATTATGTAAAAAATTCCAAAAAAATAGATTAGGTGTATTTTATTATCCTTTAACTTATATCCAATTTTCGTGATTAATTATTTATAAAATCCAAAAAAATGCAATATACTAAAAATCTTAACAAAATTTATATGAAATTGTAGAAAAAAATGTGATTTGAGTACTTGTTGTAGATGATTTCTTATAGTTTTTTAGAAAAATAATTTTTACAATTTTAGATTTCATTTAATATTTTTAAATTATGAAATAGTCTTGTTTATTCACTGTATGTATTTTCCTTTGTTTTTATTCATTTTAAAAATCCTAAAAAAACTAAAAATCTCTGAATGTTACAAACAAGAAAAAACTCCTAAAATACAAAAATATTTTATTTGAACATTTTTGTTATATTTGAAAAATCCAAAAAATATTGCTTTTGTACATGAAATTGTTTTGAAAATAATATTTTTGAAAATAAAAAATTGTAAAATTCAAAATCATTAAAAATTTGAAACTCATAAAATAAAAAATATATATATCAAAAAATTGAAAAAATTAAAAAGACAAAAATTCACAAAAAACCAAGATAGTTTGCATTTGAGATTCCATGTTTCTTTTAATTGATTTTATTATTATTTGAATAACCCTCAGGAAATGTATCCTCCATAAGTTCGATCATGTTGCTATGAGTATATAAGTAGCAAAAATTTCTCTCGCTTCATTATTCTCTTGTAATTAATTTTGTAGCTTGAGAAGAAAAAATTGTTTGTTTGATGTGGGATAATTGGGTTGCAATGACCATTGCGCATTTATTTTCATAAATAATTTAAATACTCAAAAATCTCGTTCGACAACATGTGTTTCATATTTATTTATCTCCTCAGTTTCTTGCTAAGTAATATAAGTATCCTTAGAGGATTTTGTGAATTCCTTTATTTCATTCTTGTCTTGGCTTTTAAGGATATCATCCTCTAAGAATTTCACGTCCTTAGAGATAAATACCTTTTGAATCTCAAGGTCATAAAGTTGGTATCCAATACCATCCTTTACATACCAAATGAAGTAGCACTCTCTGGTGCAAAATTCTTGCTTACTTGTGTCCAGGTTCTTAGAAAAGACCAAGCAATCTCAAATCATAATGTCTTTAACATTGGGTTAGGTTCCGAACCTAATCTCATAAGGGGTTTTTAGTATAAATTTGCTAGGAATCTTAATAAAGATATATATTATAGTCTCTATTGCACATCCCCTAAAACTAAGAGGTAAATGTGTTTTACTCATCATTGATTTGACCATATCCATGCTGGTCCTATTGCATCTTTCAGCAACACCATTTAGTTGCAGAATTTCAGGAGGAGTGAAATTGGATAAAATTCCTCTCTCATAAGGTATTCCTTGAATTCAATTAAGATGTACTTACCAACTCAGTCAGATCGAATATGTTTAATGGCCCAATCGGTTTGGTTCTCAACTAAATCCATAAATTCTTTTAACTTTTTAAAGGTTTCATGTTTATGATGTAATAGGAAGATAAACCTATATCATGAATGGTCATTAATAAATGTCAAATAATATCAATCTCTATTTTGAGTTGTGGTAATGAAGGGATCACATACATCAGTATGTATTAGGTCAAGTATACCTTCGCATCGTGTACCTTTATTTTAGAAGGGTACTCTGATCATTTTTCCTCAAATTCAATGTTCGCAAGTAGGTAAACTTTATATATGTAGAAAATATAATGGTTCATATTTTACCAATATACCGATCCTATCAACAGATAAATAACCAAGTCTTTGATGCCAAAACATGGTTAAATAATTTCCATCCTCTCCAGATCTTTTAGGATTTTTATTAATGGTAGTAACATTCATGACAGATTCATTAATACACAATTCAAAGAGTCCACTAGGAGTTAGAAAACCATCTACAATATGTTTACCATAACCACTTATGATAAGTTTATAACAATAAATGAATGAATATTTATTTCTAAGTAATTTATATATAGATAATAAACCCCTTCTAACATCTAGAATATAGAGACATTCTCTATGTAATAGGACACCCCCACTAGCTAATGATAGTCTACACCACCCGAGGACGACTACTGCAATAGTTGCATCATATCCCATCTAGATGACTTTCTCCCCTTCATCAAGTTTTCTGGTTTCCTGAAATAGATGCAATAAATTGCATACATGAACATAAACACTAGAATCAATGACCCAACTACCTTCTTGTAATACGAGAAAATTGATTTCAATGACGAAAGTAGATTTTAGACATGTTGGAGCCTTACCCTTTTCTTCATTTTCACATAATATATACAATTTCTCTTTTAGTGCCCCCGTCTTGCAGTAATGACAATCATCGACTTTCTTTGATGCTATTAGTGTGGAATCTTGAGAGGACGAGCCATCAACTTGAATCTTCTTCTTCTTATGGTTCGGACCCTTCCGAGAACCTTACTTACGACTATGATTTCCCTTGAACAATATTTATCGACCTCAACTTATTCATGTGGTATGATACAACAAAGTTGTTGAAAGATTTGGCAAAGACAACAAAATGAAGTCGGGCTGCATGTCTGCATCCATCTGTGCTCCAAGGGTATCCAGTTCAGAGATCTAACCATTCATTTTGATTACATGCTCTCTAACTGATGTCCCTTCCTACATCCTATGGAGAATTGTTATTTCAAGAGGTTATAATGTTGAATGTTGTTCAAGTCACCGAACATCTCCTTAAGATTCAACATCGTATCTTGGGTAGTGTCCATGTCCTCATGTTGCTTCTGAAGCACATTGGACAAAGACCCCGAAGTATAACAATGAGTGTATGAATGATCTTCATCACATTTTTCATTGTATTTTAGTTCTTTCAATGATGTAGGGTTTGCGTTCTAGTTCTTGGTGAGCTCATAGCCTATGCGCTCCGTCGAGAGAACAAGTTCAAAATTTCGAGCCAGTCCATATAAATTTTATCAGACCAATTGGTTGACCTCCACAAGCTTGCTGAGTGGGTTCATTGATTTCATATCTGAGATTAAGAAACACACTTATTTGAATATAAATAATTATACATTCAATTTATAATTATTTGATTAAGAAATTTTAAATCAAAGTTTTCTTTCCTTTTAAAACTTTGGAAGTCCATTCCCTTATTAAACTTTCAAAGCAAGAGATATACTTACTACTATATCTCTAGCAAGATCTAGGATATACCTTCTACCTTTGTTACATCCCAATAATATAAAAGAATATAACTTAGGTAAAGGAAGCGGGAACTCGTTCTACCTTGCAAGTCCAACTTGCATTTCCCAATTCGGTCTTTAACACCTGAGCCCACCACCCCTAAGGTGATGTTTACTCATTACTAAGTGAACTAACTGTCACCATGAATAGCACTCGCTAGGCACAATCCAATATCGCCTCAAAAATAAGAAAAACGATAATGGGGTTACTACACATACGGATTGTCTCTTTCAAGAGTCAATGAGCCCAATCCATGTGCACTTATACGTCAGAGTTATGACTTTGCATAGGCATCCCCACCGCACAATCCATAACGATGGAACCATTCACATTGACGGAGACCATGGATGTCATCATATGATCATCCATATCCAGTTCAAATTTCCATTATTCATTTTGAATCAAATCCTTATGATTAATTCCTACATGAGAACTATAGTTCTATTAATAATATATTGTTTACTTTAATTGTATTCAATTGATTAAACGATATTAAATTAATTATCAATCCAACGTAACCAACAAATAATTTAGTTTGCGTGATATTACTATAAAGTATACACCCTCCCATAGTACAATTATATTATTCTAATTAGTTGTTTAAAGTGAGTAGAGACTTCTCATGCTACCCTTCCTTGAAACAGATCTAACCAGATCAAACAGATAATGCTAATAGGGAGTGCTTCCACTGCAAATATGATGCATGGTGCCAATTAGTTAACCTATTAGCTTACCAACGGCCTAGACACCATCGTTGATTCTATTCAAGACAACACAATTGGTACAAATTGTACTAAGAGGTTCATTTGCTCTTGATGACCGACATGATAATATATAATAATCACTCATAAACTTAGGTATATTAAAATATTTTTAGTGTATTAAATTTCTAATCATATCAAGCAAATAAAGTTGGGTTCGCGTGTAAAAGTTGAACAACAAGTATTGTAATTTGAACTAGGGTTTTACCATGAAACATTCATTCAATGGAGGTTAATGATTATTAAATATTTCTTCCTCTCTAATATTAAACATCATTTAATCAGTGAAAATAAAGAATTTTTATGATTAATATTAAATTACAAACACATTAGAAAATGTTCTTGAGATGATCCAATCATCTTCCAACTCATCTTCACTAAATATCGCATATCTATGGCAAACAAAATCAGAATCATACAAAATAAATTCATGCGGTTTGCTGGTCTAAAAAGTAATTTAATAAATGTTGTAAAATATATTTTATGATTGGACAATAGTAACAAAAAATTGTTTAGTTACATATCTGAGTTTACAAGCAAAAAAATAACACCCTGGGAACTTTTGCTTTTAAAACGATGCTCGTTCGATGCCAACCATTAGCAAATCTTTTGGAGACATATTTAGAAATTCTAATTACATTTGAGTATCTCAAAAATTCGTTCAAAAGTACTATGCTAGCGGAAAATAAAAAAATCTCAATGAAATCACAGGACATGGGAATCATTCCCCTGTCGTTTAATCTTGATCACAAATAAGTATTATGGTTACCTCTTCTAGAGTGACCGTAATCCTCGTATTTCTAAATGAAGAGACCTCCTGTATCAAGTCCGATCTGACAGAGTGAGCACTTGTAGGCTTATGGATGAGACACGTGCATCCTGCAATCCAAGTTGATAATCCAAGCAAGGAACCTCCTAGTTTCAAATTGTGAAATTTGTATTCTTCATAATGAGCATGAGGCATCAAAGAAGACAAAGGTTCACGATTAGTCAACCCAACAACACAACTTCAACGCAACAACGATGGGGAAACTCTCAGGAAATGGTAGAGTGGATGACCACTGGTGTTTGAGAGCAGGCATGCTTGAATGTGTATGAGAGATAGAGAGAGAGAGAGAGTTTTTGTTGCTTCAACTTGTGTGTAGAAATGCTTAGGGTTGACCCTTCTTTTAAAAAAAATAGATAATTAGGATGCCCTTGTAATTGAAATCAATGGTCTAGATTTTATTGTAATATTTTGCAACAATAAATAATTAATTATTTAATAGAAATAAATAATTGAAGACATTATTCTATAAATTTAATTCTATTTATTTCAATTTAATATGGAATAATAAGGAAGGAGGAGAGCCTCCTTCCCATGTATGGTGGATGACCGCCATGGATATTCTCTCCTTGTCGGTTTCCACTCCTAATAGGAATGGAGCCTCCTCCTCTTTCCTCGCTAAGGAGATTCTCAATCTCGTCATATCTTTCACATGTTGCAACAACTTTTGTTGCTTTAATTTTCATTAAAATAATTCTAAATTATTTTGTGATAACTTAAATCATGCCATTGATAATTGTGAATCATATTCATCCATCCAGTATTAAATGTAAAACATATTTACATTTAATTGTACATGTGAATTCAATTCACAATTAATTGTATAACATGAATCCAATTCATATTAACTTAATTAGTTATAAATCATATTTACAATTAAAACTCTCTGTGACATTGTGAATCAAATTCACAATTCATATTTTATTATTGTTGATAGTGCTATCCACATTAATCATATCTATGATAATTAAATCCAGTTTAATTGTATTAGATGCCTCTCTAGATGTGTCCAAATAATGTGAATCATATCCACGCTATTAATGATAATTAAATCATATCTAACCATCAATTTTCCAATGCTAGGATATTTTCAACAATAGAATTAGTTTTGAACTCTTTAAAGAACAATGTGCTTTCTTTGTGGATACTTTGAGATAAGGATATAGTGACTACATATTCCATGTACAGTGACTTGGATACTAAGGTCTTATCTCATACCCAGATCTAGAAGACTAGATGTATGATCGAGCCAAATAGAATATCCAATCTTCTCATTGCATCTAAATCATAGTCAGATCAATGTCCAACATTTGTACTAATATTGGATAATGAATCCACTGAATGGAGTCACTAAAATCCAAAAAGAGCTCACCACTTCCTTGGAATGGAAGCATTACAGTTATACAATCGATTACGATTGCATCACCCTCGAGTATTCAGAATACTCGTACATTTTGCATACTGGATGACCTAGAATAAACTTGAATTCTAATCACATTTGAACTGTCTTCTTCAGGGTTTTATCATTACATTTATCATTTGATCATTTGGGGTTAGTATATATCATACGTTTTCCAAAAGCATATATACATACCTACAAATCATGTCATGCTTCTAAAAAAAGATGACCATCAATGAAATTTGGTTCGTCCCAATATCTAATAAGTGAGCTCATGTCTTCCGGTTCAGTAGTGAACATGTATGATCCCTTTGACAGATCGTATTACTTATATACCCTCATATTCATACAAATTCACTGATGTATAGACCTTGATTAGGTCATCAATCTAATGGTATGCCTTATGTATATACTTATGCATACAATAACACATTTGTCTCTGTTCAGAGGATGCGTAAATGTATCATGATAACATACGATATTGGTCTTGGTTATCTCGATCTCATTAAGTCAATTCTTTGACCTAACATATTGATAACCAAGAATTAAGCCGAAGTCATGTCAATCCACACAAGGCGGGAAGGACAGTCGCCGAGGCGACCTCAGACTAAATCCCTTATTAATCAACAGATAACCCATGACAATCAATCAAGCAATTAAGTACCAAAAATGTGGAGTTAAAATTTATTGTCTCTACCCTAAAATGCATAGCAGTAAGCATGTAGAGGTCGAACCACAAAGAGCAAAGCGGTAGCTTATGGTTATCTACGTACAACCAAGTCATAAATCTCCATAATTTTTTTGTGGGGTTTTTATTTGATATATTTTTTATTTTATTTTTGATTTTGTAATTTTATATTTTCTTTTTATATTTTTCAATTTTTATACTTCCTTTTGTTTTTTAAATTTAAATATAATATATATATGTAGGTGTATAAATACAATATAAGGTATATATAAATACTATATAGATAATAATATGTAAAAATAGTCAAAATAGAGTCAATAAGATATTTTTGTGATTTTTATATTTTCTATTTTTTGTTATTTTTCTGGAATGTTTGCTAATTTTATGTATTTGTAAAGCCAACAAAATACCTAATATTCGATTAATAAATAAACCGAAATTGATTTGGGTTTTAAAAATAATAAATAAGTCCCAAAATTATCCAAAGTAATTTTAATAGATAAATAATAATATATAGATAATTATAAAATAGAAAAACTTTTTTTGGCATTTTTGTGGAATTTTTATATTTTTGTTGGATTTTTTAGCTTTTTAATTTTTAAATTTTCTTTTTTCTTAGTTTTAGGAGTTTTTTATTTTATGGACTCAATGAATATCAAAATATACCATATATAAATTTTTTTGGAACTTTTCATTATGTTTTTTATATTTTTTGGAATTTTCTAAATTAGACTGGGAATATTTAGGGCCCTTTTTAATTTTAATAAATAGATAAAATGGAAAAAATACCAATTAAAAATTCAGGCGTGAATCTACAAGGCATGAGCATTTATCCCATTTTTTGTGATTTTTTGGAGAACTATAGGTATTTTTAATAATTTCATAATACATACAAAAGTACATATCCTAGTAGGGGTGTCTGTGCAAAAATACTAGAAATATTGAACGTTTATTTGAATTTTAAAGACTAATTTCCAATTACAAAAACTGCCAAGGCATATGTGCAAATTGACCACACGTGGTACTGCACGTGACTCAAACAAGTAGGGACCAAAATGCAAATGCATGAAAATTCAGGGACGTGCTCGCAATTTTTACAAAAATTATAATGTGAAATTAAATTTATTGGACTAACATTAATATACAAAACTACCAGGGGTATCCATGTAATTTTCCACCTCACGTTGGATGACACGTGAGGTGACACAGAATGGACCTAAAAGCAATTAAATAAATACAAGGTCCTTTATACAAATTTTCCATTTTATTTTATACTATATTTTATTTACATGACTAAATCAAAAATCTAATTTAACTGGGGTTAGATGTACAATTTACCCCATATATGCACTCCATCCAACAGTGCTATTCTTCTCACTTGCAACGTGTCTCTCATCCAACAGTCGATGACGGTTCGTCGATCAGCGGCAGCGATTAGATCACGCAATGCGATCCAATGGTTGAAGCTGGCCTTGATCGGACGGTTCTTTGTTGATCTGGAGCAGCGTTCTTCATCCAACGATATAGGAGGGGGCTGGAAGAACGGGAACGAAGCTCGCCGATGGTAAGCTTTGATCGATCGATACGCGCTCCTTCGGGCTCCATTCCCTCCACCGAGGGCCTCTACATGTTCCTGGTGCTCCGTCGCGTCTAAGGATGGCTTCAACGAGGCTCCTGGAGCTCTGGAGTGCTCAGGCGAGGTTGTTTGAGAATGAGAGCTCCAAGTGCCTCCTTTCTTCAAAAATTGACTCCTATTGGAGTCGTTTGGCTCTCCAGACCCTGCAATGAAGTACCCACAAGCAAAACGATGGTCCTGTGGCCTTATTTGGGCGAAAGGGATGAGAAATGTGTGCGGCGGAGGTCTCCGGCGAACGGCAGAGGTTGAGACCTTGATGTCCCAAACCACGATGGATCAGAGTGAATGGAAGTGCCTGGGACGTGGGGAAGGTGATAAGGGATGCGATGAGGTTGATCAAATGGTCGGAGGGGCAATAGTGGTGCACGGTGGAGCTTCCGGATTTCGACTCCGGCGAAGTACGAATGGAGAATTCATGCTAAAATATTACACTAATTATTAAACTAAATGCATAAATGAAATACTAGACCAAAAACCTAACTAAAAATGAAGAAATGCACAGATCTTACCTGCCGGGAAAGGCATAAAGCAGAGGTCGTCGACGCGGAGGCCATGGGTGCAACTCTACCACCCGCCCAGACCCTCCAGGGCTCCTCCCTATCACGAAGAAGCTCTCTAGACCGAAGCGGGGGATGAAAAGGATTTAAAGTTGACTAAATTTGAAGAAGGAGGTGGAGGTCTTTATTTATAGGCATTGTGACACACCCTTATTGACAGTAGTAAATCAAAGAATCGATTGCGTTTTTAGGTGATCCAAGGCGATGGCATGGATCTCTGATGGTCCATGATCATTTTATCTTCAGGAAGCGAGGTTGATAGATGGACGAGATGCCCAGGAAAATAGGGAGAAGATAGGAGAAAAGCAGATCTGACGCCCAGGAGCTTGGATGGGATTGTTGACCCGAGGTCAATGGTCCGAGCTCTGCCATTGGGCCACGTCAGATCACTAAATTACAAAACATCAATTTTATTCAAAAATAAATTTTTAAAAATAGTAAATGATTTTAGTAATTTTTGTATATAAAAAAATATTTATTATTTTATGTAGTATTTTATTATGATAGTTATTTATTTATTTGTATTTATTACAAGTTTATTTTTAATGGCTTATTTATAGATATATTTACATATATTTTGTACATTTATATTTTTATTTTATATATTTTATTTTATTATTTTATTCTTTTATTTTATATATTTATAACATATTTTTGTGAATATAAATATATTTTTATTTTATTTTTATGATGTTATTTGTACACTTAAATAAATAAATATGTTAATTGTATATGTATATTTATAGGTATTTTCCCTATGTTTTATGTATACTTTTTTATTTTAATGTATTTTATATTTTTTTAATTTGTTTTTTAAGGGGATATAGATAATATTTAGAATATTATAAAAATATGAATGAATAAAGAATTAAAGAATATATTTCCCTTCTATTTATATACATATAATAACATAGGTATTTTATCTATGTATTTTTATAGACTTACTTTATTTTACATTTTTCTTCAGATTTTATTCTAAATTTAATATGCACATGTGTTATAAATAATTGTTACAAAATTATAAAATATGAATTGGTAAAAATAATGAATAAATTGAATATTTTAATAGGTAGAATGTACAATCGGGGTCAAAAACCCAACTTCTACACAGTAACTCCAAAATTATAAAACCACCACATTAATTAGCTTGTGAAAAGTTATATACAATTAGAGGTGATTTTGATATGTTTTGACTTTTTATTTGAAAGATATGGCACTGTGAATTTGGTTTCTGACTTTTTATTTTGTGTATAAAATGCACACAGTGTATTATTTGTGTACAAATTCAATTTTGTATTTTTATTTACATTATTATCTACAACTTTTATGTACAAAGTTTCATTATTTGAAAAATAAAAGATAAAGAATAAAATAGGTGTCAAAATGCATAATTAAAGAACGAATAAATGCGGTATTTATTGTCTTTTTGGCCCTTACCACCCTACTTTATTCCTTGCCGACCAAATCAATTCTTGCCTTGGTCTCAGGGTTTAGGGTAATAAAATATTTTCAATATTTATTCCCTTTTCTTTTCTTCTTTTTTTCTATAATTTTGGCATTAAAAGCCTTATTTTATGTTCAATAAATACAATAACTCATGGATGCTATTATGTACAAATTAATGCTATTTACATGTAGTATCTATGGATTTTAAGGCCAAAACGATATAATAAAGGTGATGAAATGGAGATTTATCACCCCCTATACTTTCCTTTGCTAGTCGCTAGAAAACACTTATGCAATAAGTACAAAAAAATAAAGAAGAAAAGAAAAAGAATGAATGAATATAATTGCTTTCAGTTATTAAATAGTCTTTACAAAATCAAAGTTTGGACCTCAGATTAGGCCTTGATGTGAGAATGTGTGCAGAACCTTGTCGGGAACCAAATTTAAGACACAACAACCTTCGAGAGTCACAGAACTCGGTTCAAACCACATCAATAGCTAGGTCAGAACTGGCCTACATCATACACAAACCCTTATGACTATGAAGCTGACTTGGACAGTGCAAGTGATAGTGGCTCTCCCCAACTTAAATGACAAAGGAACTGACTTCTCCAGAATGACAACCCAATGATTCCCTAATCCAGCTCTCTATCCTCGAGGAGCGGGGTATTCCCTTCTAAGTTCAAGTGGCATCTAGCTCAAGAGGAGGAGGTGAAGAAAAGAATGGATGGTAGTTGGTGTAGCTACCTATCCCGGGATGCATGACCAGTGTAGTCAAGTCATCGAGCTGCATGCTCACATGGTATAACTTTGTTGCCCGAGCTTGCTTATTTTCTATACAGCATATATACATACTCTGGCAGGCATTTTATTTTTATTTTCAAGCCTGTCTATTTTTTTGGAGTTTTTTTTCAAACATACTATTCAAAGCAACATTTACATAAGGAGTTTTTCCTCTTGAGCCAGAAGACTATACCTCTTTTGAAACTTTATTTCAACCCACACTCTCCTGTCTTTAGATTTCATGGAAACTAGACCAGGTTGGGATGCACTTCCCTCCCTAGATGAGGACGAATGTTTCCACTCGTGTGCATCTCAGACTAGCAAATCCAACCCCTCACCACTCCAACTAAGTTGAGCCAAGTGAAAGGTGAAAGTGTCCAAATTAGTTCACGGCCGACAAGAGTCATGTGTATGTCTCAGAAAATTCTAGTTAGTCAGTTGAGGTGACTTGAACCCAACCCTGAGTCTCAAATAATTAAGTCCTATTTGACCTGAAGTACCCTAAACCTAGTTCCCTTAAGGTTCCAGTGCAATTAGGTGCAGTAAGGTCCAACTAAGCTCCAGTCTTCGACTTTATTGGAATAGTTCACTCATCAAAATTAATCAAAGAATAATAGGTTACGCAAATACTATGTACACTGATGCAAAGAATGATGCAAAATCTTTTCAAAGAATTTGAAAACAAATAGGTTTTAGACACAAAGAATCTTGCAAATAAAGAAAATTTTTTATACAAAGTATAAAATATATATAGCTATTTACACCGGCATGCTTCTTTTTATCTCTTTATAAGAATTGAGAATTTACAGGGTCTATATATTTACTTATATTATTTAGTTATTCATGTACATCTTGTAAAGAATTCTATGTTTATTTATATATTCATTTCCATTTAATAATGCATTTATTCCACAAACTTATTTGAAAACAATTTTTGAAAACTATAGTACACAGTATTTTTTGCAAACATTTACAAACATTTGAAAGCTATTTTTCAATGATTTTTAAAATAATATATATATATATATATATATTTCAAAAAAAAGTTACAAAAAATTTTCCAAACCATTTGCAAATAGGTTTTCAAATCTTTTATTTCACACAAAGAAAAGAATTTTTGTAATTCAAAATATTTTTACAAGGGTTGAAAACATTTCACAAAAAGTTTTCCAAACAGGTCACGCCATTTTTTAAATCATTTTGCAAAAACATTTTTAACCTGATTTATTAATCAATATATAGTAAAAGAATGGGTACATATTTTTACATGGAGATATATTTTATGTACATAAGGGTTTTGATTATTAAAGGAATTACAAGGGATTATCGCTCACTTTTATAAAAACTTTTTAGTATAGTTTGTACTCTCCTTAAACTTATTTGAAAATCATTTTACAACAGTTTTGAAAACTATAGTCCAACATAATTTTCACAAATAGTTTTTACAAAAATGTACACATATTTGAAAATCATTTTGCAAAGGTTTTTCAAATAGTATATATCGATGTTTCAAGATATTTTTGCAACCATTTTTCCAACCATTTGCAAATCGCTTTTCAAACATTTTTATTTCACACAAAGGAAATAAATTTTTGCAAACAAAAATATTTACAAAGGTTGAACACTTTTTACAAAATATTTTCCAAACAGCTTTCAAAAGATTTTCCAAAAAGAGTTTCAAACTATTTTTCAAAAAATTTGCATTTTTTGCCTGATTTATTAATCAGAATGTACAAAAAGAGTCTGAGGAGCTACAACCATCTTTTATTAGCATATTGTGATTAACATTATTTTTAGCCATAGGTATTATTTAAAATACAGAAGTACGAGTTATGGCTTTAAAGTATATTTACAATATATACGACCCCACTATACTTAGATCGAGCTATGTCCTCATAGATCAAAGAGACAAAGAGGAGACATCACTCGGACTGAATATAGAAAAGTCTAAAGAATGAAGAAATGAGGAGATAAATAAATGAACAAGAAGTTGACCGTCCCTCATATACTTAGGGTCAAATACTCCTAAGTATAGCAGACTGTACACAAGGCAAGGATGGTCAAGGGTGAGAATGAACAGATCGTACTCAGGTTGTCTCCCCCTATACTTAGGGTAAGATACCCATAACTATAGTCAAGAAGAGGAGACAACGGAGAAAATCAAAGAATAAAAGGACTCTAGGTGCTCATCCCCCTATACTTAGGACAAAGTACATCCTTAGTATATAAGACTGACAACAAGGGGAGGCACCTACTTAGTATAAAAAGAAAATAACAAGGAAAGGAAGAAAATAAGAAAAGAGGAAATCAGATAAAAAGTTTTTGAGGTGCATTGTCTAAATCTTTTGATATTTCCAGTGTTGTGGATGTGTCTTCAAAGCGCATAACCTGGATCGAGTCAACAACAGCCAAGAAAGTATCAGGCTCAAGGTAAGGCTTCAGTAGTTGATCGTTGACGATGAATGGTTGTGCGTCAGGAGACAATTCTTATATGGCAATGCTTCCGTTGTCACGCACTTCATGAACTTGGAATGGCCCTGTCCATTTTCTTATTAATTTTCCTGAGAATATCTTCAACTTTGCATCAAATAACCACACTTTCTTCCCAGCTTCAAAGGTCTTTCATCTGATGTGCCGGTCATGCTAGCGTTTCACCTTCTCCTTGTACATCAAGGTGTTATCGTATGCATAGTCTCAGAATTCCAGGAGTCTGTTCAGATCATCTTTCCTTTTCTGACCACTACTTTGAGAGTCCAAATTGCACATGTTGATTGCCTACAAGGATTTGTGAATTAATTCCACGGGCAGATGGCATGGTTTTCCATATACACGACGATAGGGCGACATGCCCAAGGGGGACTTGTAAGCGGTTTTGTATGCCCATAGGACGGAGTCCAAGAGTTGGGACCAAGTCTTTCTGTCCAGCTACACAAGTTTTTGGAGGATCGTCTTGATTTTTCTATTCGATAATTCTTCCATGCCATTGGTCTGGGGATGATAAGGAGATGCGGCTCGATGGTCGATGTAGTATTCCTTCATTAATTTCTTAACCTCTTTATTCACGAAGTGGCTACCCCTATATGATATAAGAATCTTCAGAAACCCAAACTGTGAAATGATATTTTCTCTTAAGAATCGGCACACTGTCCGTCTGTCTGCGGCTCGAGCGGGGACAACTTCAACCCAGCGATTCACATAGTCGACGGCGAGGAGGATGTGCTCATATCCGTGACTGTTAGGGAAAGGCCTCATGAAATCGAATGCCCCAAGCATCGAAGAAGTCTACTATCTGAATGATCTTCAGGGGCATCGAGTCTTTCGCTGTGAGTGTGCCCTTCAATCTCTGACAGTTAGTGCATCGCTTGACGAAGGTTGTTGCATCCTTGAATAGTGTGGGCCACCAGAAGCTACACTGAAGTACTTTTGCTGCCGTCTTGTCTCCAAAGTGGTGTCCACCAGATTCGAGCGAGTGACAGTGCTCGAGGACACTACGATGCTCCTACTGAGGAATACAACTACACCAAATGCAATATGCTCCTTCCATGAATAAGAGAGGATCTTCCCATTGGTAGAAATGGATCGTCGACAAGAATTTGTCCTTCTAAATATTCATCCAATTCGGTAGTACTACCCCGGAAATGAGATAGTTGACAATATCAGCATACCAAGGGAGTGAATCCACAACCAAAATTGATTCGTTAGGAAAGGTTTCTGTGATGGATTATTTATTCAGTGGAGGCTCTTGTTGTTCAATTCCGGAGAGATGATCTGCTACCACATTCTGAACTCGAGGCTTTTCCTTGATTTCCAAATCAAATTCCTGGAGGAGAAGGATCCATTTGATCAGTCTGGGCTTGGCATCCTTCTTTTGCTGTAAATATCAGATGGCAGAGTGGTCTGTGAAGATGGTAACTTTTGATCCAAGCAAATAAGATCTGAACTTTTCCAGAGAAAATACCACAACCAGCAAATCTTTTTTCTGTCACAATGTAGTTTCTTTGAGCATCATCTAATGTCTTGCTGGCATAATGAATGGCATAGGGAACCATGTCTTTCTTATGTCCTAACACAACCCCAACTGCAAAGTCTGACACATCTGTCATGATCTCGAAAGGGAGAGACCAATCCGGCAGTTGTAAGACTGGAGCTTGAGTGATAAGCTCCTTCAACTGATTGAATGAAAGGAGAACCCACACACCAACATTAAACTCGGTCTCCTTGCATAAAAGTTATGTAAGAGGTCGGGCAATGCGGCTGAAATCTCAGATGAATCTTCTGTAGAATCCCACTTGCCCCATGAATGACCTTACATTCTTTACTGTCTGAGGTGGCTCGAGATTGGAAATCACATTCACCTTTGTTGGGTCGACTTCCATGCCATGTTTGGAAACGACGTGACCCAACACAATTCCTTTTGTGACCACGAAGTATCTCTTTTCCATGATAGCACTAAATTGACTTAATGGCATTTCTGAAGTACTCTGTCCAGGTTCTCATGACAAGAGTCGAAACTGTCACCATAGACGGAGAAGTCGTCCATAAACACCTCAAGAAAACTGCATACCATCTCGACGAAGATAGCTCGCATGCATCTCTGGAACATCGCAGGTGCATTGCACAATCCAAAGGGAATTCTCTTGAAAGCGTAGGTGCTGAACGAGCAAGTATTTTATTTTTGATTTAGTCACTCTCTTACATTTTCTCTCTTATTTTTCTTGCGAGGTACCCAGCATATGTGGAGCGGTTTTTTCAAGAATCGACGCATCTTCACCGACTTCCAAAAAAGCTGCAATTAAATAAAGATCGAGTCGAGTCGTGAGAGAGCGTAGAGTCTAGGATTTTAATTTCTACAACTTTTTAATTTCTGTAATTAATTGCTCGTTTATAGCGGTGTCCGTTTGGACTCTCGTGTGTGTAAAAGACTCTGAACTTTTTCTGTGGTGTGTCGTGGCCTGTTTCACTCTCTGGTGAGGGTGGGGCCCGACTTGAGTGGCGATTAGGATAGACCTGCACATATAGCTCTCAGAGCTTTTTAATTTTTGATTGTGCTCGTAGGAATTAGGCCACACTTCACTATTAATTGAGACACACATTAGATCATTCAATTTAGCCAAATTCAACTCAATTCTTCCCCGCTAATAGAACTTTCTGCTAGGTGTAGTTTTTCATCGGCTTGCATTCATATAGAATAAATTTTTTCAATTATGTATTGCATCCCACATGGAGATTGCGAGGATTCACTATAAGTCTTCTAACTGAGCATTCATCGTAGTTTCTCGCGTGCATCAGCTTTTCTTGAATTTATTCCTCTTGTTTTATCACATAAATTTTAAAGGAAATTGGGAGTGGATGATAGATGTGTATTTGTTCTCACTTAAAACTTCAGTGATCGCCTAATTAAAATTGGGACTGCTAAATATAGTCGATTTCAAAATAAGTCATAAAATCAAGAATTTTTGCGGGAGAGCAACCCCAACCTTGGATGCTTTTATTTTTTTAGTGAGCGAGAGAACGACACTTAAGACTAGATCCCAAACCCGGATTTTCATATTGACTATTGATTCTACCAAAAACGATTAGCTACTTCTCAGTGAGGATCTAACGGGTAGCCGGTAAACGGTCCGGATTTCCTTAGCAGAGTGGGGGGTTTAGAGGACACTGCGTAAGGCTCCATCCTCAAGTAACACGGGTAGCCATTCTACGATCCATACTTACACCTATACTGGCTGAAAGTAGGTGTAACTAGTCGTAAGAATTCAGGCCAGTCATTACGAAAGTTTCCGGCACCTAACAACTCGCTAATTTTTTTCCAAGATTGTCTTATCACCAATTAAAATTGAATAGATAATAGCCGAACTCTTACAACTTCATTGTGTGAGTTGGTGAACTCGGGGTTTGATTTGTGTTTGCATTGGTGTGCGTGAACCGATATCAAAGATCAAAAGCCACACATTTGATAAAATTTCTTTTGAACATCACGTAAAATTATCTCTCTCCTTTCTTGATTTAAACCTCATCATGGAACTTTTATCCAAAATATCTCCGCATCCAGATCATGAAAATCATTGCAAAACCAAACCATCATTCCTTTCAGCTCTTTCAAAAATGGCCGACCATTTATATGAAAATCCAATCAGAGCTATACTATGAAAATGAATTTGTCTCAGTTAGGCCTAAATAAACTAAATCCTCTTCTTTCAATAATCCTCCAACCTTTGCGGGAGACTTTCAACCGCGGATGAATTTGGCCCCCTCATTAGATTCCTACTCGAATCATCCGACCGCAAATTACCACCTACCATCTTGGACTGAACCGTCTTATTCACGACTTCTCGCAAATGAACTAAATCAAGATCAAATTACTTTTGAATCTCATGACTGGCCGAGAAACCAAACCCAGATGGAAAGACCTGCACTTAACGATTATCAGATGGATTGACCGCAACGATCATATCCTTATTGACCAACCTGAATACCACTCCTTCAATCAGCCTACACATACAGAGGACCAAATGGATGATATCTACACATATGCACCCTGTATGATTCCAATATTTGAGGATACGATCAATCATGACCATGGAAGTAGACTCTAGTCAAACCATTATTACATGCCCGAGTCACGATATGTTGAGTACGAGACCAACACATTCCCGTAAAATCCTTCCAACGAAAAGCCTCCTTCCATAATTTTTGAGGAGAAATTTTCAGAAAATAATGATCATACGTCGGATATTACAAGAAACTCTCATCTTAGCACATATAGGAAAATGGAAGATGAAATCATTAAACACACACCAACTGCTCCCATGATTGATCATGAACAAAATTTTGAGGATAATATTTCGAGGATAAATAAGAAATTTGAATTAATGGAGAAAATATTCAGAAATTTTACTGACCAACTCAGTTTATTTTATGGGAGCTCGGACATAGAAATGAATAAGGAAAAGATTGAATCTTATGTTCAAATTTTTGAGGATATTCCGAAACCTAGGGACGATTCTGACAGCAGCACTTCTGCATATTACTCCCCTAGGAATGACTATGCCTCTGAATCTTACTCGGAACATCAAAGCCCCTTCTCATCTACGGAAGACACCACATCACGACACCACACATAAAATACCAAAAAATAGAATAATAAAAAACATCTAAAAAATCAAAAATCCTGAAAATAACATAAAAATTGAGATTGGAGAAGATCTGAAGAATTTGGATCCTGTTGTACGGGAAGCACTGGAGAAAAGATTGATTTTTTAACTTTCTTTTATAAAGGCCATTGAACACTTCCCCGACCTTAAAAGATTTGTAATATACGAATTAATGATGAAAAAGTCAGGAACAATTAGAACAAAGACTAAAAGACATATCTTGTCAATAGCCTCCTCCTTGGTGTTGAGGAGAAAAACCAAGAGCTGCATAGTGAAGCGGTTGCCCAGATTTGATTGCATGATCAAAGACACAATTTTCACCCATGCTCAGATTGATGACGATTCACCGATCAATATCCTCCCAACCTCTGTATTCCATGAGCTCAAACTCGGACCGATCAGGAAGATACGAGAGATTGTTCAATTGGTTGACCGATCAATAAAGCGACCGAGAGGAATCATTTCTATCCCCATGAAATTCCAAGGTGCTCCTCTCAAAGTGGATTTCACGATCATCGATATTTAGCATCAAGGAGAATTCACCCAGTCTCCAATTATTCTCTAAAAGCCATTCTTGGCATTGGCTAAGGCAATTATTGAGTGTGAGACTCGAGAAATCAATTTTACAACATTGGAAGCATTTCGATCTGACAAAGTCTTTGAGGAATCATGATTTTCCGAGGCAACCCACGAAGTCCCTGACAACGGTAACCATGAAACGGTAGAAGAGCCCTACCCTGCTGCTACACCTGAGATAGTGGTTGTTGATGAGACTATTGGTTTAGAGAATCTACCCCTTGCTCCATTCCCTACTGCTCTCACCATGGAGAATCAAGTATATGAATCATATAATTCGGAGACTTATGCAAGGGCACACCATAGGTCAACCTATTCTGACTACTTGGATCACATCAACTCGACACAGGAATGCAACAACATCAACTCAATTGAGAACGAACATGCAGAGAATCTTCCCAGTATTTCAATTCCTGTAGATCTCAAAATAGATGAATCTTTCTTATGTGATCCTGAGACATATGCATGGTCGCACCCTGGAGAAACCTACTTTGAATACCTTAACCAAATCATCCCAAATTAAGAGTGCACCATCATTAAGAAGACTAAGTACAAATGCGCAAGCCGAACACCGACCATGGAGAAAAATTCCAATGGTTATTCATCTGGATACTCAAGTGGACCGACACCTTCACGAATCAAGAAAAGAAAGTCACCTTTGACCTTTCGGAAGAGGAATCAACTGATGATCCCTCACCAGGTCTAGAAAAGGTAATCTACATGAGTGAGGTCTTCTCGGCAGCTCTAAAACCATATCTTCGCAAGGATCCAAAATTCGATTCTCGTTGGACAACTCCCGTTCCTAACTATTATTCATCCAAAGCTAATGCTCCTGACCTAATCAAGTACATTGGAATTATTTATTATGAGAGGATTGAGACAATTGCTTTTGAGTATTCATCCGAGGACAAACCATTTGATCCAAGAAGGAACAAATACTGAGGAAGCAACTCAAGAAACAAAAAGACCAGAACATCTAGAGTGTGTCCACTTTCACATACTATTCCTCTGAGGATAACTCTGATGATGGGTACCTTTCATCTGACTCATATTCTTCATCTGATATCCATCATGATTTTTCTGAGGATGACACCGAAAATAGTTGGGAATCATATGCTTCATCTCTGTCTCGTCATTACGATCTCACACCGCAGGCTCACAAAAAGATCAGCCGAAAACCACCTTAGTCTTCATCTACCCACCCTCCCTCCCGACCACATCGGTCTCCCTGTACAGCTTATTCCTCTACTTAGGCCAAGGCCTAAGTATAGGGGGGACCGATGCCATATGTATATACCATTTCCCTCATCACACTCCTTCTCACAATCGCTCCATGTCCACCATTCTTCTGTACTTAGGCTGACCAGAGCCTAAGTATAGGGGGAACCGATGCCCATTTGTATATATTCTCTTCATCCACATATCCCAACCGCTTCATTTTTTCCGCTCTTCTTCTATACTTAGACTATTCACAACCTAAGTATAGGAGGGTGGTCCAATCCATTTTTTTTCTTTTTCACTCTCTTACGCTTAGCCCGAGCTATGTCTTCTTTACGCTTCTTGTGCTCTGAGGACACAACACTCGCTAAGTATAGGGGGGGTCTATATATACACTTTGTATATATTTTACCCATATCTCGTACTTGCATGTAAGTCTATATGTATTTACAGGGTAGGTAATTAATTGAAAAAAACAAAAAAAACAAAAGAAAAAGAAAAAGAGTTTTGCTACTAACATTTACGATGCCCAAATTTTTTTTGAAAAAAATGGCTTCTTATTCAATTTTGCATAAAAAAAACCAAAAATCCCATGCATACAAAATAAAAAAAAATCACAAAAAGAGAAAACAGATGTGTCTGCATTTCACATACCTGCACTTCATCCAGCATCACATTCATTTGCATCAGTGAAAAGTCATTCGGTTCTGAACCGAGTTATGAGCTGAAATCGAGAGTGGTCTGGACTTGACCTTAATCCACCTAATTCTCAGAGGAACTTCACCAAGAAATAAGATTTTAGAAACTTCATGTCTTTGACTTAATTCTTTGAGTTCCACATGACAATGTGCAGCGTCTGACTCTTAGTGTCAAACCTGGTCTCTTCATTCTGGGTACAACTCTTGAATAGGGAATTAATTTGTACTCTCATACTATGCACTTAGCTCAACTCAGACAGGATGTTGGAAGACTGTGTGAGTTTCCTTTCTAGTAGCGTGAAAATCTAAAGATCAGAGTACGAGTTGAAATAATGCTTCAGAATAGGGATGGACGACTGGGCACAATTTTTTCTAAGACCCAAATAAATGTACGGAAACAAAAAGATTCTATATCCATAGAGGCACAACATGATCCAAGCAGAACCACCAAAAATTCCAAATACAAAGAAGCATTCTACCAAATAAATATCTGACCAAAAAGGTCCAAGCTTCAAGAAAACCTACAGATCTTGGTGGAGACTCGGCTACACTGGCCAGCATCACAAGGATAGGTGACTACACTGTTCACCCTCCAGTTCTTTTCTCCTTCTTCTATCTTCTCCCCCAATCTGATTGTGAACACAACACGACAGACCTTAGAAGGAAATACATGACACCCCGAGAACGAGTTACTGGAGAGGAGGTTTGCATGGTAGTTCGGCATTCTAGATGGGAAGAGCTAAAACCTTCACACACATGAGTCGATTGTTCAATGTTAATAGGGTATGCTTTGGGAAGTGGATTGATCTTAGATGACTTCTGAGTCGAAACTGTGACAATGATGTGCAGAACTTGAAGGGTGTTGATTTTAAAATTCTAAGTCACACAGAAGTGCCGCCATACTAATAATCCAAAGGTCGAGTTTGGTTTCATTTTCACCTTCAACTCATGGTCTTGGTATGGAACCCAATCTCATTTCACCTCATGGCTTTTCTTTTTGATGCTCAGGGACGAGCATGGTTTAAGTATAAGGGGATGATAAATCTCGGATTCATCGCTCTAAATCTCATTAATTAAGCTCAAATCCCTCAAAATCATTGGCATTTCTTCATTTATTCTTCATAATTAGCATTCATGCATGTTTTAGTAAAAATTATATTTTATCACTCATTTCTGCACAAAATAAAAAGCCAAAAATCCTAGCCGAAATTGACTTGTAAATAGCCTAACTTCTCAGATTTTTAACTCATTCATGCTAACTCTAAATAACACAAAACCACCTCCACTGTGTACATATCACTAACAATAATAAATGAAAAATACAAAAAAATTACTAACCAAAATAAGTGGACCAAAAACCCAAACCCTAGTTTCAGGATTTTTGGACTAAAGACCTCATATCTTCCTCATCCAGTGTTCGTTTTGATTCTACTCACATTTGAACTAATGTGCATACAAAATACCTTCAAAACAAGAACAAGTTCAAGTGAATCGGAGCTCATATGTGAAAGTTGGGTTTTGGGCCTCTTTTGTACATTTTGTATTTTAGCGGTTTTTGACCTATTATTTTATGTACATAATTAACCTATTTTAGTTCATTTCTTTTTCATTTATCTTCTTTGATGAAAGTTTTATTAAATGCGCAAAAATCCAAATCCAAACTGAGTTTGAAATCAAAGAAACAAATTGAGTCCAATTCTACACTAAATGTTCCTACAAAATTGGCCTTTTTTGTATTCTATTTTATTTCTTCTTTTTATTAATTAATAAATATCCAAAAAATATATTAAAGTGCAAATATTTATTTTTGATTTACCATATTTTTTCTGGATTTTTATCTTGTTTAAAATGACAAAAAAATTATAAAACCCAAATCAAGGTATTCTATGTACATGGGATACCCCAAAAATATTATTTTGTACAAATGATTGATTTTAATTTTGATGTCTTCATGAAAGTTGTAGATCTCATTGAGACAAGCAATTTTCGTGAAGAAACTTTTCCGATCTGAGGCTGTTTACTATTTATTTTGGATTTTTGAAAATCTTTATTCTCCAAATTTTGTGGTGCTCACACGTGGCCGCTCCTGGAGCCACCACGTGTCAGCAATTTTTGAAGTTTTTATAATTAGTTTTTTTAAAAAAATCAAAGCTACCGCACATGCACGACACGTGCCTCCCAGGCACGTGCCCAACATGTGCACCACCCCAACCCCCTTTCTGCTCGCCATGTATCAACCACCGTGGTCGTCCGATCTCGGCCGATCGGACGACCACCGTTCATCTTCCACCTCCCAAAACCACCCATCAATTTTGTCGTCAGCCCACGAAATCTCCGTCAATCGCCACGCACCGCCCCTCGTCTGATCTCGTCAATCATCGAATCTCTCCACGATGCCTTCCCCAGATATCGATCTTCAAATCCCCGATCACCAGTTAAATCTTGTCGAATCCATTACCGACCTTCCATCTCTGAACCCCCTTGTTATTTGAATGCCACCACATCTCCATGTTCGAGTATCTGTCGATCCATAGCAGTGCGTGGAGGTGACGGTGACAGCGTCTTGTCCACAGGCCGACGAGATCCAAGGCCCTCTATGCCGCCTTGTCGCAGCGCCAATCGTGCTTGCTGCCGAGCTCCGGTGTACCGCCGTAGAGCCCACACCTTTGACCAACGACAATCATGACTACTCCAGGCTTCATCGCCAACAACCACACCCGGAGCCGCTCATCCTCAACGACGACCCCAGCCACTTCGCATCTTTCGCCAGGACTTCACCGACGTCGCAACACTAGGATGCGTCGCTCCCCAGCCGATGCCTCGACATCTGGAGCACGCATCTCCGCTGCTTCGGTTGCCGGAGCCCTCATCAATCGCAGCCTCCATAGCACCTGCCCTACTCCGCCTTTCTCACGACCGCCGGAGGACCACCATACAGAAGCCCCTACGGCCCTCCTCCGCCTCCCAACCGCCAGCACCGGGCCGACCCGAGGCCCCCGCCCCAAGTACGTGGCACGCGGTGGGGGAACATCGGCATTATCATCAGTCTAGGGGTCACGTGATTTTAAATATTTATTTTTCAGAAATACCCATGTATTACTCCTCTATTTTGAACGACAATATTGCATTATTTTATTTCTCAAAAATTGCCATTTTGTTTCGCATTTAATTCTCTACAGTTTGACATATTCTGGACATTTTTGTGATCGATGGTTATTTAATAATTAATTGTTCAGTAAAAAATTGCATACTTTGCCCAGTCTGTGCTTTAATTTTCGTAATTGATTAACCGTTGCTATAAAAATTCGCAAAAAATAGCATATTGTAGAATTAATTGTGCTTGACATAGTGCCAAAAAAGAATCACATTTGCATGCATAGATTGCCCTGCAAAAATCATTTTGCATATTTCAATGTTTGATTTTTAATAGGTATTGAATCTTGTATTTTTGAGGTTTAGGATTTTTCTGAGATCTATTACCTAGTGATAGATCTTGGATAATTTTGTTCCTTGAAAATAATTAGATTTATTATTTATTATAATTAAATATTGAAATTCACTCTGTTTGCATTTAAAACTTCATAAAAAAATTCATCTTGCATCCAAAAATTCCAAAAATATACAGTGCATTCATTTCATCATAATTTGCATCTTGACCAAGTTTAATATTTTTCGAACATTGTTTTTGTGTAATTTACATTTTAGTCCCTAAAATAGGCTGAATTTGCATTTTGCATCCTTTATTGCATAAAAAATTACAAAAAAAACACCACCTCGAAAACCACACACGAACTTTGGTAGACATAATTCTAGGTTGTTCCTTTGCCTCCTTGTGCTCGACCTTGGGACTTGCCCAAGTAAAATAAACATAAAACCACATGATTAAAAGTTGAATAAACAATTGTGGTTATTTTCTTGACCGACTCCGATTGCCGCCTACACCGAAATGACAAATTATTTTTACGCATGACATTTATTTATATCTTTAGCAAGCGCAATTCCGGACTCGTCAGGGGCGTGTATATATTACATATATACTTTACCCATTGCTCGTACTTTCACATATTTTTGTATATACTACGTAATAATTACGGGATGGGTAAAAATGGAGAAACATTTTTGTAAAATACATGTATATTTGTATATTGTATAAACACTTGTATAATTTGTAAATTATTGTAACATAGGAGGTACACCAAATTTTTGAAAAAAAATCAAAATCAAAGGCTTCTTATTTACTCTTGCACATCATCTCTGCATCCGAAAAGAAAGAAAGAAAAAGAGTCTTGCATTTTATTTATCTACATAGCATGTCATCTGCACCTCATCTGCATATGCAAGGTGAAAAGCTAGTGGGTTCTGAACAAAGTTAGGAGTAGATATTGAGGATGGACTTGATTTGAGCTTAATCCCTCTAATTTCAGAGGAACCTTATAGGAACTGGAGTTATGATTTCTCAGATCAAGTGACTCAATTCTTTGAGTCCGCAAGTCTATGTTCACATGCCATCTTTATTAGTCTAAGTAGAATATCTCGTGCACACGCATGATTCTTTTAGATAATGACCTAACTTGGACAAGCACCATGCATGTAGCTCTTCATTGATGAGGTGGTGAGGAGGTAGAATCCTTTAACTTGGAGTAGCACATGGGTGGAAACATCCGTCCTCCTCTAGGGAGGGTAGTGCATCTCAACCTAGTCTGGTGATGTTGACATATAAGGACGGGACGTTGTGGGTTTCAATAATGCTTTAAAAGAGGGATAGTCTATTGGCTCAAGAGGAAAAACTCATGATGTACATGCTGCACCTTGTATATAGTTCGAAAAAAATGAAAAAACTCCAAAAAAATAAGACAGGTCCAAGGAAAATAAAATACCTGTCGGAATATGTAGATTAGCAAAGAGTATGCAGCTGGATGACTTGGCTACACTGGTCAGGCATCCCGAGATACTTAGCTACACTGGCTACCATCCATTCTTTTCTCCACCCCTCCTCTTGAGCTGGTCGCACTTTAACTTAGAAGGGAATACCCCGCTCCTCGAGGAAAGAGTTACCGGACAGAGAATTAGAGTTACCTTGTTAGAGGAGGCTAGTTCTGAGCCATTTCTGATGTGGAGAGCTATTAAACACTTACACAGTACAGTGAGAATCATAGTCATCAGAAATTTGTGTTTGAGGATTTGTTCTGACCTGACTATTGATGAGTCTTGAATAGAAGACTTGTGGAACTTGAACTCTGCTAGGTCTGAAGTTCAGATCCCAATAAGGTTCCGCCACACAATTAATCCAAAGGTCGAGTCAAGCCCCATTTTCAACTTTTGTTCATGACCTTGGTATGGAACCCAATCTCATTTCACTCTTGCATTTCATTTAGTTGCTCAAGGACGAGCAAGGTTTAAGTATAGGGGGTTGATAAATCTGTAATTCATCACTCTTAAAGTTGAAAATAGAGTCTTGTTCCTGAGTAATTAGTTGCATATTTCCCCTTATCTTGCATAAATAGCATTCATGCATGCACGCATAATATATGCATTTTAGCATTCATATTTGCATAAAAAAAGAAGCCCAATTCACTTGTAATTATTCACCTATTTATTTGTATTTCATACCCACTCCAAAGTCAATAAAACCAACTCTATACCATATATATAACTAACTAATAAATACAAGGAAAAGGACAAAAAATTCTAACTTGTAAAATTACCCAATAAAACACAAAACCCAGTTGGAGACCTCAAACCTTAGAATGCACATATCTATTTCTTACCACCTCCGATCTAGGTCTACTCACTTTTAGATTAATACATATTCAGAGACCTTTAAAATGAGACCAATCTCATTTAAATCGGAGCTCGTATGCAAAACTTGGGTTTTGGGATCCCATTGTATATTATATGTGTGTATATTTGTACCCTGTATTTTTGTATTTTATTTGACCCCATCTTCGTTTTTGGTCAACATGAAACTTGTAGATCTCATCAAGATATACAGCTTTCATGTTTTGAGTTTTTCCAAGTTCAACCATCTTCTCTCTCTTATTTCACATTTTTTCTCGACCATTCAGATCAGGCCACGTAGCACCCTCTGGTTATGCCACGCGGCCCGCTCACATCGTGCCACGCACCCCTTTTCTCCGCCGTCTGATCCCTTCCCTTCTCTTCAAATCTGAGCCATTCACTCGTGCAGTTGATCTCCACCCTCCGATCTTCTCCAGATCGCATCTCCTCCATCCATTAGCGCCTCGCCCTCAGCAAGCCATGTGTTGACTTGTGAGCCCTCCGATCTTCTCCAGAAGCCTTCATCCCCACCGCACACTTCCACACTATCCCTAGACCTTCGATCATATCCTAAGATCTCATCCCAGCCATCCCTTAGTGCCTTGACTTGCGCCCACCACATGTCGCATCCCTACCCCTTCGATCACACCACTCCAATCTAATTCAGGCCCTTCTCTTGCGCCCTTCTTCTGGCCATTGGATGACTCGGTACAACGGTCCAGAGAACGTATTCTACCTCGGGCCGCCTTCCTCGCACACGTCGCCCACTCCGCGCACCCTTCGCCCCCTTCCTATTTTCACTGCCACCACAGCCATCATCTCCACCCTCTAGCACCTCCACCTTGTAGCCCATGACTCCCTTATCCTCGCCAGCCACCATGACCTCCTTGAAACTCATCGGTGTCGCTCCACAACCCCAACGAAACCTCGCCATCCATCACTGTCACCTCCACCTTCTTCCTATAAATACCCCACCTTCGACCACCTTTGACCCGATCTGCCATTACAAGAGGTGTCCTAGAGCTCAGAGCTACCCATTGGTGACATCAATTAAGAGTAAAATCAAGCCAAGGTAGGTCTTTACCTCCGGCGAGATCCACGGCGTAGCCACGCCATGCTGTAGCTCCTCCGACAAGCTGTTTGAGCTCGGGCCCTCTACCGTCCCTCGAGCGACGACCGGGAGCATCATCTGAGCTTTTAAGCCCCAGGTAGACACCTCCATTCCTCCTCCGATCTTCTTCTTCTTTCCCTTCGTTTTTCTCTTAATTTCTCCGCCTCCTCCGATCAATCCCACTCTCACCCATCCGTCCACCGAGCTTCTCCTCGAAGCTTCGATCTTTGTGTGCCCTTCCATTCGCCTCGACGACGCACACCACCTCCTCCGACCAAAGCTCCGTCTTCACGGCGGAGGATCACCACTCTAGCCATCACCATGATGCACCTCAGGCCTCACTGCACTCGTCTCACTCCCACGTTCACGGGCTCCATTCTTTGGCCCCAGCTAACCTTGCAGGTACCCATAGCTTCATTGATCGGAATTTGCATCAAGCTTCGCCAACTCCGGTGTTCAGACCCTCCCATCCTCATGCAGGACCTCCGACGGATCCCCAACACCCCCACGATCGATCTGAGCACCTCAGGAGCCGTCAGCAAGCTACACCGAGCACGGGAGAAGGAGGCGGAGCAAGGAGCTCAATGCTAGAGCCTCGCCAAGTCCACCGCAGGAGGCGGCGGACTGGAGAAGAAGACGTACGGCCACCGTTGGATCTCCTCGATCCGAATGCCCTCACCATGCCATGTCCCCTTGAACTAGTGGCCGTTAGATCATCTAGATCAAGCGGCCCTGTTTGCGCTACGTAGCCGCTGCCCCGAGCTCCAATCTTCATTGGATCTATCTTGATCCAACGGCCAATAGTCAGCCACGTCACCATCATCAGCACTGTTGGATCATTGCGATTTGATGACCCTCAGCACATTACGCGCTAGCAGCTCCAACAGCTGTTGGATGCACACTGATCTAACAGTCCATATTGCGCCACGTATCCTCCTTCGAGCCTCTTCCCTGGCCCTAGGCTCGGAGCACCCGAAGCTGATCCGAGCCTCCAGAGCCTCCCGAGTCTCCTCTCGAGCCTTGATCGACGTCCGAGCCTAGCCCCGCACATGCTTCCCATGTGCTGGCTGGGTAATTTGCACAGAGGCACCCAAAGGTTTTAGAAAGTACACTTTGGTCCCTACTAGGCGTGTCATGCGAGGTGCGCGTGACTCTGTGGGAAAATTGCATACACCTCCCTCGTAATATAGGTAATTGCATTTAAGTCCCTATCGTCACGTTTTATTTCAATAATTTTATTTTATGTATTTGCAATTTAGTCCTTGTCTTTTCACGCA
Source organism: Ottelia alismoides (assembly GCA_037367405.1). Lineage (NCBI taxonomy): Eukaryota > Viridiplantae > Streptophyta > Magnoliopsida > Alismatales > Hydrocharitaceae > Ottelia > Ottelia alismoides. The sequence continues at coordinate 136,816 of JAZKJV010008468.1, read as the reverse complement.
TATTTAGGTGTCCATTTGGCATCATTTTTTAATTCTAAAAATTGCATGATGTAGCCCAACTTGTCCTATTTCTTATGTGACACGTATTTAATTTTATTCACATCTCTAGAATTTAATGTTATTATTTGGTGAAATTTTCTATATTTTGCCCATTATGTACTCTTTATTTCATATTAAATTCCTCGTTGCTCCAAAAAACACCAAAAAAATCACATTAGACTTAGGACAATTTATTTTACAATGTGCCCGAAAATCATTGCAGTTGCACGCATCACGAGGCCTGAATATTAAATAGTGATTGTCTTAATTGATTTTTAATAGGTCCAATTCACGTAGAATTTTACGTTTATTAATTTTACTGGATTCATCATACTTAGATCTATCTAGGATAATTTTTATATCTAGAAATAATGTGTTTTGGTATTAATTAAAATTATTTTGCAAAAATCACCCTGCATTCATATTTATTCACAGTAAATTCATAAAGTGTCACAAAATTCCAAAAAATTAGTGTAGCTTAATTTCATTGCATTTCATACTCTGGTCAAGTTTCATTATTTTTGGACCTCATTTGATCATATTTTTTATTTAACTTGTAAAACTGGCCTGAAATTGCATTCATTTTTCCTTTATTGCATAAAAATTGCTAAAAAATGCCAAAAATAATCCTATGAAATCTGACCTCTGAATTCACTTCAAAATCACCTAAGGAGACAGCTGCCTCCCTGAGTTCAACCTTGGGCTTGCCCAAGTAAAATAAACTTGCCGCTCGTAATTAACTGAACATTAATTAAAAGTGGTATTTTTGATGTAGCCTTGATTATCCGACTGCAACGAACATAACTATTTGACCACTAATTTTTTTGAATTAATAAGGGTGGTCAGACTCTCGTCATCATCCGTAGCTTGATGTAGGGAAAGGAAAGGAACAAAAGTTAGAGCTATATCGATCTTCCAAGTTTCAAAGGATGCAGGGGAGTTGATGGGCCAGCCTTGTGAGTTCACGAGGCCCAGTTGACAATAGTCAAATCTATTGCATCCCACTCTATATAAAAGAAAAGACCTTCTAGCTAGCAATTAATGACTCTAATTCAAATGTGGTCAAAAAGTCGACAGATTTTTAGTTAGTATAGAGTGGGGACCACTATCTCTTTGAAAAAAAGCCATACATGCCGAGGAGCGAGAGCTAGGAGTGCCAGTAGGGGTCAAATTTTCATTGAATAATTAAACATTTCCATTGAGGAAACCCTGGAATATTCAATAAGACAAGATCAAGATCCGAGAGAGAGAGCGCTTATCTAGTGCGGGAGCGGATCACCATCTTTGTAGATTAACAAAGAGATTGTCGAACTAGCCCCCTTCGCAACTACTATACTTCCCTTGCCCCGTGGAGGGAAAGATGTCAGGGTTCTCAATGAAGCACTAGTCGCATTACTCTATTAGTCTAGACTACTAGAGTGATTTGATGCCGCTTTCTTAGCTTCTTATCATAAAGCCATACCATTGTGCTACTAAAAGCTTTTTTCATCTAGTAGGAGAGTCAGAGTGCGCTTCTTCTAATTCCATAGTTTTACCCAGAAGAGGACTCTCTGCATGCCTCTTCGAGACCAAGGTCTCTGACAATGACAAAGGCTTGCGAAACGGTGGGGAGCCTTTGGGTAGGGTGCAAAGCAGCTTTGCCTCAGGGAGGATGGAAGTAACTGCCTAACTGGGTATATAGATGCTTGGGGAAAGATCCTTCTAAACAACTCGGTAGTAGGTCAATAAAAGTCCAATTTTGCATGAATGCAACTCCATATTATAAATAAATGTAATAGTGTGCTTAATTTCTACAATCAGCAATCGAAAGTAGCTCAAGACCACCTGTTGATTAAGTTTTCGTTAGTCTAATATGTCCTCACAAGGAGAAGACAGAGTCGTTGTGGAGACCCACAAGAAAACCCGATTCAGACACCAATTAACCCACAATATTGACTAAGCAATGAAAAATAAAATGAGGAGTTAAAATTTATTGTAACTCAACAAAATGTTTTAATATGTGTAAGTATATGGAGTGTCGAACATAGGGAGCAAACGTGATAGACAGTGCAATAATGTGCAAAAAATATGCTTCTCTTGTCTTTTTATTGTACTTTTGTGTGATTTTTTAATGATATATATATGACTTTTTATTTTAAAATATTTTAATTGCATTTTATTTATAATTTTTATTTGCTTTTTATAATTTTTTTGATATTAATTTTTGTTAACTTTTTAATATATAATATAGCTATATATATAACTAACTATATATATAATATAGGGTAATATAATTATAAGTAAAATTAAAAGAACCAAAAATTTCATAATAAAATGTTTTTGTATTGTTTACCTTTTTCTACTATTTTTTTGATTTTTTTGGGAATTTTACCTAATTTTGAAGTATTTTTAAAGTCCTAAATACACAAATAAGGGACTTTTTAATTAGGTGGAATTGTTTGGGATATTAAAAATATAAAAAAAGTATTAAAAATATAGGAATTTATTTGTAATACATATTATATAATAAGCATAAAATTTAGAGATAAAAATAAATATTTTTTGTATTTTTAAAAGACTTTATATAAATGTTTAAGGATTTTGGAGCTTTTAAAATTTTAGGAATTTTCTTTTTCTATTTTTAGTGATTTTTGGTGTAGAGGTAAAAATACAGTAATAAATAAATACTTTTATTGCAATTTTTAATTATGGTTTTATTTTTGTGGATTTTTTAAAGCAATTAAAAAATAAACCATGCTCTTTAGATTTTTAATAAATAAGTGAAATAACTAAAATGCATATCTAATTATGTAACAGAAAGAATATGCAAAAAGGCATAAAACCCCATTTTTTCATAATTTTTGGAGCAAAGCTATTATTTTTAGAAAATAGAAAATAAATACAAAAATTAACTAAACCGTTAGGGGTATATTTTGCAAATAAAATAAATGTTAAGGGCTACAATGCAAATTACCCAAAAGTTTACAACTAATTTTCAAAGTTTAAATTCTAAATTACAATATAAAACGGTACAATGGCTTCCATGCATAATGCTTAGCTCACGTCGGACGACACATGACTGAGCTAGATTGAACCAAAGTGTGAATCACCAAAGCATGGGTCCCTTTGCAATTATCTCAAAAAAATGTAAAGTGTCTTAACCAAATCACAAGACTAATTAAAAATGCGATAAAAATTGGTGGAAAATCTACAATTTACCCCCTATGGCGCATGATCCAACGACTCTTTAGTTTTCACTAGCCACACATTGCATCTGAATGGCATGATGATGATGCACATACAATGTCTGGGATTAGATCCTTGGGAAGGATCCGACGGTTGTGGCTCTTATGATCTGATGACAACTGTACATCTGGGCGACGCCCCTTGATTGGACGGTCGTCGAGAGGGCTGGCAGAACATGCGATGAACTTGCCTAAGGCAAGTTTGTATCTAATATTGCTTGAGCTTCCACCCTACTAGAGCACCGCCAATGGTCTCTACTTTCACCTGCAAGCCTCCTGCAGCTCCCAGGTATCTCAGATGTGTTCGGGTGTCACTATCCAACCCATGGAGCTCGATGCTCTCCGACGAAGACCTGGGAGCAGTTATTGAGTTGAATAATCCCTTAGATGGGCTCTTCCAAGCGTGTTCCTGCATAGAAAAAACAAGGTTGCTCTGGTGATGCGTCTGGGTCTATTATTGGCGGAAATCGAAGCGGAGGTGAAAGGGGGCAGTAAGGTCTAGAGAGGTGGAGGAATTGGGCCCTGAAATCCAAATCTGATGGAGATTTACGGGGACTGGTGCATGGCGAAAAGTGGAGAAGCAGCTAGGGAAGGTAGTGAGGCACTTAGTGGTGGTCGGAACATAGGTGCACAATGAGATACGGTGGCTGGAGCTCAAGAGCCCCGGCAAAGCTTGATCCTAATCCTAAGATAATGCAAATAATTAAAGCACAAAATAAAGACGTAAAATGAAAATTACAAGTACGATCTACCTAAAAAAGAAGGAAAAATAGACCTCGATTGAGTAGAGGCTACGAGATGAAACCTCACGGTGGAGGACTGACGGAGATGGTGGGAATTCCTCCACAACGCCTCTCCTCGCACCAAAATAGCTGGGTCACCGAGATCAATCCCTGGAGCACAATCTGGGGGGGGGGGTCAAAGCAGAGTAGAATGGAACCAAAAAATCGAGGATGGTGGAGGACATGGTTATGTACAGGCGAGGATGGTGAGAGTTCGAGGAAATATTGCGAGTGTAGGAGGAAGATATGGGAGATGGTTTTGATTTGGCGTGAATCATGGATGAATAGTTGAAGACAACTCATGAAGCATATACAAGTCCTCGAGCAATGTATCATGCAGGAAAATTCCGAGAAGATGTAAGGTCAGCTACATCTGATAGGGCTAGGCCTGGGTCAGAATAGTTGACGCACTGTCAACAAACGTGGGCAACCTATGGGTCCAACTGGACCACTAGAAGACAAACGCAGCTGAAAAATAATAAATAAATATTAAATGAATTAATTGAATAAAAGTTATAAAATAAACTTGTTTATTATTTTATGTAGTATTTTAATACGATTTTTATTTATTTTTATAGATTAATTTATTGTAAGTTACTTTGTACAAGTATAATCATAAGTATATCTATTTATATTGTATATTTTAATTTTATTTTATAATTTAGATTTCATTATTTTGTAAACTTAATTTATATATTTATAATTTATGTTAACATACTCAAATATTTTTTTATTGTATTTGGCTGAGTTTATCTGTACACTTAATTAATTATAGGTACAAATTACATAAGTATAAGTATAGTATATTCATCAATGTATTTTTGCATATTATTTTATTAATATATTTTTATGGTTCTATTGTATTCTAAATATGTAGATATATTATAAAGAATATTTCAAAAATTATAAAAATATAAAATAATGAAAATATAAATAATAAATAAAATGAATATTTTATTCAGGTATATAGTACAATAGGGTACAAAACCTAACTAGTGCATCTTAACTTCAAATTAATTGAAACTACCTTCATTAACTAGCTTATTAAAAGTTATATGCAATTAAAATTGATTTTGGTGCATTTTGACCCTGGAGAAGATATGGTTCTGGGAAGTTTGGGTTTTGGCTTTTTATTTTGAGTGTAGAATGCACAATTTGTATTATTTTTGTGTAAAGTAAATTTTATATTTTTCTTTATATTTTTATCTACAACTTTCATGTACAAACATATGACTTTGAAGCCAAGTCATCCGGCTGCAGGCTCACAAACATATGACTTTGAAGCTCAAGATTTCTTATTAACTATACAAATATATACATACTCTTACGAGAATTGATTTTTCTTAGAGTTTTGCCAATCTTTTCTATTTGGAGTTTTTTTTATTTTTCCCATTTTTTTGAATAATATACAACAACATTTAGAATTGAACTTTTTCTTCTTGAGACAGTAGATTATCCCTCTTTTGAAGCATTATTGCAACCCGCAACTTCTGTTATAAGACCTCACGGCTACTTGATCAGGTTGGGTTACAATGGCCACAAATGTGTGACTTCTGATGTTTTCATTGGCTTGTGTCTCATGCCGGCAAATTCAACCCTATACCACTTCATTTGAGGTGAGCAAAGTGCAGAGTGTAGGTGTGCAAGTTAGGTCATTATCAACAAGAGTTGTGCATGTGTTCCAAAATATTCTACTTAGGCGGTCAAGATAATATTGAACCAAGTCTCGTGTTCTAAAAAATTAAGTCTAGCAGACCTGAAGTATCTCAATTAAAGATCCTATGAAGTTCTTGTGATTAAGTAGATTAAGGTCCAACCAAACTCCAATCTTCGTATTTTATTTAGACTTGTTCAATTATAAGTTTCAACCTGAAAAATGCAAATATTATGTACAATGCAAGGAAAATTTCTTTTATGATGCAATTATCTTGTTTTGAACTTTTTTATGGGTTTTTGAAAAGTTTTGCTAAATTTTATGCAATTTATTTTAAAAGATTGTTGGATTTTTTAATTTTGCAAATTTTTAGAAATTTTTCAAAAGCAAGAAGTTTTGGCAAAGAAATATTACAGACATTTATACGGGAGTACTTCTTGTTATTTACGAGAATTCAGATTTAGGACTTTACGGGTTTGTATATACAAGGTTATTAAAGGATTTTTATTATGTGTCCAATTCTCAAAAAAAATGAAAATATTTTTACAAAAACTTTATTTAGCAAACTAATTTGACTAATAATATTTACAAACATTTATAACATTTGAAAACAATTTTGCAAAGAATTTTCAAATAGTATGTATAGATTTTTCAAAATATTTTTACAATCTGTTTCCAAACCATTTGCAAATAGATTTTCAAATCATTTTATTTCAAGCAAAGAAAAGAAGTTTTTACAAAAAACTCATTTTTACAAAGGTTGAAATTATTTAACAAAACATTTTCCAAATAGTCTTCAAAAGATTTTTCAAAAATACTTTCAAACTAATTTTCAAACATTTTACAAAAAATATTTTAAACCCAACTTATTAATCAGTGTATACAAAGAAATTTTTTTATTTTAATTTTCATTAATTAGCCATATTATTTGAATATACGAAAGTACGAGTTTTAGATAAAGTATATAGAGAGTATATACGAACCCATATACTTAGCTTGAGTTATGTCCTCATAGATCAGAGAGAAAAAGAGAAGACATAACTCATATTGAGTATTGAAGAGCCTATACTACAACGACTAACAAATAAAGAATAAATGAATGACAAGTCAACTGTACCCCCTATACTTAGGATGAAATAATCCTAAGTATAGTAGGTTGTATCAACATGCAGGGAGGGATGAGGGTGGGAATAAAAATATCACAACTCAATCTGTCTCCCCCTAAACTTAGGGTGAGATATCCCTAAGTATAGAGAAGGAGAGGAGACATTTGAGGGGATCAAGAAAACAACTCGATAAAAAGGAAAATACGTGGGAGAATGTACGCATCACTCCCCTTTTACTTAGGGTAAAAGCGCTCTAAGATAGGAAACTACAAGAGCAATCAAGCATAACGAAGAAAGAACATTTGGCTCGTCCACCCCCTATACTTAGGACAAAGTACGTCCTAAGTAAGGAAAACAAACGATATGAGGTGGATGAGCAAAACGGTAAATGGAAGGAAGAAAATGAAAGCGGATATACAAGGTGGAGACTATATAGAGATCAAGAAGGTAGAAAGCGTACCTTCTTGCGTTATAGTTGAGGAATGAATCTAACAAGGTATATGTCGATATCAAGGTCCTCAACTAACTGAACCCCATAAGGATCGACCTGATGAATATCCTCAGGGTTCTCAAAGCGGAAGGGCAAGAACTGGTAAGTTGAAGTATTGTGGTCAGATTCGGCCTGGAAGTCTCTGCTAGGTCAAAACTAAAAGACCAAAACTCCTCTATGAAAGTAGTAAGGACAAATTCAGCCTTTGTAGTTTCTCCTAAGTCTACCCTCCATGCTAAGGTGTCTATAGTGTAAGTACAACGGATATCAACAATGCATTGCCATGCATTGGAAGGGGGAACTCTAAGGTCTATGCTTTACAATTATTCCTCCCTGAAGAGGAATTCTCAGGTCTCAGTCTCATCTATAATCAAGCAAACCTATGATATTAACAGATAGGTCATAGTTCTCGGGGTCGACTAACATTGGCACACTCTCGCTAGATTTGGGTCTCTGGTTAGTGGGTTGTGCGATAATCAAGACAACACTCTCATGAGCAGAACGAAAGTGAATCTCTCTATATCCATAATAAATCATGACTCTCGCAAAGATAAGAAAAGGTCATCCCAAGATGATCGAAGGATGCTCCATTGGAGTGGAGGTCTCCATGGGCAATACAACAAAGTCAACAATGAAGCTCATGACATGGATCTAAATGAATGAGTTCTCTAGAATAACCCTATGCCCCTTTATGGATCCATCAACAAATTGACAAATCATCCTGGTCTTCTTGAGAGGCCCTAGATAAAGAGATTGTACCAACGAGAATGGTATTATATTAATCGAAGCACCATCGTCAAGGAGAGTATGATCACAACCATAGTCTGAAATGTTGCATATCATAAGAGGTGTAGCATTGTTCCCTTTCCAAATGTGTGGACGGTGGGTGATGGCATAGGTACTGGCCATGCTCAGAATGTGGCGCTCATATCTGCTTCCTCGCTTTCTTTTCTTGGGCTAGGGTGCAGATAATTAGTTCATGTCCTGTCAAAGTGGTACCTCAACAATATCATGAATAGTTTACACCACTTCTGGATGGGCCAACATTTTTTTAGATTTTCTCTCCCTTCCATACAAGGGAAGAGATCAGAATCATCATCTACACAAGGATGACTAAGAGCAATCTGTACAGTGTCATCCTTGGGGGAAAAGTTGGGAACTACGGTGGACGTGTGTGGTCAAAGGATCTGACAAGGGTGCCTTTTGTTCACAAACTGACTCAATAATGTGTCTCCTAGAATCTTTTTGTATTTTTAGGATGTTCTCATTTTTTTATATTTTAGGCGATTGCAAGCTCTCATGGGAGTCCTCAAGTGAATCCATGAATCCAGAAGGTGAAGCAACATTGTTGCTCTTATTTACACTAGTAAGGTCATCTATCCTCTGATTCATTTGCTCCATTAACTAGGTCATGTACTCAAGAGCGGTACCCATAAGAGATGACTCCAAAAACTCAGACTTGGGTGGGTGAGATGGAGGGTACTGTGTTGGTGGTGGCGTGTAAGAGTCTGATGCCTGAAACTAATGATGAGGTAGATATGTACAAAAAGAAAAGTCAGGAGCAAAGTCCTGATAAAATGGAGGTGGATCAATTGGAAAGGAAGAAGGATCCACAAAGTCTGCATAAAAATCACTCCAATCAGCCATATCCAAAACAAAAGATGGGAATCAGGAGAACACGAAGATCAAGTCAAGATATGCAAGAAAAATGCGCAAATGTTTAGAGAAGATCGACTATACACACAAATAGACAAAGTATAAAAAATAAAACCTCTCGATTGATCAACTCAACACAATGATGACCGTAAGAGTTCCATCTTTTTATCTTTTCAATTTTAAGAGTCGGGTGAATTTTAATAAGTTGTACAAACACGTAGGTAGTCTTTGGATTGGGGCACTAATCCTTAGTGTGTACATATCAATTATAAAATAAGAATACAATGAGGGGGTTACTCTCCCCATGACAAGGATTTTTCTGTTTGATTTTAGGGTCGAGTAAAGTTAGCAATCCTAATATTATTGGTTACCATTTTCCTTGGATTTAAAAAAATGCATGAGTCCTGACGAGGGGTCAATTCCTTTAGTCTCTATGCGATCAAAACCAAAGAGAGAGAGTTGGAAAAGTAGTGCAAGCGAAAATTAATGATGCATGCTCAAATAGAGATGCTTACCTTACCTCCAACTCTCTTCGTGCGAGATGGTAAGTGGAATTGAAACCTATTCTATATGCAATCCAAGCCGATGAAATCGTCCTAAAACAAAATATGCTATTAGTGTGAAGAACCGTAGTCGGTTATCTAGAAAAAAGACCAATGGTCCGGTCTTGGAGACTCCTCATTACCCACCACAATAGGTCTTGCAAGCGTTGTGTGAAGTCTCTCATGACGCGCGGTCTCGAATCAAAATAATCAACTATTTGATTTGACTAGATCCAAAAGTGAACTATAGGTACATACATATTAATTAGGGCTTTGGACCTACTCTATCGATCAAGAAATTTTATTCTAAGGCTAAGTCACACAAAACAAATAGATGAAAGGAAAAAACTCAAAAATCAAGAAACAAAGAGAAATAAATGCGAAAATAATGAAAAATTTGATGTGGCCCCCAAGTGAACCATCACTCGGGCAATGGACCTTGTGAAGTGTCGAAGTGTCCTAAGATTCAAAATTATTACAATTAAGTGTGTCTCTCTCTCACTTGAATTACAAGATAAAATAAGAGAGAATAAAAATAACATTGTCTTCCAAAAATCCTCTAAGTCTTTACTTGATGCTCTCTCCAATCAGCTTGTGTAGAAAAGTCGACTCCCCTTCACGTGGATGCGTAGGTGCTCCTAAGAGTACCTCCCTCGATTTGTGGTCCCTCACAACAAATTCAAACAAGGAAGAGGGATATATAGTTCACGAATAATATCAAATAAAATGATGAATAAAGCAATAAAGATAAATAATTAGAAGGGAGAGAAGAAACAAACCGCAACCTATGTGGCATTGCTCCCTGGCAATGGCACAATTTGTTGAATAAGGTTTTTTGCAGGTCTAATATATCCTCACAAGACGAAGACAAAGTTGCTATGGCAACCAACAAGAAACCCACAATAAGATAACAATTAACCCACAATATGGATCTAGCAATGCAAAATAAAATGTCAAGTTATAATTTATTATAACTCTACAAAATGTGAGTATAGGTGTAAGTATATAGAACACAGGGAGCAAACTTGATAAATTATGCAAAAATTATCCTTCTTTTATCTTTTTATTGTATTTTTATGTGGGTTTTTAAATATATAAATATTGATTTTTTTATAGATTTTAATTGTTTTTTATGTATACTTTTTAATTTATTATTATGATTTTTCTGATTTTATTTTCTTTTTCTTTTTAATATATGATATATCTATATATATAACAATAAAGATATATATATATATATAATATAAGGTAATACAATTATAAATACAATTAGAAATAACAAAAAAATGCAGAGTAATTTTTTTGTTTTTTTATCTTTCTTCTACTATTTTTGTTGTCTTTGGTAATTTTAGGTAATTTTCTAGTATTTTTAAAGTTATAAATACATAGAATCCCAGACTTTTTAATTAGGCTGATTTTTTTTTGGAATTTAAAAATATCAAAAACTCTCAAAATTTTCCAAATTTATTTTTAATATTTAATAGATAATAAATAGAAAATTTACAGAAAAAATTAAATATTCTTGGAATTTTAAAAGATTTTTTGTACTTTTTTAGGATTTTGGAGATTTTTAATTTTTAATGATTTTCTTTTTATATTTTTAAGAATTTTTGGATTGGAGGCATAAAATACAATAATAAAAAATACTATTTTTTTGGAATTTTTAAACATGGTTTTATATTTTTTTGGATTTTTTAAAACATATTAAAAAGTAAAATGGACTCTTTTGATTTTCAACAAATAAGAAAATGCCTAAAATTAAAGTCTAATTATAGAGCGTGAAATAATATGCAAAAAGGCATAAAAAATTGAACTAGCAGGGGTATATTTACAAATAAAATAAAATTCAATGGCTATAATGCAAATTACCCAAAAATTAACAACTAGTTTTCGAATTAAAAATATTAAATTACAATACAAAAAGCCATAAGGGCTTCCACGCAAAATGGTCAAAACACATAGGATGATACGTGAGCTGATCTAGACTGAAGACTAGTGTAAATCACCAAAGCACTTGGGTCGCCATGCAATTATCCCAAAAAATATAAATTGTCTTAAGAAAATTACAAGCTAATTAAAAATACGACAAAATAATTAGGGAAAGATAGGCAATGTACCCCCTATAGTGGCTGATCTAATGTCTCTTGAGTTTTCACTTGATACGCATAGCGTATGGATGGCACGATGACGATTCACAGCCAAAATATGGGATTAGATCCTTGGGAAGGATTTGATGGTCATAGCTCTTATAATCCGACGACAGCTGCACATCTGGGCAACACCCCATGATCGGACGGTGTACGAGAGGGCTGGAAGAACACATGAAGACCTCACCCAAGGTGAGTTTGAATCTGATGTTTCTCGAGCTTCCGACCTCCTGGAGCTCTTCCGATTGTCTCTACTTGCTATTGTGAGCCTCTTGCAACTCCCAGATATCTCATATGTTTCGAGGGGTCTTTAGCCAACCCCTAGAGCTTGAGGCTCCCCCACGAAGAACTGAGAGCAGTTCTTGAGTTGAATCTGCCCTCACATAGGCTCTTCCCAAGCGTGGTTCCTACATAGAAAGATCTATGGTGCTCCGACGATGCGTCCTGGGCTATTATTGGTAGAAATCAAAGTGGAGGTCAAAGGGGTGGCGAGGTCTGGCAAGGTGGAGGAATTAGTCCTCAAAATCCATATCTGTTTGAGATCTAGTGGACTGGTACAAGGTAAAAAATGAAAAAATGGATAGGGAAGGTAGTGATGCATTTAGTGGTGGTCGGAACAGAGGTGCACAGCGAGATGTGGTAGTCGGAGCTCAAGAGCTCTGGCGAAGCTTGATCCTAATCTTAAGCTAATGTGATTAATTAATGCATAAAATAAGGACATAAAATGAAAATTACAAGATGATATACCTAAAAAGGTAAGAAAAATAGACCTTGAGTGGTCGGATGACACGAGATGAAATATCACAGCGGAGGACCGTTGGTGATGGCGGGAACGCCTCCACAACGCCTCTCTTCGCACTGAAATAGCTGGGCGGGCTTGCTGTCACCGATCTCAAGACTTGGTGCACATATTGGGGGGGTCAAAGCAGAGTGGAATGGGACCAAAAAATCATGGTGGTGGAGTACATGGTTATGTACATGCGATGATGGGGGGAGTTCGAAGAAAGTTTGTGTGTGCATGAGGAAGAGAAGGGAGGTGGATTTGATTTGGCATTGATCATGAATGAATAGTGAAGACAACTCATGAAGATATACATGTCCTCAAACAATGTATTATGCGGAAAATTTTGAGAAGAAGAGAGGTCAGCTACATCTGACAAGGCTAGGCTCGAGGTAGAAGAGTTGACCCGCGGTCAACAGACGGGGGCCTCCTACTGGTCTAGCTGGACCATTAGAAGACAAAACCGTCTAAAAAGAATAAATAAATAAAATAAAATAATAAATGAATGAATTAAATTAAAGTTACAAAATTTGTTTATTATTTTATTTATTATTTTAATCCAATTTTTATTTATTTTTACGAATTAATTTATTGTAAGTTACTTTTTACAAGAATAGTCATAGATATATTTATATATATTGTATATTTTAATTTTGTTTTATAATTTTGATTTTATTATTTTTACACTTAATTTACATATATATAATTTATTTTAACATACTCAAATATATTTTTATTGTATTTTTCCGAGTTTATTGTACACTTAATTAATTATAGGTATAAATTACATAGGTATAAGTATAGTATATTCATCTACGTATTTTTTCTTATTATTTTATTTTAGTGTATTTTTATGGTTTTATTGTATTCTAAATGCGTACATATATTGTATTATATATACTCAAATATATTTTTATTGTATTTTTCCGAGTTTCTGCTTTGTGATTATTACTACTAGGTTGTTTGTTGTACAGCTTTGATTCCTATTATGTCGCCTAGGGGACCCTCTAGAGATTTGAAGCTAGGGTTCCAAGGTAGCTATCCATCCTCAGATCCATATGATCTTCAAGGGATGATTTCTGCTCTTCCATGCATTGACTCAAAGGTCCTGGAAAAGCTTTCAAAGGTTTGGAGCGAGCTAAGTAGAAAATGAGACTACTTATTAAATTTGGGATTTTCTCTTTTGATTTGAGCTTGAAGTGATGTTCGAGAAAAGCCTCAGTTGCTTCCACTCTAAACCGAGCTTCCGACTTTCCAAGGCAAGACTCACATATGCGGAATTAAATCATGACCAATGATTTTTTGGAGGATTCCTCCTATTTTCTGATGCTTAATAGAGTCAAACTACAGTCTAGGAAAGGAGTTAACTTTCCATATTTTATGATATATGAGACCTACTATCTATATGATTTATTCCACCGATTTCCTGATGGGACCCTGATGAATCCATGATTCATTAACTTTTCTGTCGCATTTTGTCTTAAAACCCTTAACAAATACATGTAAATACTCACTAATTCTCATACTTTAACAAAACTCCATTCATGTGTAAATATTCACTTTTAACCATTAAACTCATGTAAATAAATAAAGAATCAGAAAAGAAAGACAAAGGCATATGAAATATATGTATATATATGCAATATGACTTAAAATATAAATATAGCTGTAAGATATATTTATAACTCAACCCCCGAGACCAAGTCAGCATGGATTGGTCGACAAACCAATAAGTAGGGGGAGATAAGGAAAGAAAACCAAATAAAAATAATCTATCACATGAATCCACATCTTTCATTATTTATAAAATAAATACAAAACTTCAAAGAATTTTAACTATTTCATATTAACATATTTTTCACCAAATCTTTCTCCTAATTATTCATAAAAATGTAAATAAAAATATAAAAATAAGTTAAAAATATTACCCTATAAATATGCCAAGAAATCCAGCTTACAAATTGTTAAAATCTCAACTTCCGAACATCATAACTTCCTCATACGAACTCCAATTTCACTCTACTCACCTTTAAAGTTCATAAAATAATATTCTCTAATTAATAAAGGTGGTTTCATTGAATTCGGAGTCCGTTTGCAAAAGTCAGTTTTGGGACCAAAAGACAAAGGGGTTTCTGGGCTATTTATTTTATGTAACACACACTATATATTATTTTCTTAATTTTTATAATTTTTAAATTATTTCATGATCTTGTATTTTCACCATAAATTATTTCATAATTTTTGGAGACTATTTGTTATTTTTATAAAATCAAACATCCCAAAATATGGGTATAATTGACCTATATAGATACTTACTCTATTTATTAAAATATGTAAATTAATTCATAAAAATTCATAAAAATTCGTACAAGTCTTATTTAATACCCTAATAATAATGAAAATACAAAATTAATTTTTACTTAATTATTTATTAAATTAAAAATTCAAAACCTATTTATAAATACATATTTATTAATATAATATTTATATTTTGAATAATATTTATTATTTACAAAACGTATTTATACCATAAATTAGAAAATTAATTTATTTACATTTCTTGTGTTTATAGTTATTTAAAATAAGCTTATCTATTATTTATTATCTATTTTATAAAGTAATTTAGCATCTGGACCAACCAGGTGCTGACACTTGTCAGCACCTAGGTTGTCTTCTCCAAGAGGCAGGTCTGCCGACTTCTGCACCAACCTGCCAACTTCATTGATTTTTCCCGCGCAATTTCCAACCACTCCGACCAACCTAAGCCGTCGATCCTACTCCTCTAACAACCACCAAGCTCGCCAACCCTTAGATCTAACTTGGGGTGCACGAAATCTCCCTATATAAGGGCCCCAAGTTCGCCAATCACCATAAGAACTCTCCAACAACCCAAGAGCCTCTGCTCCAGGATACCGACTACGTACTTTCCAAGCCACATTCCGGCCAAACGACGACGGTGACAGCGCCAAGGAGGAGGTCGCGGGGAAGACGGACGTCGGAGGAGGAGTCCCAAGGTGCCACGTCGCCTTGAATCGCAGCCTCGTGCCGCGTGAAGCTCCGAGAAGACCGCTCGTCGAGCTAGTACCAGGAGGTCATACACCTCCAGTTCCCAGGTCAATTTCCTTCACCTTTTGCTATTTTATTTCTCGATCTCCGAGCCACGATTAGCGTGGCTAATCACGCTTTTAGATAGGTTAATCACTTAGCTTTCACGCAATACCAAAATCCTTTGCAACTCGCTTCAAATTCACTCCAAATCGATCATCAAACCATCATCTTCTTCGCAGTTTGGTTGATTGGCTGGAATTATATGTTCTTCTTCAAACTTTGGGAATTAAAATCTTTCATTCGTCGGCCGATTCAACACGAATCGAGCATACCATCTTGTTCATTGCAGGATCTTCTTCGTCGCGAGCTACATTTCATCATCTGGAAGATAATCGTCATCATTAAAATCCATTTCGAAGAGGAGTCGTCAGAGCTGCATCATCCCAAGGTGGTCGAGACCACCATCTTTGACGCGACACCACCGCAGCTCGGAGTGCCGCCACCTTCATCCCTACTGCGGGCGAGCTCGAGGGGTGGAGGAGCCACCCCTCTGGCCCCGCCGGAGCGCCAGATTCATCGGAGACTGGCCGGAATAAATTGAAGAAGGAAGCCCGTCCGTCAGTTGCCCAACAGACTCAAGAACTCCAGAAGCACAGGCTGCTGACACGTGGCGCGCCCGTAGCCTTCAGATCACGCGCGGAACGTTTTAATCTTGGCCGTCAAAGTTGAAACGGTGGAAATTTTGCAACATAGATCCAGCCGACTTTCAGAATTATAATCCGCCCCCTAGCTTTTAAATAATTGCATTTAGGTCCCTCTGCAGGGACCTACATGTAAAACATCTTATACTTTTCTTTCAGAACAGTCCTCAAGGACCAAATTGAGAGCATTTTTAAATTGTTTTCTTACGCTTATGCTCCTGGGCTGTAGGGGCCATTTCTTGTTCTTGTGACCTCGGATTTCGACGATTCTTTGAGGGTAGTTACACAACTACCCCAGCTACTTAGTATAAGGTTTTCGTGGCTTTTCGACGAGTTTTTGACGTGTTTTGATTTAATCGAAAACCGCCTCGTTTTGCTTTGTTTTCTTGTGTAGTTCGAGTACGTGGCTCGAACTTCGTGCACCCTTACTATATAATATCACCTATATTCTATTCACCTACTATATAATAAATAAATCTTTTGAAAAATATCCTTTTTGAAAAATTAAATAAAAATTTGAAAAGAATAAAATCAAATAAAAATAACAAAAATAAAAATAAAAAAGAGAAGCGCTTAAACTTAGAGAAGAATTAAAATAAAATTACGAGAAGAGATATCTAGGGAATATATCCTGCCTCCTTGAGTTCGACCCAGGAACACTTGCCTGGTTAAATATTAGTGAACGGTTTTCCGACAGAAAACCGTAAATTTGTTTGATAGGTCTAAAAATCGAAATTTTTCGTTTCGCGGCTTTCTGCTACAACCAACAATTTACTTTCTTCTTTTAAAAAGTGAAAGCCGCGAAACTTGATTTTCACACTCATCAGACCCATTCTCGTAGCTCTATAAAATATGCTGAAATCTCAATAATGGCAATGGATGGAAGTCTCTCTTGGCTGCAAAGTCTAAATGAATATATTGCTTGATGATGCCCCCATAGTCATTCTATGATCCTCAATATCAAAGAAGTCAATCAATTAACTACACTCGCACTCTCTTACTCTCTCCAGAAAAGATTAAGGGCCCCGACGAGACTCTTGTTGATGCCACAATGCTAATCCGCGATAAGCTGGATCTCCGTATGAATTCTCATTAGGTCTGGAAGTGGCGAAGAAGACTCATCCCACAACTAACAACTAATAGTAGCGGGAAGCCTGAGTGGTTATTTGTCGATACTTGTACTTGAAGTACTCGTGGGTTCCATAAACCTTAAAAGATAAAAAATTACGGATTTTAGGTGTAGCCAAAACATGCTTAGTAGTGAAGCGGCTGACTAGCTCTTCCAAAACCCTTTGATCCTAGGCTAGAACTTCCATCATACCCTCCTATTGGAGACGAAAAGACAAGCATGTCCCATGGTCTTAATATGCTTCTCAAAATCATCCCTTCCTAAAGCGCATTTCCTAGAAGCAAGTCCACAAACCTCACCTCATTAATGTCCTCTCGTCGTCATCCTATAAATAATTATAGATTTAAATATGCCTCTAATATTAGCTATATCAAAAAAACTCAAAGAATGCATAAATAGGTCGATAATTGCTTTAGCTGACTATTTGCACTATACTAGCTTGAGGTGGGATCAACATTGCAATCCTTAGTAGGTGGGTCCTTAAGCTTCCCTAAATTCGACCAGATGGACATGGGTGGAACTCCAAACCTAACATAATTGGTAGATCCAGAACAATCACTCAGATCAGGCAAGGATTCCATTGGGAGTCCTAGATCCTAATCAAGAGTTTGACTGCTTTACTCGCGCCTAGACTGCGAAGCCTTTCGGCATGGTTTCGAGCCGCAAAAGGAGAGTGGAGTTCCCTTCCATATTTTGGAGAAGAACGATTTAACTAGAAAAAAAGGTGAACGAAAAACCAAGCATCTTACTGATAGAACAAGCAGGTTACTAACAACAGAATAAGTGGGCCAAGTGGTAAGGCATCGGTTTTTGGTACCGACATGCAAAGGTTCGAATCCTTTTACTCCATCTTTAGCATTTTTCATACAGAGCGATCGAGGATTGGGTGTCAGCATTTCACTATAGCCTCAGGCCAAGAAATTGCCAGAAAAACTAGCAAGAAGAGTCCCAACACTCGACAACTTGTAATCTAACAGGTCAGTATAGGTTGTTCTGACTCATCATCTAAGACCTGGACATAAGAAGAGACATATCGAGCCAGAGGTCGACTCCTCTCTCTCTCACTGGCTAAGGCTAAGTCATGACCGAAAATGTCAATAGACATCATGATTTGTAGAAAGAAGATATGCTTCTATTTGATTGCAGGTGTGCACAGAAATTCACATTTTTCGGTGCTTTGATGGAATAGGAGAAGATTTGGTGAACGAACAAAAGGGTCTTCACAATGCTTCTATGTGTGGTCAATGGCACGTTGCTTTCCTGCAGCTTCCTCAAGATCACTTATATGTTAGCTCTTCAACAAAAATCCCATTAATGTTTGTTTTTCCCTATTGCTAGTGCTCCTGCGGGAATTCTATCTACTTTTCCCCTTCCTGGTATCCTTACCTAGTTTCCCCCTATGCTACTATATCTAGTTTTGGATCTTCCAAATCATTCCCACAATGGATCCGAACCTTCAGTCAATGGGCATACATATTCTTTGGCTTCTCCTAAGTGATAGAGTGACTATTGAGTCCATGAATTCCAGTAACAGAGGTGTGCGAAGGTAGGAACGACATTGTCTATTCAGTTCATGAGCATAATGGTATAAAGCCTCACCGACACACTACTACATACTTCTCTAAGCCCGATCTCCTAGTGGTTGAAAAAGGGTTGAGACACTATACTACTCCCTCGAAATTGGTCTTGTCTCGATTGCCCTTAGTAAAGACAGATCAAAGATGCGACTCTTCAAGAATACCTTCAAGATTTTCAACAAAGGAGCATTCACACATAAAAATATCAATTTCATGTCAATCCCCTTGGAGAATGCATGGGGATGATGAGGATGAAGAGTGTCAACAAGCATCAGAAACAAGTCATAAGCCTTGAAGGAAATCCCTCTTCAAGAGTTTCTTATGAAAGTAGAAGATGGAGGTGCACTTCCAGATCATCTCAAGGGTGGAGGAGGGGTGGTCGGGCGCAAGAGTACTAGGGAAAAAAGAGAACTGACTAACCCTCCCTGATCGACGGGTTCGGGCTTTATTTGTAACTATTATGATTTTTTAACTTGTATTTATTGGTATTTATTTGTCAATGACTATTTCATTATTTGTTTTGATCTCTTGTTATATCTCTTGGTTTCATTTAATATCTTTCTGCAGGATTTTAGGTGTCAGATTCTATGTGTGTAGAGAAACTCTTAGACGTAAGTGATGAATATGTGATTCATCACTCTAAAAGTGATAAATATGAAAGTGATTAATTAAGCTCAGTTCTCCAAAATTCATCTGCATTTTATACATTATATTGCATAATTAGCATTCACACATGTTTAAATAATAATTGCATTTTATAACTCATAACTCCTTAAAATAAAAAGCTAAAAATCCTTCCCCAATTAACTTGTAAATAAGATAACTTCACTAATTTTTAACAAATTCATGCTAACTCCAAATCACCTGAAACTGCCTCCATTATGTACATATTATTAACACTAATAAAGGAAAAATACAAAAAAATAATTAACTGAAATAACTAAGAAATAAACCCAAAACCTAATTTCAGATATATCGGACTAAAACATTGATATCTTCCCCATACAATTTCCTATTTATTCTTACTCACTTTTGAACTAATGTACATTCAATTATCTTTGGAGTTCAAGTGAATCAGAGCTCATGTGAGAAAGTTGGGTTTTGGGCCTCTTTTGTACATTCTGTATTTTACCCGATTTGACCTATTATTTTATGTACATATTTAACTCTTTTTGTGTTATTTCTTTCATTTATTTTTTTGACTAAAGTTTTATTGAAATGCATAAAAATCCAAATCTAAAATAAGATCGAAATCAAAGAAATTGATAGAGTGAGTGTTCAATAACAATCTGTACAAAAGTTGTCTTTTTCGTTCTTTATTTTATTTCTTCATTTTATTAATTTATAAAAATCCAAAAAAATAGAATGTAGTGTAAATATTTATCTTTTTTATTATATTTTTTCTATTTTTTATCTTAATTCAAAATGACAAAAAAATTACAAAACCAAATACAAGGTATTCCACGTCCATATGGTACCCCAAAAAATCACTTTATCCAAATGACCTATTTTGGTTTTGATCTCTTCATAAAAGTTGTATTTCTCCTCGAGATGAGAAACTTTCATGAAGAAAATTTTCAATCTGAGGTGTTTTGTTATTTCTTTCGAATTTATCTTTATTTTTTTTTTGAATTTTCTGGGAGTGATATGTGGCAGCTCCTGGAGCCACCACGTGTCACCCATTTTCGGTATTTATAGATATTCGATTATTCAAAAAAATAATTAAAAATAATAAAATAAAAATAAATAAAAAATAAATGTAACCTTGCACATGCTGGTTACATGCCTCCACCACACGTGCCCAGCATGTGCCACATTCTTTCTCCTTCCCCCTTTCAATCTAGGGCACCGCTGCCTCCACCTATTCATTTTTGCCCCTCCCCATGCTAGCCAATCTCCTACAAATCTTGTGACCATCTTCTTCATCAATGTCTCCACCCGTATCCTCCCTAATTATGTATCCCAGTCACCCTCATCTCCGATCGCCCTAAATCCAATCACAACCCTAGATTTCACAACCCTCATCAGATCCCCCCTATTCTCGTGATCGACCACCGTTGTCGATCTCCCAATCTCCATTCACCTTCAATCATCCTCCACCTTCATCATTTAGTCGATTGCCTACTCCAAATTAACTCCTCCTCCAATCGTAAATCCCCTTCCAAACCCGACCACCTCCTCTGCTATAAAAATAACTCTTCTGCCGGAGTTATTTCGATCCACCATATCTCAAGAATAGAGGACCCACCTACCACTGGTGGTGACAACGCCTGCGCAGGTCTCGAAGTTCTCCGATGAGATCCGGCCTCTCCCACTGCCGTTGCAGCATTGCCGCCTCTACGTGCTTGCCCTTGCTTTGGTTCCATCATCATCGAGCCAACGACTTCAGCCATCCTCCACCATTACCATCTATGCCTCGCGTATTCATCTTCTCCAACGTTCTCCTCCTTGAGCACTCGCCTTTCTGGGAACCCATCGGCTCCAATTTTTCAACGACACCTCACCTTCTTCAGCCGAGCTACCTGAAGCAGCAAGTTTCATCTTCTTTGGCAAGCACCAAGTTGGAGATCTTTGGGCCACAACCGTCTTCACGAGCCATAGCACATGCCCTCGTACCTTCCAACGTAGGCTCCATCAAGGTTTACCTCCACTAGCCATCAGTCGGGTTCTCCAGACTTCCTCTTTGACTAGAGGCCTCGTCACAACATCTCCAGCATGACGGAGCACCACCCCATTGACTTGTCGCAACACCAACAATCGTTCCTCCTTCGACCGCAGGAGCTCTACCCTCATCTTCACCCGCGAGCCATTGAGTGCGGAAATCTAGGGGGTCATGTGCCATCAGACCCTCTCTTGGGAAAAATTGCTAGAACCTCCCACAAAGTTCCACCAACTCGAATCCAGGTCCACTACCGGAGGAAGTTTTGCGGTAAAGCCTTCTTGGGCTCGGTAATTTCATTTCAGCCCCCGCTCTGTACTTTTTAGTTTTTATTTAATTATTGTAATTTGCATTTGGAACCATGACTTCTCTCTATAATTCAAACTTCATTTTGCATCATTTGAGTATTAGAAAAAAAGTATTTTTTTCTACAATTAATTCTCTACATTGTGCCATGATTGTTATATTTTTATGCTATGTGGTTAATTACTAATAATTATTATTGTGGAAAATTTCATATTTTTCCCAATCTATGCTTAGAAATTCATATAAAATTAACCATTCTCTAAAAATTACCAAAAATTCATGGATAGTAGAATTAATTATTATTTACATCATTCCCTAAAAAATGCATTTGCATGCATAGTTTGCACTAAAAAATCATCTTTTGTATTTCAGTAATTAATTTTTAATAGGTATTAAACTCAACATTTTAGGGGTTAGAATTTTTCTGAGATAGATCTTCTATTGACATATCTTGAATAATTTTATTGGATGAAAATAGAGAGGTTTAATATTTATTACAAACAATTATTGTGATTCACTTTATTTGCATTCATTAATTCATTAAATATTCATATTGCATCAAAACTTTCCAAAAAAATTACAGTGCATTTATTTCATCATTATTCACATCTTGATCAAGTTTCGAATTTTTGGACATCGTTTGATTGGTATTAATTTTCTAATCCTTAAAATTGGCATACATTTGATTTGCATTCACAAATTACATTAAAAATATAAGGAATATTTTGCCTTGAGAATCGTACACAAACTTTGATAGACATTATCCTCAGTTGTTCCTTTCCCTTGTCAAGTTCGACCTTGGGTCTTGCCCTGGCTAAATAAACATAAAAATACTCAACTAAAATTGAATTAATTTATTAAGTGATTGCTTCTTAATTGATTCCGATTACCCGCATGCAATAAAACGATGACATATTTATTTAAAATGCTTAATTCACACAAAATACAAGAGGGTTTCTTGGACTCGTAAGATGGCGTCGTTGCTGGGGAGGCAAACGTCTTAGGTTTTTCATCTAGAAAATTAATGTTAGGTTTCCCCACATATTCGGGTAGTCTGACCCTCGAACATCATCACTGTACATTTTCCATTTTTTTATTTCTTTTATTCCTGATGTTATTTTATTTTATTTATCTTTATTTTTTATTTTATTCATGTATTTTTTTAATTTTACCTTTATTATTTTCTGTTATTTTATGTCACTCTTTTGCACTCTCTCTTATTTTTCGTGCGAGGTACCAGACATGTGTGGAGTGATTCTCCTAAAAATCGACACATCTTTATCGATAAGTAGAAAATCTAATAATAAATAAAGACTAAGTCAAGTCATGAGAGAGCGTAGAGTTTAGGATTTTAACTTCTGCAATTTTATTTTTTTTGATTATTTGTAATAATTGCTCATTTACAGCGGTGTCTGTTTGGACTCTCGCGTTTGTAACAAGAGCTAAACTTCTTCTCAGTGGTGTGTAGGATCTGTTTCACTCTTCGGTGAGGGTGGGGCCCGACCTGAGTGGTTTGTATCTTAGACATGCACTACGACTATTAGAGTTTCTAGAATTTTTCTATTTGTGCTCATAGATCCTAGGACCACACTACACTTTAACTGAGAAGCACAATATCTCATTAAACTTAGTCCAAACTTTAACTCATTTTTTCCCGACTAATAGAACTATCTGCTAGGTGCGATTTTATCGGTTTACATCATATAGAATAAAATTTCAATTCTGGTATTGCATCCCACATGGAGATCGTGAGGAATCACTGTAAGTCTTCTAACTGAGCATTGAACATTATTTTTCATGTTCACCAGCTTGTCTCGAATTTCACCCTCCTGTTTTGTCACTTAAAATTTGAAAGATAATTGGGACTGGATGGTAGACGTATATTTTTCCTGACCTAAAAATTTTCAGTGATCACCTAATTCAAATTGAGACTGCTAAACAAGGGTGACTAAATTAAACCATAAAATTGACAATTTTTGCGTGAAAACAACCCTATCCTTGGATTAGTTTATCTATGTGAGTGAGAGAGAGACAACACTCAAGGTTAGATCTGAGCTTCAAAATCTTCGTTCAGACTACTTATTCAAAAAACGACTAGCTACTTCTCAGTGAGGGAACTCCGATCTCCCTTAGTAGAGTGGGTAGTTAAAGGACAACGCGATTGGCACCATCCTTAAGTAATACGAGTAGCCATTTTATGGTCCGTACTTATACCCATACTGGCTGAAAGTAGATACAACTAGTCGTACGAATTCAGACCAATCTTTAAGACATTTTCTGGCACATAATAGCTCACTAATACTTTCCCAAGATTGATTATATCACAAATTAAATTGAAAAGATAATTTGTCGAGCTCTTGCAGCTTCCACTGTATGAGTTGGTGAACTTGGGGTTTGATTTGTGTTTGCATTGGTGTGCATGAACTGAGTTCGCATTTTGATAAAAGTGCACACTTGTTCCATCCTCTCCTTGATTTAAAAAATTAGTGTTTCTTCTGTTGAGTGTCTCGTGCACTTGAATAGTTTTAACCAAGATCCATTATGTCAGTTCATCCATATCCTTTAAAATTGATGGGACATTGGTCTATGTATCCACCAGATTATTTCTTTTTGATCAAATAACAAATTATCTAAACCCTCTTCTTCCAAGTATCCTCCAACATTTGCATGAGACTCTCGCCTATGGATGAATCTTGTCCACTCTATAAATTTCCAATCCATTTTACTTGGAACATCCGATTGAATTCAACACTCTGCCACCTCCCCAACTCGTTTCTACACATGATTAAATTCCGTCTTGGGCTGACCCATCTTATTCCTGATTTCAAGACAGAACCCATGAACCATTTCAAGAACAATACACTCTTGAGATAAACGTATGGCTGAGACACCAACCCCAATCGACTTCATCTTCTCGTTACACTTTTGTTGGGATAGGTTGACACTTCACAAATCCAAATCCTACCTTGAGCTTAGAAAATAAAATGAAAACCCAACCAAACTGAATATGGAGCGACCTACACCTGATGATTACCCATACTGGATTTAACTTAATGATCGAATCTCTTTTGACTAAGCCGTATACCACTCCTTCTTACAGCCTGCACATACAGAGGATTGGACTAATGACATCGATGCTCATGAACCTTGTATGTTGACTTCACCGTAAGAGGATCTGACCATTCATGACCATAAAAATGGACTCTACTCTACCCGGCATTGCATGCCCGAGACACAGTATGTAGAGTATGAGACCTACATATTTACGCAGAATCCTCCCATAGAGTAGACTCCAACCATGATTGATCATGAAAAGTTTTTCGAGGATGAAATATTAAGAAAGAGAAGGGATATATTGAGAGAATTTCTGCTTAACTTGTGGATGAAAATGGAAGACAAAATGATTGGACCTCAGCTTAAAAACATAGAGAATACTCAGAAACCCACAAACTCTGTACACCATAGGGATGACTCTGATAATGACACCTCTAAATACTACTCCATTAGGGATGACTCTGACTCTGATCAAAGCCCCCCCTATCGTGTGGAAAGCAATACATCTTCACAACACAACAAAAAGACCAAAAAATCGAAAAATACAAAAATACCCAAAAATTGAAAAAAATAGAAAAACCCTCAAAAATAGAAAGTGGAGAGGATTTGATGAATTTGGATCCTATTCTAAGGGAAGCATTGGATAAAAGATTGATTTTTAAACTACCCTTGATATAGGCCATTGAACACTTCCCTGACATTGAATGATTTGTATAGAGTAAATTAATACCGAAAAAGTCAAGCAGGAAGAGAATAAGGACCGAAAGACACATATTGTCAATGGCCACCTCTTTGGTGATGTGAAGTAAGACCAAGAGCTGCATAGTGAAGCGACTGCCTAAGTTTGACTGTAGAATCAAAGACACAACATTCACCGATGCTTGAATCGTTGATGACTCACCAATCAACATCCTCATGAACGCCATGTTTGACAAGCACAAAATAGAATCAATAAGGAAATCAAGGGAGATAGTTTAGCTGGCTGATCGATCTATAAAATGGTCGAGAGGAACAATTTAAGTCATCATTACATTCCAAGGTGCTCCACTCAAAATGGACTTCATGATCATTGATATTGAGCATCGAGGAGAATTCATCTCCACCCAATCTTTAATCATTCTCGGAAAGTCGTTCTGAGCCTTAGCTAAAGCAATTGTAGATTGTGAAACTCGGGAAATCAATTGTACAACATTAGGAGCACTTTGATCTTGC
The DNA here is from genome assembly GCA_037367405.1 of Ottelia alismoides. Lineage (NCBI taxonomy): Eukaryota > Viridiplantae > Streptophyta > Magnoliopsida > Alismatales > Hydrocharitaceae > Ottelia > Ottelia alismoides. Next base: position 110,709 of record JAZKJV010008468.1, on the reverse strand, counting down.
CATATGTTTGAGGAAACACAATATTCTAAGGCAACCCACAAAGTCATCAACAGGCGTGACCATCAAGCGGTAGAAGAGCCCTACCCTACTGCTACAACTGAGATAACAACTGTTGAGCAAACCATTGGTTCAAAGACTCGTCATATTCTCCCATTCCCCAGTGCTTGCACCTCAACCACTATCATGACATATCCTATGGTAGAAGACATAATGCAGGACTTGTACTATATATATGGTGCTTATGATGAGGAAACACATGCATGATCTAACCTTGCGTCAGACAAGACCTTCTCCAACTGCCTTAATCAAATCAATCAGACATAGGAATGCACAAATGTCAAGTTAATTGAGAACAAATATGTGGGATGTCTGCTGACCAGGGAGGAATATGCCAATGGTTATTCATCTGAAGACACGATTGTCAGCACCTCACTCACAGGACCTACACCTTCACAGACAACGCAGACCAAACTACCCATTTTGGCTAGTCATTCATTTAGTCAATTCCCTGGTAAACGAACTAAGAAATTTGTCTTTAACACACCTGAAGATGAATCTGATGATAATTCCTCGTCAGGTCCGGATAAGGTGATCTTTATGAGTGAGATCAGTTTGGCAGCCCTGACGCCCTATCTAAGCAAGCATCCGAATATCGACTCCAATTGGACGACTCTAGCCCCTCACTACTATTCCTCGAGAGCTGACTCTCTAGGTCTCATTACATGAATAATATCTTATGACCATACTAGGACTGGTGCTTCAGAGTATTCATCATCCGAGGATGAGGTAATTTACCACAAGACTAAGCACATCTTGATAAAGCATCTTAAAAATTAGAATATTTATAGTACCTCTACCTTCAAGTATTATTCTAGTGAGGATAACTTCAATTACGGTTGCGAAACTTGAGTCATATGCTTCATCTTCTTCCTATCAAAACACTCTCTGGCATGATTCTTCTGAGGATAACACTGATGATAGCTGGGACTCATTTGCTTCACCTTCTTTCAATCATTATGACCTCCTCCCACAAGCTCACAAAAAGATCTGCAAAAAACCTCATTAATCATCGGCACCCTCCCCTGCCAACCTCATCAGTTCCCTTGTATATCTTCTTCCTCTACTTAGGCCAAGGCCTAAGTATAGGGGGGGATCAATGCCATCTATCAATACTCTCCTCATCTACCTTTTCTCTCGACCACCTCATTTTTGCCCTTCTTCTATACTTAGACTATTCTCAGCCTAAGTATAGTGGGGCAAGCCAACTTCTTCTTTTATTTTTCTTTTTCACACTCTGACACTTAGCTTGAGCAATGTTTTCTCTGAGGACATAGCACTCGCTAAGTAAGGGGGGGTGTATATACTCTATATATATTTTACACATAGCTCGTAGTTCCACGTAATTCTATATTCTTATTTACGAGGTGGGTAACTATCTTTTTAAAAAAGTTTTGCAACTAACATGGTCGATGTCCAATTGGGTGCGCAACTAAAGTTTTCGAAATTGACTTCTTATTCATTTAAAAAAACAACAAAAAAAGATCTTGCACGAAAAATCTCATAGAAAAAAATTTGCTTGCATTTCACACATCTGGACTTCATCCAGCATTACATTCATATGCATTTGTAAAAACTCCTTAGGTTCTAAACCGAGTTATGAGTAGAAACCAAGAGTGGTCTAGACTTGGCCTTAATCCACCTAATTTTCAGAGGAACGACACCAAGAAATAGGATTTTAGAAGCTTTATATTTTTGACTTAATTCTTTGAGTTCCACATGACAATGTGCAGAATTTGACTCTTAGGGTCTAACCTAGTCGCATCATTCTAGGTATGACTCTTGAATAGGGAATTAATTTGTACTCTCCCACTATGCACTTAGCTCAACTAAGAAGGGGTATTCGAAGACTGTATGGGGCTGTTTTCTGGTAGCAAGGACATCTAAAGACCGGAGTACATGATGAAATAAAGCTTCAGATAAGGGATGGACGGCTAGGCACAATTTTCTAAGACCCCAAAACATGTGTTGAAAGAAAGATTCCATATCCGCAAGGGCACAACAAGATCCATGCAGAGCTACCAATAATCCAAAAGAAGCCCACTACCACATAAATATTTGACCAAAAAGGTCCAACCTTCAAGAAAACCAGCAGATCTTGGTGAAGACTTGGCTAAACTGGTCGGCTTCACAAGGAGAGGTGACTACACTGGTCACCCTCCAGTTCTTTTCCCCTTCTTCTAATTTCTCCCCTTTTCGATTATGAACACAACATGACAGACCCTAGAAGGAAATACCTTACTCCTCGAGGATGAGTTACGGGGGGAGAGGTTTGCATGGTGATGAATCTGTAATTCATCACTCTTAAAGTTGAAAATAGAGTTTTGTTCCCGAGTAATTAGCTGCATATTTCCCCTTATATTGTATAACTAGAATTCATGCATGCATAAATAATATCTGCATTTTAGCATTTATATTCGCATTAAATAAGAAGCCCAATTCACTTGTAAATATTCACATGTATATTCACTATTATTCTCCTATTTATTTGTATTTTATACTCACTCTAAAGTCAATAAAACCAACTATATACTATATATTACTAACTAATAATAAAGGAAAAGGGCAAAAATTTCTAACTTGTAAAATACCCAATAAAACCCCAAGCCCAGTTGGAGACCTTAGACCTTAAAATGTACATATCTATCTCATACAACCTCCGATCTAGGTCTACTTACTTTTAGATTAATACATATTCAGAGACCTTCAAAATGAGACCAATTTCATTTAAATCAGAGCTCGTATGCAAAACTTGGGTTTTGGGACCCCATTGTACATTATATGTATGTATATTTGTACCCTTATAATTTAGTATTTATTTGACCTCATCTCCATTTTTCATCAACATGAAACTAGTATATCTCATCGAGATCTACAACTGTCATGTTTTAAGTTTTTCCAAATTCGGCCATCTTTTCTCCCTTATTCCACATTTTCTTTCGGCCATTCAGATCAGGCTACGTGGCGCCCTCTGGTTACGCCACGCGGCCTGCTCATAACGCGCCACGCGCCCCTTTTCTCCGCCGTCTGATCCCTTTCCTTCTCTCCAGATCTGAGCCATCCACTCTTCTAGCTGATCTCCACCCTCCGATCAAGGCCCAGATCAAATTTGGGCTGCTCACCAACGCCCTCACCTCCTTGCGACACGTGATCCATCTGGAGCCGCTAGATCGCTTCCATCTTAGCCATTCATCCCACGCTAAATCTGGACCCTTCGATCCTCGACCCTGATACGATCATAGGCATTTGTCTCTGCTTGATGTTACGCCCACCACGCGTCACGCCCAACGCCATCCGATCTCGACTCCAGGATCTAATCCAGGTCCTTCTCTTGCGCCCTTCTTCTGGTCGTTGGATCACTTGATCTAACGGTCTAGAGACCGTCTTCTACATCGGGCTGCCTTCCTCGCGCTCGTTGCCCACTTCGTGCGCTCGTCGCCCCCTTCCTATTTTCTCCCCCACTACAGCCACCATCTCCACCCTCTAGCATCTCTACCTCGTAGCCCATGACTACCTTACCCTCTCCAGCCACCATGATCTCCATAAAGCCCGTCGTTGTGGCTCCACGAACCCCACGAAACCTCACCTTCCATCACAGCCACCTCCACCTTCTTCCTATAAATACCCTGCCTCCGGCCACCTTCGACCCTATCCGCCATTGCAAAGAGAACCTAGAGCTACCCTCTCCAGTGATAGTGATTTGGGCTCAGAAGCGAGCGACTTTAGGATTCATCTCCGGCATCCACAACCACCTCCGCCATGCCGCAGCTCTACTAACGAGCTGCACGAGCTCGAGAAGCTACCTCCCCTTGAGCGAAGACTAGGAAGCTCCTCCTCGAGCTTCTGACCCCAGGTAGACTCCTCCATTCTCCTCTGATCGTCTTCATCTTTTTATCTCAATTTTCTCACAATTTCGTCGCCCTCTCCGCTCATCTTCATGCTCGCCTGACCATCCACCGAGCTTCACCTCGAAGCTCTGATCTTCGCGCACTCCTTCGTTCGCCCTGACAACCCCTCACACTACAACGCCGCCGATCAGCAGAACTCTACCTCCGACCATCACCACTTCACCCCCTAGGCCTTGCCGCACTCGCACGTACTCCCACAAGCATGGGCTCCATTCTTTGGCCCCAGCTAACCCTGCAGGTACCCCTGGCTTCATTGGTCGGAACTTCACTGGTGCCCAGCTCTAGCTTCGTCGTCACCAGCGTTGAGACCTCTCTGGCCACTACTAGGACCTCCGACAGCTTCCTGGCACTTCCACGATCAGTCAGAGCTATCATGAGCCACCAGCGAACTACATCGAGAACGGGAGAAGGAGGCGGAGCAAGGAGCTCAATGTCGGAGCCCCGCTAATTCCGCCGCAGGAGGCGGCGGACCGGAGAAGAAGAAGCACAACCACTATTGGATCTCCTCGATCCAATGGTCGTCGCCACGCCACGTCGCCTTGAGCCCGTAGCCGTTAGATCATCCAGATTAAGCGGTCCTTGTTGCGCCACGTAGCAGCTGCCCCGAGCTCCAGTCTCTGTTGGACCTATCTCGATCCAACGGCCAATAGTCAGCCATGTCGATGTCATTAGCACCATTATATCATTGTGCTCTGACGACTCCAGAGGCACCACACCAGCAGCTCCAACAACCATTGGATACACACTAATCCAACGGTCCACATCGCGCCACGTATCCTCCTCCAAGCCTCTTCCCCGACCCTAGGCTCGAAGCACCCGAAGTAGGCCCGAGGCTGATCCGAGCCTCTAGAGCCTCCTGAGCCTCCTCCTGAGCCTCGATCGACATCCGAGCCTAGATCTGCACGTGCTTCACATGTGAGGGTAGGGTAATTTGCACAGAGGCCCTCAAAGGTTTTGGAAATTACAATTTGTTCCCTATCAGGCATGTCACGCGAGGAGCGTGTGACTTTGTAGGAAATTTGCATCCACCTCCCTCGTAATATAGTTAATTGCAATTAAGTCCCTACCAACACATTTGATTTTCAGAATTTTTATTTTCTGTATTTGCAATTTGGTCCTTGTCTTTGCACGCATATTTAGATGTCCATCTAGCATCATTTTTAAATTCTAAAAATTGCATGTTGTAGCTCAACTTGTCCTTTATCTCATGTTCACATGGTTTATTTTTATGACTTCTCTGGAATTTAATATTATTAAATTGGTGAAATTTTCTATATTTTGCCCACTGTGTGCCTTTTATTTTATATTTAATTCCTTGTTACTCTAAAAATTATCATAAAATCACATTAGACTTGGGATTATTTATTCTATAGTGTGCCCAAAAATCATTACATTTGCACGTATCATGAGGCTTGAAAAATTAAATAGTGATTTTCTTAATTGATTTTAGTAGGTCCAATACACATAGAATTTTAGGTCTATTAATTTTCCTGGATTCATCGTACTTAGATCCATCTACGATAATTTTTATATCTTGAAACAATGTGTTTTGGTATTTATTTAAATTAATTTTGTAAAAATCACCTTGCATTCATATTTTATTCACAGTAAATTCATCTAGAGTCAAAAAATTTCAAAACAATTGTAGACACTTAAGTTCATAGCATTCCATCATTGACGATGCGGAAATCTACCCTTTCTAATGTCGTATGATTGACTAGTGCGTTGCAGTCGGATAGATCCGCGATCGATCAAAAGTTACCGCACGGCTCGATTAAATCGTCTAATAAAATAACGCGCGGTTTGATGTTTATTTAGCCTGGGCAAGCCCCAGGGACGACTCAAGGAGGCAAAGGAACAACTCGGGATCAATTTAGATGGATTAGATCGTGGTTTTCCAAGTGATATTTTTTTGATATTTTTTTATGCAATAAAAATGCCAATGCACAAATGCGGATGAATTAGGTTAATAAGAAAATATGCGACTTAGCCGAATTTAATTTTAATGTGAAATTAATTCAAATCAGCTAAAATGTATTTTTCCTAAAACTCTAATCCAACAAAGAATGCAAAATGTATTTTTTTGTAATTTTTGGCTTTAAAATGCGTAAATGAAAAATGCAAACTTTTTTGGGGGTTTTATGCAAATTTTCATGCAAATGATATGCAAAAATTATGAAAACTTTACTGGAAGTAAAAAATGATGCAATGAAACTACTTTAAATTTTTTGGAATTTTCTGACAGTTTTTTATTTTTTTATGAATATTTTACTAAAAACAGAGCAATAACGAGTATTTAATTTCTAATAAATCCACAAAATCAAATTATCCAGAGATTATTTATCTCAAAAAGATATTTTAATGATGAATCCAGGAGAGTTAAAATTTCGCAAAAATGTTATTCGTGGAATTAATTAAAAATCAATTACACAAATAGCTCTAGAATTTATTTTATGCAAACGACAACTCCGAATTGGACGAAACTTGGATAGTAATTAAAGAACACTAAAAGGCATCATTCACAATTTTTTCACAATTTTTGGAGCAAGAAATAGGCCTGTGCGAATTTCAGAGCATAATTAGGCAAAATATCTGTGATTTTCAGTTTCTGATTTTTAATAAAACATCTAAGGCTCACAAAAATATAAATAAATAGACAAAAGATAAAGAACTAGTTGATCTATAACATGCTATTTTTCATTGAATCAAATGATGCTATTTTGATGTCCAAATAATCATTCAAAGACAGGGTTATCCGTACAATATAAAACTGAAAGTGAACAAAAAAAAGTGCACAGAGACTTGGTTGCAATTTCAAAACATTGAAAAGATAAAAATGCAAATTTCACAATATAAATCAATTGAACCTTTTCTTCTCCCGCAAGCAGCACAGATGGGGAAGGTGGCTAGGGCTCGAGGGTCGGGGGCGCGGCGCGCGAGGCGCAAGGTGGAACGGGGTGGCTCGCAGGCGGCGGTCCACGGGGGCGGCGCCGCTATGCGGCGTTATACCGCGGGGGCGCGTGGGCTGAAGGCGCGCGGGGCGCCGCCGCTCGGCGGAGGGGGCGCCTGGAGATGGAGGGTGGCGGCACACGACCTATGGTGGACGAGAGGCGCGCGTGACGGCGCTGGGGTGGAGGCGCAGGCTGGAGGTGGAACTTGCGGGGGCGGCGCGCGGATGCGCGTGATCGGCGGGAGGGCGAGGTCCACGCGCGCAGAGGAAAGGGGGGTGCGCGGCTGTGCGCGAGGGGCGGAGTTGACCGCACGTGGAGGCGCGAACGGCGAGGCGGAGCACCGGCTGGCGGGGCGGACGTGCTGCACGTACGATGGCGCCGCACACGGTTGGCGTCGAGGGCGGTCTAAAGCGCGGAGCACCGCAGCGCAGGAGGACGATGGAGCGGCGCAAGGTGGCTGGGTGCGCGTAGCCGCAGTGAGGGCGGCGGTAGAGCGGGCGGAACCTGCGGATGGCTGTGCGCGTAGCCGCAGTCGAATGGCGCGGCAGCGGAGCCGCACTTCTGGAGCTGCGAGGAGCGGTGTCGGCGGCCGGCGCGGTGGCTGACCCGCGACAGGTGGTCAGCCTGGAGGGCTTTTGGCGGGCCGCGGGACGCGGCTATCGGCAGGGGACGCTTGACGGTCGGCCTGGAGGTGGTGTCCGGCCAAGGAGGAGCTGCTGACAACCTGCAACTTTTTTTTGTTTTTTTTTTCTTGCAATTTTTTTGTACTTTTTTATTTTGTAAACAATGAATAAAAGTGTAGGAAAAGAAAGTGTGGAAAGAAAATAAGAGGTGAAAATGGTGGATGATGATGTGATGTTTGTGTGGTGAACAAGATAAAAAAAATAATGTTAGATAAAAATAATGACAAGGAAAGAAGATAGAGATAGAGAAATTACCTGTGAGAATCGCCGAATTTTTGGAGCTGCAGTGTGCGGCTTCCGGTTGTCGTCGCCTCGATTCGATCCGACGAAAAATCGAAGAAGCTCAGTTGTGATCTGAAGTGATGCACAACGACACGAGGAGGAGTCCTCGTGGATCTCGCCTTGAAAACTGTCGTTGCTCGACCGGAAGATGCTGAAGCTGTCACTGACAACACCCGGGGGCTAGTAGTCTCTCCCTCTCAATTGAAGAAATGGCGGATGAAGAAGAATGGAGAGGGAGATGAGAATATAAAGAGGAAGAGGGAGTTAGAGAAGAGATGGAGAGAGTGGAGAAAATGGTGGAGGAAGTGGAGAAGATGTGGCTTGGAGTGGGGGAAAAGAAAGGCGAAGAGGTAAAAGGGGATTAAAAGAAATAAAATAATAAAGTAATATAGTGGCTACTTAAAATAATTAAAATAATAATAAAAAAATAATAATAAAAATAAATCCGAAAATAATAAAATAAATCCGAAAATAAATAAAAAAGGGGTGACATGTGGCGGCTCCAGGAGCGGCCACATGTCGCTCCTAGAAAATTCCAAAAATTAAATGTAAAGAAAATCAAAAAGAAATAACAAAAGGGATTAAATCAAAAGTGGTCAACACAAAAGTTGCTCTTCTCGACGAGATCTACAACTTTCGTGAAGGCCCGAAAATCAAAAGAAGTCATCTGTACAAAAACGTATTTTTGGGCGGTACCTTATAGATATAAAATACCGCATTTTATCTTTTGTAATTTTTTTGTCATTTTTAATTAAGATAAAAATCAAAATAAAAATAGAGAAAATATGAGGAGAATTTTTACAACTTAATCTATTTTTTGGGATTTTTAATAATTAAGAAAAATAAAAAGATAAAATACAGGGGTAAAACGGTCATTTTGTGCAATATACAAAAGGGGCCCAAAACCCAAGTTTTGCATACGAGCTCCGATTTTAATGAAATTAGTCTTGTTTCGAAGGTCTTTGAATTTATATTACTTTAAAAGTTAGTAGACCTAATTCGGAGGCTGTATGAGAGAGATATGTGTGTTTTAAGGTTCCTAGTCTCAAACTTGGATTGGGGTTTTATTGGTCAATTTTACAAGTTAGTATTTTTCTGACATTTTCCTTTAATTAGTGTTAGTAATATATACACTACGGAGTTGATTTTATTGGATTTGAAGTTAGTATAAAATACATACAAATAGGTGAAATTTGGTGAATATACAAGTGATTTTTACAAGTGAAGTTGGCTTCTTATTTAATGCAAGTATGAATGCTAAAATGCAAATATTATACTTGCATGCATGAATGCTAATTTTACAATATAAAGGAAAATATGCATCTATTTACTCAGGAACAAGACTCTATTTTCAACTTTTAGAGTGATAAATCACAGATTCATCAACCCCCTATACTTAAACCTTGCTCGTCCCCGAGCAACTAAATGAAATGCAAGAGTGAAATGATTTTGGGTTCCATACCAAGGTCATGAACAAAAGTTGAAAAAAGGAGCTTGACTCAACCTTTGGATTAATTGTGTGGCGGAACCTTATTGGGATCTGAATTTAAGACCTAACAGACTTCAAGTTCCACAAGTCTTCTATTCAAGACGCCTCAATAGTCAGGTCAGAACAAATCCTCAAACGCAAATTCCAGATGACTATGATTCTTACTTGTACTGTGTCAGTGAGATATAGCTCTCCACATCAGAAATGACTCGGAACCAGCCTCCTCTAACAAGGTAACTCAATAACCCGGTCCAATAACTCTTTCCTCGAGGAGCGGGGTATTCCCTTCTAAGTTCAAGTGCTACCAACTCAAGAGGAGGGGGTAGAGAAAAGAATGGACGGTAGCCAGTGTAGCTACCTATCCCGGGATGCCTGACCAGTGTAGCCAAGTCATCCATGTGACACCCCTAGGATCCGGGTACTCGACAAACCAATTCACGCACATATGTACCACATTCGAATATTTGACATTCACAAAAGAAGGAGGAAATAGCACAAAACCTTGAAATTTAAAATTTTTCATTGCATTCATCAACTCCATTACATTCCATTGATCATTTCCATTACATTACAATGTCCATCCATGTCCGCAAAATATACATGTATGCATGAAAGAAATATGTCTCGACATACATTATACATGACATGTCTCTCAAAATGCTACAAGGAGAAAATAAAGAACTACTACCAACTGTACCACAAAAAGGAGTCGTGAAGCTACACAAAAAGTGATGACTTCAAAGCTGCTTACTGTGATTGTGTTGCCAGGTTTCATGATGCAAGAGTTATGGTATTATGAACTATAAATAAAAGTAAGAGGAAATATGCAAGTAGGAAACTGACGTCAATGAACCAGATCCTACATCATGAAATGCATATTGAAATGTTGAAGCAATATTTATAATATCCTTGTCCAAAAATTTTCACCATAGAAATAGAAAAGAAATAGCCCCCCAAGTTGCCTGATGTACTTACACCACGAGTGACTTGGTCAAACATAACAAATTTTTCTGCTCCTATACCAACATTCGGATGGTATTCCCATCAACAGTCCCCTGTACGATCTCGCACTCAAGGACAGAAAAAAAAACCTTGAACACAAGTAGAACTCGATGAAGAATCCCCTTAATGAGCCACAACATCTGGGAAACCCTCCTGCTACATATGACCTAAAGCACCCGTAAGGATCAACTTGACCCCATTGAATCCCTACGGCCCTAATGATATTCCAACATAGGATCAAATCGTATGGAATCCGCAGCAAGAGGAAAGGGGAACACCGTACCTCAAGAAGATCCGATTCCTCGGAATCTTCACCCACGAAGAACGGCACGATCGGTGCCCTGATGATGATGCAAAAACGTATACGGAGATGCCTTGGACCTTCTCTACTCGGGGGTGTTCTCAGATCGTCGATCCGAGACGCTCCGGTGAGCTCCGGCGGAGCTCCGGCGAGGAAAAAGGTGGGGAGGAAGAGGCCTGATCGAAGGGGAAGGGGGTTGGGGTATTTTGGACGAGGGGAGGGTTGGGTTTTAAGGATAAAACCCGGATTCGGATCCGGGTTCGGATCCGAATAGGACCCGGACCCCTCCTCGCTAAAATGGCCATAACTCGGGCTCCCGAAGTCGGATTTTAGTGTTCTTGGACTCATTGGAAAGCTATCGACGAGCCCTACGCAATGGACTTATTATTTGAATTTTTTGCTTACTGGACAAGTACAGATTTTGCAATTAAGTCCAGACTCAGTCATGATTTGCGTTTTAGTTCGTGTTCGGTATTCGGGGTTTTCACAATCCAGCTGCAGACTTCTTGCTAATATACATACTCCGACAGGAAATAATATTTTTTTTTATTTTGGACTGTCTATTTTCTTGGAGTTCTTGCATTTTTTTTCTTTTTTTGGAACTATATACAAGGTGCAGCATGTACATCAGGAGTTTTTCCTCTTTAGCCAATAGACTATCCCTCTTTTGAAGCATTATTGCAACCCACAACATCCTGTCCTTAGATGTCAACACCACCAGACTAGGTTGAGATGCACTACCCTCCCTAGAGGAGGACGGATGTTTCCACCCGTGTGCTACTCCAAGCTAAAGGATTCTACCTCCTCACCACCTCATCAATGAAGAGCTACGTGCATTGTGCTTGTCCAAGTTAGGTCACTGTCTATAAGAATCATGCGTGTGCACGAGATATTCTACTTAAACTAATCAAGATGACATGTGAACATAGACTTGCGGACTCAAAGAATTAAGTCACTTGACCTGAGAAATCTTAACTCCAGTTCCTATAAGGTTCCTCTGAAATTAGGTGGATTAAGGTCAAATCAAGTCCATCCTCAATATCTACTCGTAACTTGGTTCAGAACCTACTAGCTTTTCACTTTGCATATGCAAGATATGCCGATGATGTGCAGATGACATGCTATGAATGAAATGCAAGACTCTTTTCTTCTTCTTTTTTTTTTGAAAATGCAAGATAATATGCAAGAGTAAATAAGAAGCCTTTTTGTTTTATTTTTCTGGTATACAACAATTTTTTTATTATTTACAACAATTTTTAGTTGATACAATTTGTACATAGTATGCACGATTTTTTTTGGTATACAACAAATTTTACAAAAGTATGTTTTACAAGAATTTTACAACTGTTTATACAAGTATTATACATATAGTACATATTATACAAGTATACAAAATTTTAATATTATTATTATTTTTTTTTAATTTTTACAAAAGGTTTACAAGTATTATACAAGTATACAATTTTTTTCGATTTTTACCCACCCATAATTATTGCAAAATATATACAAAAATACGCGAAAATACGCGAAAGTACGAGCTATGGGTAAGTATATATGTAATATATACACGCCCCCTATACTTAGAGTGTGATATGTCCTCAGAGCACGAAAGCGACTAAAAAGACATAGCTCGGGCTAAGCGTAGGAGAGCTAAAATTACAAAAGGTAAAGAAGTCGTCCCGCCCCCCTATACTTAGGCTTTGGCAGCCTAAGTGTAGAAGAAGATCAGAAATGGGGCGGACGAGGTTAAGAGGGGAAATGGATGAGTATATACATGGCGGGCATCTGTCCCCCCTATACTTAGGCTCTGGTCAGCCTAAGTATAGGACAGGAGTGAGTATGAGGATCGATGTGATCTGGAGGATGTACAATGAACAGTTGCGGGTCACTCTCCCCCTATACTTAGGATCTGGTTATCCTAAGTATAGTCATGAGATGATATGGAATCGGGGCGAGTGATTCGAATCACTGGGGAGGGAGGGAGAGAATGTATGTACAAGAAAGAGTGAGAATATACAAGGATTAAGAAGGTTTGTGACGAACCTTCTTGCGGACGCAAGGAGGTGGATAATATACATGTGTCGATGTCAGAATCGTCCTCAGATGAATAATAGTAAGGTGTAGGGATCATCCAACGCGGGTCGACACACGGCTGCTTGCTTAGATAAGGCTTAAGAACACCCGAACTGAGCTCACTCATATAAATCACCTTATCTGGACTAGATGAGGACTCTTCCGAAAATTCCTTCTTTGGTGTGTTGAAGGAAATTTTCTTAGTCGATTTTCTAGAACCTGAATCATTGAGAGGGAGTGGAGAGCGACGCGCCTTGAGAGGTTCGGGGGAACACCTTGAGGAATCAATTCTCGACTTCCTCTCACTAGATAACCGGCTAGAAGAGGGAGCAACCGTGTTTTTAAGTGGAGTCAATTTATTCTTGGTTGTTTCCTTTGAATGTCCAGGATGTGGTGCGGTGTTGACCATGGGTTCCTCATCAGACGAGTCACCATATAGATTAGCATATTCTTGAAGGGTCAGCACACGTCTCGAGAAAGTGCTAGTGATCTCAATTGGCTTGGCATTATTGGGCTCTTGTGTTGGATCATCGAAATGATCAATGCAATCCACAAAGGTCGTGTCCGACTCAATGATAGCTTATGGTCGTGAGTCCTCCTTAGAAGCTGTCACGGTGGTGGTGCAAGCAGTTGATGAAGGGGAGGTGTGGGGAGTCTCTGATCCAACGGTCGTCCGGACAGTCGGTTTCTCAGGTGTAGTAGAGAGGTGGGACTCATCTACCTCTCGATGGTCATGACTGTCAGCGGATGTGCGGGTTACCTTAGAGTAAAGTTTATCAAAGAATGGATGAGGTCGAAGCGCTCCCAATGCTGTAAAATCGATTTCCCGAGTCTCACAATCTATAGTCGCCTTAGCCAAGGCTAAGAACGGCTTTCCGAGAATAATCGGAGACTGGGAAAACTCTCCTCGGTGCTCAATGTCAATGATCATGAAGTCCACCTGGAGTAGAGCACCTTGAAAAGTAATGACTGAAATATTTCCTCTCGATCGTTTGATGGATCGATCAGCCTGCTGAACAATCTCTCTTGACTTTCTAAGTGGCCTGAGTTTGAGCTTGTCAAACACAGAGGTCGGGAGGATATTTATCGGTGAGTCATCATCGATTCTTGCATGGGTAAAGATGGTGTCTTTGATTTCACATTCAACTCGTGGCAACCGCTTCACTCTGCGGGTTTTGGTCTTTCTCCCCATCACCAAGGAGGTGGCCATAGACACTATATGTCTTTCAGTCCTTGTTCTCTTATTACCCGACCTCTTGGGCATCAATTTACTTCTCACAAATCGTTTGAGGTCGGGAAAGTGATCTATGGCCTTTATTAAGGGAAGTTTGAAAATCAGTTCTTCACCGAGTGCTTCCCTTAGGGCAGGATCCAATTTTTTTAGGTCTTTTTCATTTTCAATTTTTATGTGTTTTTTTAGTTTTTCAATTTTTTTGGTATTTTGGATAGATGAATGATCGGACTCTGGATTGGAGGGCAAGTGGTTAGTAGAAGAGGGAGATAGAATGGACTCCAGCTGTACAGACGGTGTGGGTTCCCTAATGTTTGCTTGGCTTTCAACCTCAGATCTGCTTACTTCCTTTTCTACTATCATTCCCAAGCTGGAAGAAATTGAGTGCAATATGTCCATGACATCTCTCAACTCGTTACCAAATGATTCATTTTTCTCAATAAGTCTGGAAATGTCATCCTCCAAAATGTTCTCATGACAAATCATGGGAGAGTTCTGCTCAATTGGAGGATACTGTTGAGATATTTGGGTCTCATACTCAACATACCTATACTCTGACATGTATTCCTGGGTCGAGTATGGACCATCTAGATGGCAAATACTGGTCGGAGCCTCATATGATGAAACGGGGACTGATAAGTCTAGCTATTGAGTCCAATCTTGTAAATATATAGGCTCTTCGAATGAAAGCTGGTTAATGGAGGCTTGATTACTAAAGTCAATCAAGTCTGGAAAATCATGATGTGCAGGCCTCTCCATTCGGGTTGTTCGATCGACCATGTTATGCCCTAAGGTCAAGTCAGGATGTATATATGTGAATTCTTGTTTGGTCCCTACTTGAGGTGAGAATGAAGTATGCGGGGGCATATAATCTTGCCAATCATCTATCTCAGCAATGGCTTGCTCTTCATTTGATTCTTTGATTCCTGCAAGCTCTCGAGAATAAGGACAGTCAGTCCAAGATGGAAGTGGATCCGGAATGTCAGAATATGGAGTAGGTGAGAAATGCGAAGAAGTGGAGAAGTCAGTCGGAGTTCTGACTTCATGATCGGGTTGAGGAGGAGCCGACCACGGGTAAGGGTCTCCCGTGGATGGCGGAGGAGAAAGCGAAGATGAACGGTATATGGTCGATGAGTAGTGACCAGAGGTCACAGAGTATGGGGACCAATATCCTGACATCTTGAGGAGGAAATGATGAATGCAAGAAGATTGAGGTAGAAAATGTGCAATTACACAAGATAACACAAACAGACAGACACAAAGACAAACACAAGAGCAAACCCCGAGTTCACACTCAACACGGTGAAGGACCCGAAATCGAGCCCGATTAATCTGGTTGATTTTAAGTGTGATTTTCAAGCAAGATAGCAAGGATTACGCGGCCTATAGGGAAGTCGGCTAAGAGCCAGATGCGTCTTCCCTGTTTAACCTGTCGCCTAAGATACCGTCGGTCCTTCCTTTCTTCGCTCCTATCCCAAGTCGATGGATTCAAAGACCACACCCCTATCTACCTGCAAGCAGGCGGAGGCTGACAAGGCCGGAACTTCACCCCGGGGGGTTACTGGCAGCTTGTCGCAAAGTACCGCAATTTCGCCCCTATCTACCTGAGACAGGCGGAGGCTACTTGGTACTAGTCAGTGAATCTGAAATTATTCGACTTGTGATATTTGCTAGGATCAGTTGGAATGTGACATGGAAGGCGGGGATTTGGGCTCTGCCTTAAGGTGTTCACACACACTCAAGTACCCTCACTCAGCCTGAAAACAAGGTCGGGGTTATTCTCCCGCAAACAAGGGTTAATTTTTATTATTTTTTTGGTCCAATTCAATTAGCAGTCTCGATTTTAGAGATTAGTTATCACTGATATTAATCCACACAAGCAATCACGTCTACCATCCAGTCCCAATTCCTTTATCCTAGGTTAGAAAACCGAGAGAGAGAAAATCGGAAAAAACCGATGCGATCGAGAAAACGATGATGAATGCTTGAGTAAGAAGACTTACAGTGCCTCCAGCTCTCTACAATGCGGGATGCAGTACTGAATTGAAATTTTACACTATATGCAAATGCAAACGAAAAAAGCCGCTCCTAGACAGACAGTTCTATTATCGAGTAAAGAACATATTATTTTTGGCTAAGTTCTGCGGTCTAAGTGCGTCTTTTAAGTGCAATGTGTGGTCCTAAAGAATTACGAGCACAAGCAAATCCTAGAGTGGCTCGAGGAGCCGCTAGTGCAAGCCTAGTCTAAAATTCAATCCACACAGCACACGGGGACACGGTTCCACTATCTTTACACACGTGAGAACCCAAACAGGAACCGCTGTAAATGCAGACAATTTTTACAAGTTAAAAAAATGAAAAATCCTTCTGGCGTCTCAACAGCCGACTTGATCCACGAATAGTCGGCCTCCGATGCACTTCGAGATGCGTCAACTTCAAGAAAGCCGCTCCAAGTCCACCGGGCCCTCGCACAAAAAGATATAAAAATGTCAGATAAAGAGAGAAAAAATAAAGAAAAAATAATTGAAAAAATGGTATAATTACAATGTGGTTCGGGGATCAGACTACCCGATTGAATGGAAAATGTAAACCTAACTTTCTAAAGTGATCCTAAGCCGTTTGCCTCCCCGGCAACGGCGCCATTTGACGAAGTAGATATCTGCCCTTTTATAATGTCGTATGATTGACTAGTGCGTTGCAGTCGGATAGATCCGCGATCAATAAAAATTACCGCACGGCTCGATTAAATCGTCTAATAAAATAACGCACGGTTTGATGTTTATTTAGCCTGGGCAAGCCCCAGGGTCGACTCAAGGAGGTAAAGGAACAACTCGGGATCAATTTAGATGGATTAGATCGTGGTTTTCCAAGTGATATTTTTTTGATATTTTTTTATGCAATAAAAATGCCAACGCACAAATGCAGATGAATTAGGTTAATAAGAAAATATGCGACTTGGCCGAATTTAATTTTAATGTGAAATTAATTCAAATCAGCTAAATTGTATTTTTCCTAAAACTCTAATCCAACAAAGAATGCAAAATGTATTTTTTTTTGTAATTTTTGGCTTTAAAATGCGTAAATGAAAAATGCAAACTTTTTTGGGGGTTTTATGCAAATTTTTGTGCAAATGATATGCAAAAATTATGAAAAATTTACTGGAAGTAAAAAATGATGCAATGAAACTACTCTAATTTTTTGGAATTTTCTGACAGTTTTTGATTTTTTTATAATTATTTTACTGAAAACAGAGCAATAACGAGTATTTAATTTCTAATAAATCCAAGAAATCAAATTATCCAGAGATTGACTTATCTCAAAAAGATATTTTAATGATGAATCCAAGAGAGTTAAAATTTCGCAAAAATGTTATTCGTGGAATTAATTAAAAATCAATTACACAAATAGCTCTAGAATTTATTTTATGCAAACGACAACTCCGAATTGGACGAACTTGGACAGTAATTAAAGAACACTAAAAGGCATCATTCACAATTTTTTCACAATTTTCGGAGCAAGAAATAGGCCTGTGCGAATTTCAGAGCATAATTAGGCAAAATATCTGTGATTTTCAGTTTCTGATTTTTAATAAAACATCTAAGGCTCACAAAAATATAAATAAATAGACAAAAGATAAAGAACTAGTTGATCTATAACATGCTATTTTTCATTGAATAAAATGATGCTATTTTGATGTCCAAATAATCATTCAAAGATAGGGTTATCCTTACAATATAAAACTGAAAGTGAACAAAGAAAAAGTGCACAGAGACTTGGTTGCAATTTCAAAACATTGAAAAGATAAAAATGCAAATTTCACAAAATAAATCAATTGAACCTTTTCTTCTCCCGCAAGCAGCATAGATGGGGAAGGCAGCTAGGGCTCGAGGGTCGGGGGCGCGGCGCGCGAGGCGCAAGGCGGAACGGGGCGGCTCGCGGACGGCGGTCCACGGGGGCGGCGCCGCTATGCGGCGTTATACCGTGGGGGCGCGTGGGCTGAAGGCGCGCGGGGCGCCGCCGCTCGACGGAGGGGGCGCCTGGAGATGGAGGGTGGCGGCGCGCGATCTATGGCGGAGGAGAGGCGCGCGCGACGGCGCTGGGGTGGAGGCGCAGGCTGGAGGTGGTACCTACGGGGGCGGCGCGCGGATGCGCGTGATCAGCGGGAGGGCGAGGTCCACGCGTGCAGAGGAAAGGGGGGCGCGCGACTGTGCGCGAGGGGCGGAGTTGACCGCGCGTGGAGGCGTGAACGGCGAGGCGGAGCATCGGCTGGCGGGGCGGACGTGCTGCACGTACGGCGGCGCCGCACGCGGTTGGCGTCGAGGGCGGTCTGAAGCGCGGAGCGCCGCAGCACAAGAGGACGATGGAGCGGCGCAAGGTGGCTGGGTGCGCGTGGCCGCAGTGAGGGCGGCGGTAGAGCAGGCGGAACCTGCGGATGGCTGTGCGCGTGGCCGCAATCGAATGGCGCGGCAGCGGAGCCGCACTTCTGGAGCTGCGAGGAGCGGTGTCGGCGGCCGGCGCGGTGGCTGACCCGCGGCAGGTGGTCAGCCTGGAGGGCTTCTGGCGGGCCGCGGGACGCGGCTATCGGCAGGGGACGCTTGACGGTCGGCCTGGAGGTGGTGTCCGGCCAAGGAGGAGCTGCTGACAACCTGCAACTTTTTTTTGTTTTTTTTTCTTGCAATTTTTTTTGTTTTTTTTATTTTGTAAACAGTGACTAAAGTGTAGGAAAAGAAAGTGTGGAAATAAAATAAGAGGTGAAAATGGTGGATGATGATGTGATGTTTGTGTGGTGAACAAGATAAAAAAAATAATGTTAAATAAAAATAATGACAAGGAAAGAAGATAGAGATAGAGAAATTACCTGTGAGAATCACCGAATTTTTGGAGCTGCAGTGTGCGGCTTCCGGTTGTCGTCGCCTCAATTCAATCCGACGAAAAATCGAAGAAGCTCAGTTGTGATCTGAAGTGATGCACAACGACACGAGGAGGAGTCCTCATGGATCTCGCCTTGAAAACTGTCGTTGCTCGACTGGAAGATGCTGAAGCTGTCACTGACAACACCCGGGGGCTGGTAGTCTCTCCCTCTCAATTGAAGAAATGGCGGATGAAGAAGAATGGAGAGGGAGATGATAATATAAAGAGGAAGAGGGAGTTAGAGAAGAGATGGAGAGAGTGGAGAAAATGGTGGAGGAAGTGGAGAACATGTGGCTTGGAGTGGGGGAAAAGAAAGGAGAAGAGGTAAAAGGGGATTAAAAGAAATAAAATAATAAAGTAATATAGTGGCTACTTAAAATAATTAAAATAATAATAATAAAATAATAATAAAAATAAATCCGAAAATAATAAAATAAATCCGAAAATAAATAAAAAGGGGTGACATGTGGCGGCTCCAGGAGCGGCCACATGTCGCTCCTAGAAAATTCCAAAAATTAAATGTAAAGAAAAACAAAAAGAAATAACAAAAGGGATTAAATCAAAAAGTGGTCAACACGAAAGTTGCTCGTCTCGACGAGATCTACAACTTTCGTGAAGGACTGAAAATCAAAAGAAGTCATCTGTACAAAAACGTATTTTTGGGTGGTACCTTATAGATATAAAATACCGCATTTTATCTTTTGTAATTTTTTTTGTCATTTTTAATTAAGATAAAAATCAAAATAAAAATATAGAAAATATGAGGAGAATATTTACAACTTAATCTATTTTTTGGATTTTTAATAATTAAGAAAAATAAAAAGATAAAATACAGGGGTAAAGCGATCATTTTGTACAATATACAAAAGGGGCCCAAAACCCAAGTTTTGCATACGAGCTCCGATTTTAATGAAATTAGTCTTGTTTCGAAGGTCTTTGAATTTATATTACTTTAAAAGTCAGTAGACCTAATTCAGAGGCTGTATGAGAGAGATATGTGTGTTTTAAGGTTCCTAGTCTCAAACTTGGATTGGGGTTTTATTGGTCAATTTTACAAGTTAGTATTTTTTTGACATTTTCCTTTAATTAGTGTTAGTAATTTATACACTACGGAATTGATTTTATTGGATTTGAAGTTAGTATAAAATACATACAAATAGGTGAAATTTGGTGAATATACAAGTGATTTTTACAAGTGAAGTTGGCTTCTTATTTAATGCAAGTATGAATGCTAAATTGCAAGTATTATACTTGCATGCATGAATGCTAATTTTACAATATAAAGGAAAATATGCATCTATTTACTCGAGAACAAGACTCTATTTTCAACTTTTAGAGTGATGAATCACAGATTCATCAATCATCTGGCCAAGTTTCATAATTTTTGGACTTCATTTGATTATCTTTCTGATTTAACTTGAAAAATTGGCCTTAAATTGCATTGTTTCTTTCTTTTATTGCATAAAAATTGCTAAAAAGGACCAAAAAGAATCCTCTGAAAATTGGACCTCTGAATTCACTTAAAATTTACCTAAGGAGATAGCTGCCTCCCTAAGTTCGACCTTGGTCTTGCCAAAGTAAAATAAATCTACCGCTCGTAATTAATTGAACATTAATTAAAGTGGTATTTTTGATGTAGCCTTGATTGCCCGACTACAACGAATCTAACTATCAATTTGACCATTAATTTGATTGAATTAACAAGGGTGGTCTTAATACCGTCAAAAATAGCATCGTTGTCGGGGAGGCATGGCTTAGGTTAATTTCTAGAGAATTTTGAGTGTTTGATTTTCCATCTCCAGGTAGTCTGATTCTCGGCTTCTGATTCTCGGCTTTCTTGTTAATATTTTTCTGTCCTTTATTTTTGAGTATTTTTTTCGTCCTTTATTTGACCTCAATTTATTTTTGTGCGAGGAACACGGGGAGTCGAAGGCGCTTCAAGGAGCTTGCATTTGAATATTTTGAGTGATTGTGAGGACTTGTAACTTTTTTATTTTTCATTATTTTTTGAATCCTTTCCAGCGATTCCCGTTTGGGTTCTCGCATGTGTAAAAATAGTGGAAACGTGTCCCCGTGTACTGTGTGGATTGCTTTTTAGATTAGACTTGCACTTGCGGCACATAGAGCCACCTTAGGACTTGCTTGTGTTCGTAATATTCTAGGACCACACTTCACACATAAAAGACGCACTTAGACCGCAGATCTAGTCAAATTTAATCTGTTCTTCTCTCGCTAATAGAACTTCCTATCTAGGAGCGGATTTTATCGTCTGCATTTGCATGTAATGTAAAATTTTCAATTCTATTCTGCATCCTGCATATAAGCGAAGGGATCACTATAAGTCTTCTCAACTTTGCATACAATCATTGATGTATCGTGCATCGGCTTTTCTCAACTCCATTATCTTGGTTATTCAAAACATAGGAAAAAAGGAAATTGGGACTGGACGATAGACATGCTTTGTGGTTGGACTAACTCAGTGATAACCTAACTTAAAACCGTGACTGCTAAACAAAATTGACCAAAAAATTTCAATAAATTCAGAAATTCTGCTTGCGGGAAATTAACCCCGACCTTGTTTTCAGGCTGAGGGTACTAGAGTGTGTGAGCACCCTAGGGCAGAGCTACAAATCCCCTCTTTCCATATCGCGTACCCCGATCCGAGCAAATATCAACGGCTGAGCTTTGGGTTCAACTGACCAGTGCCAAGTAACCTCCGCCTACAACGATAGGTAGATAGGGGCGAAATTGCGATGCACCGCGATAAGTTGCTAGTAGCCTCCGCCTGCTCCGACAGGTAGATAGGGGCAAAGTTACAGCCTTTTCAGCCTCCGCTTACTCTGTAGGTAGATAGGGGCAGGTCCTTAAACTTTCGGCTGGGGATAGGAGCGAAGAAAGGAAGAGCGTTGGTATCTAAGGCAACAGGTTAAATAGAGGAGACGCATCCGGCTTTTAGCCGACTCCCCTCTAGGTCGCATAACCTTTGCTATTTGTCAGATAAACTCACACATAAAATCAACCAGATTAACCGGACTCAGTTTCGAGTCCTTCACCGTGTTGAGTGTGAAAACACAGGGTTTGGAATAAGATTGCTTGCTTCAGGTAGGAGTAAAATCATATCTTTCACTTAGAACTCCTGATTCTTCTTCTCGCCATCCAAGATGACTGACTGGGGGGATATCGACTCCTGTTTCGCCAATCTCTCTTTGAGCCCCCACAAAGCTTATCTTTACCGGTCCAAGCGCAACTTGGACCAACCAAAGGTCATGACCCTCTTGAGTTCTGGATCCCTCAAACCCAGGGTGTTTACTCTCAAACCATCCCTTTTCTCTCCTCTGATTTCACCGAGGAAGACCATCGCCTCGGTAGGAATCCCTTCCTTGATATGTCCTCTAACCAAGACCATCTTCTTTACCCAGGAGAAGAGGACAAGATGCCGCCTAAGAAACCCTCAGAGGAAGAAGAGCCCAGAAATGACCCCCTACACCAAATCCTGGCCCGACTAGCTAGAGCCGAGCAACTAAATACAGATCTGATGGTAAGAATGGGACAAGTGATTGAGGCTGAAGGAATTGACCGACCAATGGTAAACGCTTACAATCCTGCAGAGAATGAAATACATAGCTGGCTAGTACCTGAGGTCCCCTCTGAAGCGTTCAAGCTGAAGCCCTACATTATGTGCTTGCTGCCGAAGTTCAACGGAAATGCCAATGAAGAGCCATATGCCTTCCTTAGAGACTTTAAGCTGGTTTGCAACAACCTTAGTCACCCTAGGATTGGGCAAGACTACATCAGGCTGAAGGCCACCTCATTTACCTTAGGAGATAAGGTCGCACATTGGTTGAAGAATCTCTGGGTGAGATGTACGACCTGGATGCAGTTCAAGGACCTATTCTTGAAGAAGTTCTACCCACTCAGTAGGACTAAACAGATGAGAACCAAGATTGCTAGTTTCTCCCAGGGATCCAATGAACCATTCCATGAAGCTTGGAACCGATTTAATGATTTAACACAGGAATGCCCATGCCACAACATTACAAAAGCGATCTTAGTGCAGACCTTGTTCTGTGGCATGATCCCGGAGATGCATGGGTTAGTGAGTACCGCCTGTGGAGGAAGCTATCTTAATAAAAATGAAGACGTTGTATGGAAGATCCTAGAGCAGATGGCAGAAACAGGCAGATCTCATGCCACCAGGGCCTATCAGTTGTCTCCTTCAAGCTTATCCAATGAGATAACCAAGAGTAATTAGCTGCAAATTTCCCCTTATATTGCATAATTAGTATTCATGCATGCATAAATAATATCTACATTTTAGCATTCATATTTGCATTAAATAAGAAGCCCAATTCACTTGTAAATATTCACATGTTTATTCACAACTATTCACCTATTTATTTGTATGTTATACTCACTCCAAAGTCAATAAAACCAACTCTATACTATATATTACTAACTAATAATACAAGGAAAAGGGCAAAAATTTCTAACTTGTAAAATACCTAATAAAACCCCAAGCTCAGTTGGAGACCTTAGACCTTAAAATGCACATATCTATCTCATACAACCTCCGATCTAGGTCTACCCACTTTTAGATTAATACATATTCAGAGACCTTCAAAATGAGACCAATTTCATTTAAATCGGAGATTGTATGCAAAACTTGGTTTTTGGGACCCCATTGTACATTATATTTGTACCCTAATATTATAGTATTTTATTTGACCTCATCTCTGTTTTTGATCAACATAAGACTTGTAGATCTCATCGAGATATACAACTTTCATGTTTTGAGTTTTTCCAAATTCGACCATCTTTTCTCCCTTATTCTACATTTTCTTTCAGCCATTCAAACCAACGAACGTGGCACCCTCTGGTTGCGCCACGCGGCCCGCTCATAACGCGCCACGCACCCCTTTTTCCATCGTCTGATCCCTTTCCTTCTCTCTATATCTAAGCCATCCACTCTTCCAGCTTATCTACACCCTCCGATCAAGGCCTAGATCAAATCTGGGCCGCTCATCAGCGCCCTTAACTCCTTGCGATACGTGGTCCGTCAGTAGCCGCTAGATCGCTTCCATCTTATCCATTCATCCCATGCTAAATCCGGACCCTTCGATCCTCGGCCCTGATACGATCATAGCCGTTCGTCTCCGCTCAACACTACGCCCACCACGCGTCACACCCAACGCCATCCGATCTCGACTCCATGATCTAATTCGGGCCCTTCTCTTGCACCCTTCTTCTAGCCATTGGATCACTCGATCCAACGGTCCAGAGACCGTCTTCTACCTCGGGCTGCCTTCCTCGCGCACGTCTCCCACTTCGCACGCTCGTTGCCCCCTTCCTATTTTCTCTGCCACTACAGCCACCATCTCCGCCCTCTAGCACCTCCACCTTGTAGCCCATGACACCCTTAACCTCGCCAGCCACCATGATCTCCATAAAGCCCGTCGTTGTCGCTCCATGACCCCCACGAAACCTCACCTTTCATCACTGCCAGCTCCACCTTCTTCCTATAAATACCTCGCCTCCGGCCACCTTCGACCCTATCTGCTATTGCAAGAGAGAACCTAGAGCTCCCCTCTCCCTATCAGTAACAGAGATTTGGGCTTAGAAACGAGCAATAATAGGATTCATCTCCGGCGAGATCCACAACCAACTATGCTGTGCTGCAGCTCCACTGACGAGCTGCACGAGTTCGGGAAGCTACCACCCCTTGAGCGAAGACCAGGAAGCTCCTCCTCGAGCTTCTGACCCCTAGTAGACTCCTCCATTCTCCTCTAATCGCCTTCATCTTTTTATCTCGATTTTCTCGCAATTTTGTCGCCCTCTCCGCTCATCTTCACGCTCGTCTGACCATCCATCGAGCTTCATCTCAAAGCTCTGATCTTCATGCACTCCTTCATTCTCCCGTACGACCCCTCGCACTACACTCTGATCACAGCGCCGTCGGTCATGACGAAACTCCACCTCCGACCATCACCACTTCAAACCCTAGGCCTCGCCGCACTCTCACGCACTCCCACGAGCTCCGGCTCCATTTTTTGGCCCCAGATAACCCTGTAGGTACCCCTAGCTTCAGTGGCCGGAACTTCACTGGAGCCCAGCTCTAGCTTCGTCGTAACCGGCGTTCAGACCTTTGCAGCCACTCCTACGACCTTCGACGACTTCCTGGCACTTTCACGATCAATCAGAGCTATACAGAAGTCACTGACAAGTTACACCGAGCACGGGAGAAGGATGAGGAGCAAGAAGCTCAGCGTCGGAGCTTCGCCAAGTCCGTCGCAGGAGGCGACAGACCAGAGAAGAAGAAGAAGAAGCACAGCCACTGTTGGATCTCTTCGTTCCAACAGCCCTCGCCACGCTACGTCGCCTTGAGCCCGTGGCCGTTAGATCATCCAGATCAAGCGGTCCTTGTTGCGCCACATAACAGCTGCCCCGAGCTCCAGTCTCCGTTGGATCTATCTTGATCTAATGGCCAATAGTCAGCCATGTCGACGTCATCAGCATCGTTAGATCATTACGATCTGACAACTCCAGAGGTGCCATGCCAGTAGCTCTAGCAGTCATTGAATACACACTAATCCAACGGTCCACGTCGCGCCACGTATCCTCCTTCGAGCCTCTTCCCTGACCCTAGGCTTAGAGCACCCAAAGCAGACCCGAGGCTAATCCGAGCCTCCAGAGCCTCCTGAGTCTCGATCGATGTCCGATCCTAGCTCCACACGTGCTTCCCACGTGAGGGCTGAGTAATTTGCATAGAGGCGCTCGAAAGTTTTGGAAATTGTAATTTGGTCCCTGCCAGGCATGTCACGCGAGGAGCGCATGACTTTGTAGGAAATTTGCATCCACCTCCCTTGTATTATAGGTAATTGCATTTAAGTCTCAGTCAACACATTTTATTTTCAAAATTTTTATTTTCTGTATTTGCAATTTGGTTCATGTGTTTGCACGCATATTTAGGTGTTCATTTAGCATCATTTTTTAATTCTAAAAATTGAATGTTGTAGTGCAACTTGTCCTTTGTCTCATCAGACATGTGTTTTATTTTTGTAACATCTCTGGAATTTATTATTATTAAATTGGTAAAATTTTCTATATTTTGCCCATTTTGTGCCTTTTATTTTATATTAAATTCCTTGTTGCTCCAAAAATTATCATAAAATCACTTTAGACTTAGGATAATTTATTCTACAGTATGCCCAAAAATCATTGCATTTGCACGCATCATGAGGCTTGAATAATTAAATAATGATTTTCTTAATTGATTTTTAATGGGTCCAATTCACATCGAAATTTAGTTATATTAATTTACCTGGATTCATCATACTTAGATCCATCTAGGATAATTTTTATATCTAGAAATAATGTGTTTTGGTATTTATTAAAATTAATTTTGTAAAAATCACCTTGCATTCATATTTTATTCACAGTAAATTCATCTAGAGTCGAAAAATTCCAAAAACATTACAGACACTTAGGTTCATAACATTCCATCATCTGGCCAAGTTTCATATTGTATGGACTTCATTTTATTATCTTTCTAGTTTAACTTGTAAAATTGGCCTTAAATTGCATTATTTCTTTCCTTTATTGCATAAAAATTGCTAAAAAAAGACCAAAAATAATCCTCTGAAAATCTGACCTCTGAATTAGATGCCTCCCTAAGTTCAACCTTGGGATTGCCCAAGTAAAATAAATATGCCGCTCGTAATTAATTGAACATTAATTAAAGTGGTATTTTTGATGTAGCCTTGATTACCCGACTGCAACGAATCTAACTATTAATTTGACCAATAATTTGATCAAATTAACAAGGATGGTCTTAGCGCCGTCACGTGGTAGTACGGCATTCTTGATGGGAAGAGCTAAAACCTTTCATACACATGAATCAATTATTCAATGTTCATGGGGTATGCTTTGGGAAGAGGATTGATCTAAGATGTCTTCTGAGCCGAACTGTGATAATGATGTGTAGAACTTAGAGGTTGTTGATTTTAAAACCCTAATTCTCACAAGAGCTCCGCAAACCAATAATGCAAAGGTCGGGTCTAGCTCCATTTTCATTTTTTGCTCATGGTCTTGGTATGGAACCCAATCTCATTTCACCTCATTTCATTTCTGTAAATGCTCAGGGACGAGCATGGTCTAAGTATAGGGGGTTGATGAATCTATGATTCATTACTCTAAAAGTGATTAGTTAAACTCAGTTACCCAAAATTCATCTGCATTTTATCCATTATCTTGCACAATTAGCATTCATGCATTTTTAAATAATAATAGCATTTTATCACTCATAATTGCATAAAATAAGAAGCCAAAATCCCATCCCAATTACCTGTAAAATAAGATAACTTCCCTGATTTTTAACTAATTCATGTTAACTCCAAATCACCTGAAACCACTGCATTGTCTACATATTGCTAACAAGAATAAAGGGAAAAATACAAAAAAATCACTAGCTGAAATAACTGAGAAATAAACACAAACCCTAATTTCAGATCTATCAGACTAAAACATTGATATCTTCCTCATGCATTGTCCAATTTAATCCTACTCACTTTTGAACTAACCTACAATCAATTATCTTCAAAACAAGACCATGTTCAAGTGAATTGGAGCTCATACGTAAAAGTTGGGTTTTGAGCCTCTTTTGTACATTATGTATTTAACCTGACTTTGACCTATTATTTTATGTACATATATAACTCTTTTTATGTTATTTCTTTTTCATTTATTTGATTTGCTAAAGTTTTATTAAAATGCACATAAATCCAAATCTAGAATAAGACCAAAATGAAAGAAATTGACAGAGTCTGAGTGTTCACTAATAGTTTGTACAAAAGTCATCTTTTTTGTTCTTTATTTTATTTCTTCATTTTCGTAATTTATAAAAATCCAAAAAATTATAGTAATGTGCAAATATTTATCTTTTATTTTATTATATTTTTCCAATTTTTATAGTAATAAAAATAACAAAAAATTACAAAACCAAAAATCAAGGTATTCTATGTATACAGGGAACCCAAAAGTATTACTTTGTGCAAATGAACTGTTTTGGTTTTGGTCTCTTCATAAAAGTTGTATATATCGTCGAAGTGAGCAACTTTTTGAAAAAAAAATTCGATCCAAGGTTTTTTTCTATTTCTTTCAAATTTATCTTTGTGTTTTTATTTTCGAATTTTCTAGGACTGATACATGGAAGCTCCTGGAGCAACCATGTGTCACCCATTTTTGTATTTATACATATCCGATTATTCAAAAAAATAAAATTTTAAAAAATAAATAAAAAATAAAAAAAACCTTGTACGTGTTAGTCACGTGCCTCCACTGCACGTGCCCAGCATGTGCCTCCTTCTTTCTCCTCCCCTCTTTCCATCTAGGGCGGCGCCACCTTCGCTCATTTCGTTTTGTGGTCACCCTCCCCCCATCCTCCCCAATGCTAGCTAATCTCCCTGCAGATCTCGCCACCTCCTTCTTCATTAGCGCCTCCACCCATATCCTCCCTGATTTCGTATCTCAATCACCCTCGTCTCCGATCGCCCCAAATCCAATCACTACCCTCAATTTCGTCGCCCTCATCAGATCCCGCTCTTCTCGTGATCGACCACCATCGTTGATCTCCCATTCTCCGGCCACCTTCAATCATCCTCCACCTTCCTCATTCTGCTGATCGCCTACTCCCAATCAACTCCTCCTCCGATTATAAATCCCCTTCCAAACTCGGCCACCTCCTCTGCTATAAAAAGAACTCCTCTGTCGAAGTTGTCTCAATCTGCCGAATCTCAAGAATAGAGGATCCACCAACCACTTGCGGTGGCAGCACCTATATAGGTCTTCAAGTTCTCCGGCGAGTCGGCCTCCCCCACAACCGTTGCAACAATGCCTTCTTCGCACGCATGCCCTTGCTCTGGTTCCATCGTCGTCAAGCCAATGACTTCAGCCACCATTCACTATTACCATCTACACCTCACGTCTACGTCTCCGCGGACATGCTCCTCCTCAAGCACTCGCCTCTCTAGGAACCCATTGGCTCTAGGTCTTTAACGAAACCTCACCTTCTTTAGCCGAGATACCTAGAGCAACAAGTTTCATCTTCTTCGGCAAGCATCTCCTCGGAGATCCCTAGGACACCACCATCTTCGCAAGCCATAGCACGGGCCTTCGCAACTTCCGATGGAGGCACCATCTAGGTTGACATCCACCAGCCATCAGCTGGGTTCTCCAAGCTTCCTCTCCGACTAGAGTCCTCGTCACCCCATCTCCAGCAGGACGGAGCACTGCCCCATAGCCATACCATGACGCAAACAACCGGTCCTCCTTCGACCACATGAGCTTTACCCTCGTCTCTACCCGTGAGCCTCGAGTGCGGAAATCTAGGGGGTCATGTGCCATCCAACCCCCTCCTAGGAAAAAATTGCAAGAGCCACCCACAATGTTCCACAAACTTGCGTCGAGGTCCACTGCCAGAGCACATGATCTCCTGGGAGTTTGCAGTAAAACCCTCTTGGGATCAGTAATTTCATTTCAACCCCTAATCTGCACTTTTTAGTTTTTATTTAATTAGTGTAATTTGCATTTGGAACCTTAACTTCTCTCTATAATTCCAACTTCATTTTGCATCATTTAAGTATTTGCAAAATGACACTTCTGTTCTACAATTAATTCTCTACGTTGTTGCATGATTGTTATATTTTTATGCTTTGTTGTTAATTATTAATAAATATTATTGTGAAAAATTGCATATTTTGCCCAATCTATGCTTAGAAATTCATATAAAATTAACCATTGCTCTAAAAATTGCTAAAAATTTCATGGATAGTGGAATAAATTGCTAATTATAGTATGCCCAAAAAGAATTGCATTTCCATGCAAAGTTTACTCTAAAAAAATAATTTTTTATATTTCAATAATTAATTTTCAATAGGTATTGAACTCAACAATTTTAGGGTTTAGGATTTTTCTGAGATAGATCACCTATTGAAATATCTCTAATAATTTTATTTCTTAGAAATAATGAGGTTTATATTTATTAGAATTAATTATTGTGATTCACTTTGTTTGCATTCATTAATTCATTAAATATTCATATTACATCAGAAAATTCCAAAAAAATGTAAAGCATTTATTTCATCATTATTCACATCATGGACAAGTTTTGTAATTTTTGGACATTGTTTAATTGGTATTAATTTCCTAGTCCTTAAAATTGTCATACATTTCATTTGTATTCAAAAATTGCATTAAAATATCAAAAATATTCTGACTCAATAATCGTGCACAAACTTTGATAGACACTAACATCTGCTGTTCCTTTGCCTCCTCGAGTTTGACCCTGGGACCTACCCAAGCTAAATAATCATAAAGCCACTCGATTAAAATTGAATTACATAATTAAATTGTCATTTCTTG
Organism: Ottelia alismoides; assembly: GCA_037367405.1. Lineage (NCBI taxonomy): Eukaryota > Viridiplantae > Streptophyta > Magnoliopsida > Alismatales > Hydrocharitaceae > Ottelia > Ottelia alismoides. The sequence goes on along the minus strand of JAZKJV010008468.1, from coordinate 80,406 downwards.
ATTGATTCCGATTACCTACAAAAAAAGGAAACAATGACACATTTATTATAAAGCTTAATTCACAAAAAAGAAGAAGAGGGTTTCTTGGACTCGTGAGTAAGATCTCCAAGGAAGCACAAAGAAAGTCGAATGCTCATATGTTCTTCTACGTGGGCTACGACATCTTATCTATAGTGTTGATCTTGGTGTTTGATCCAAGGTGTAAAGTGTTAGGTTTGTAAACGATTGATATATCTGTGTAAATATAACATGATTTAGTGGATATGTTGATTAGCTTGGGTAATTGGGAAATCCTTAGTCAAGAAGACTCAGGTCGTGACTCAAGTCGTGTTTTTTAACCAGCTGGGTTTCCATGCTAAAATATTGTGCAAGTATGTTGATTGGTTTGCTTGGTATTTTTTTTCTTGCGGATAATGTGAAAAGTTTTAAACTGCATCCAATCGATATTCACCTTTGAGAATTGGTCCTAGATCGAAGTATGTACCCAAGTTGCCCTCGTACACCACTAGCTTGTTCTTATTATACGCTTCCTGACCCCACGCGAGAATTTTCTCTCCATCGTAGACCCCTTGTGGAGCCCCTCTGGCCCATGCAGTAATGCACATACCCTATCATGTGCCCAGGTATCAGTGCACATATCTAGCGTGTCACGCTAGCAACAACCCTAATCATTATCTTCATGTGTAATTAGACATCTACGATACTTTGTTCAACTCTCCCCTAGCCACGATGGCGCGACTCCTTCCGAGACTACACCTCGATTTTCCACCATCCTTTATGATGGTTCAATGGACTTTTATCAAACTCAAGGGTATAAATAATTATGTGATGCGGTCTCAGGCCTTTAGAGTGGTTATTGGTGGTGGGAGGAAGATATCTATCATGGTAAAGGAACCTACAAAAGAAGCTTACAAAGACTTTAATTCCTAGTTGGGGAATAACTATAGGGTCTTAACATGGATGACCAACATCGTCAAGTCCCACATTGCGGCCAATCTCCTATACAAGGACAGCATGGAGGACATGTGGGATGACCTAGCACAAGCCTATTCTCAACAAGCTACCAAGTTACAACTTGAAGACATCTACATGCTAATTCGACCCGCTTCTCAAGGACAGTCTACCTGTTGTGGAGTACTATAGACATCTCAATGACCATTGTCTGGAACTTGCCATCTTTTAAAAAGCATCATGTACCAAACATGTGACAAAAAATTCTGAATCGCAAGTATACAGATTTTTTGCTAGTCACGATCGCTCTTATCAGACAATGAAGGATTAGTTTCTCAAGTCTTATATACTTCCATCAATCAATTTGGTCATCTACAACAACTTAAGACTTCTACTGGTCATACTCAACCTCTGTAGCTTACGGAGAACTCTATTTTTTTGGTGTCATCTAGAAGAGGCAATCTTTACATTGCCTAAGGATGTCAAAACTGTGAATTTGTCCACGTCCATGGTTGCATAACGCACATTCACTACCACATATCTATTCACCTTTTGAGAGGTGCTAGGAAAAGTTTGGCAAACTACCACATACTAACATTGCATCATCGTATGATTATGATGAAACTGTGATAGAAGATGCCCTCGGATCATGAAGTCGATGAACAATCAACCCAACTTTCTACCGCGGACTACTCTAGACTCATGCAGCTGCTAAATAAGTATCCCATCTACAAGAATCCTCCTACTGCAATCTACCTATAATCTCAGGTATTGTAGCCAACTCTACTGATGTCTCAACAACTACTTGGATTATTAGTTCTATTGCATCGACTCACCTATATAAGTTGTTTGTTTCTTTGATATTTTAAATATGGCACACTTACACGCATATATCGTAGTCGCTTGTGCATGTATTGTAATTGTAAACTATAAGTGTGGTTCATCTCAAGACTTTGATAAAGTGATGTCTACTTCAAAACAATAGAAGCCTAAAAAGTGGTTTAACTTTGTTCAAAAGTTGTTGTATTATTTATTTCTATTATTTTGAAAAGTTGTAACCTCAAGTAAGCTTCTTCATACCATTTCCAAATTGATATATCAAACATTTCAATTTTGATCGACTATTCTTTTCTCACTGATATACCATCACTGATCGATCATCAAGATCTATCTGACCGATCATAATAGTTTTATTAAACACATGACAAAACAATTTGAGTGGTACATCTACAGATTTTTTTGCTAGTCTCCATCCCCATTATTAGAACATGAAGGATTAGTTTCTGACGTATGATATACTTCCATTAATCAATTTAGTCGTCTGCAACAACTTAAGACCTCTACTTGTCATACTCAACCTCCGCGGCTTGTAGAGAACTCTACTTTTGTGGTGTCATTTGGAAGAGGTGATCTCTACATCTCCTAAGGATGTTAAGGCTATAAATTTGGCCACATCCATGGTCACACAACGTTCCTTCACTACAACTGATCTAAAGACCCTTTTGAGAGGTGTCATGCATCTTTTAAATAGCATGCTTTACCAAACATGTGACAAAAAAATTGAATGGCAAGTCTACATATTTTTTCCATCCCCGTTATCAGACAATGAAGGATTAGTTTATCACGAATGATATACTTCCATCAATCAATTCGGTCATCTATAACAACTTAAGATCTCTACTGGTCATACTAAGCCTCCGCAACTTGCGGAGAACTCTACTTTTTTGGTCATTTGGAAGATGCAGTCTCTACATTGTCTAAGGATGTCAAGCTGTGAATTTGGCCATGTCCATGGTTGCACAACATGTATTCACTACTACAGATCTAATCACCCTTTTGAGAGGTGCTAGGTGAAGTTTGGCAAACCACCACATACCAACATTATATCATCGTATGATTATAATGCAAATATGACAGAAGACGCCATCAAAAAATGACGTCGATGAACATTTGGCCCAACTTTCTAACATGGACTACTCTAGACTCTTGCGGTTGTTAAATAATTTTCCCACATGAGAGAGTCCTCCTACTATAATCTAGCTACAAAATCATGTACTATAGCCAACTCCGTTGATGTCTCGACAACTACTTGGCTATTAGTTCTAGTGCATCTACTCACTGATACTAGTTCTTTATTTCTTTGATGTTTTAAACAAGGACACACTCACACACGTATATATCGTAGTCGCTTGTGGATGTATTATGATTGTAAGACTACAAGTGTGATTCAGCTCAAGACTTTCAATAAAGTGACATCTACTTCAAAACAACAAAGGCTGAAAAAGTGGTTTAACTTTGTTCAAAAGCTGTTGCATTATTTATTTGTATTATTTTGGAATGTTGTAACTTCATCTAAGATTCTTCAGACCATTTCCAAATCGAGATATCGAACAATTCAATTCTGATCGACTATTCTTTTCTCAGCGATAGACCGTCACTGATCGACCATCAAGATCTATTTGATTGTCACCCTTTATATATCACAACATTTTTCTTGATTGATCATATTTTAGATTTTTGCCCATTGATAAGAAATGATCAATCATACCTTTTGATTGGAAAATCATTTTGATCTAATCTACCATAACTTTTTGGTTGATCAATCATTGTAGCAAATCTTCACTTATTTATTGATATATTTGTTTCCGACAATCACATTTTTTGGACTAATATATAAGGGACCACTTACCCATTTTTGGAAGATACATAATTTGAGTATTCACTCATATTCTCAATAGAAAAGGTACAAGATCTCTTTAAGTGATACTCTCAATTATTCTCTCCTAGGCTTTTGATTCGTTCAATTATTTCGAGGAGATTTTTTTCGATTTGAAGATAGCACTGCAGTTTCGCTATCGAATCAGTAGAGTTTGATTACCCGCTAGTGCTCAAGTTTTTATGGTAGCAGTCAGAAGTCTTCTGGCAACCTTCTCTAGCCCGATGATACTAATTTTGTGACTTAGAGGCAACTGAAAAACATAACTCCCCTAATCAGCCACCATTTTTTTCTGTCAACACTGCAACAATAGCACTAATGCATGATGCTGTTATAACACATAGATGTTATGCGTTCTTCCATGCACCTCTTTACAATGCATTTTTTGGGTTAAAACCTTGGTCCTCTATGAGAGAACCCGCTCACTCGACATTCTATTTCTGCCCATAAAAACCTTCTGTACGTGCGAGCTCTCCAATCTCACTACCACCCAATGTTGATGTCGTGCCCTCCGCTATTACGCCCTCTGCCACCGACGTCTTGGGCCACCTGTGCCACGTGCCACTGACTCCGTGCAACTTTACATGCTCCACTGCTCATCTTCACTTCTAGGGTATCTTCCTCATAGTTAGTTACAGTAAGACAAATGCCTGCTTTATTGTTGTAAACATTATGATTTTTTATTTTTCTATTACTTTTTATTCATTATTAATGATCTTCTTAGTGTAACATAGGTCTTGTTTATTTCCTAAGATAACGTTGATGCATTTTATAAGTGTTCAAAGGTATCACTGTACTGCATGCTTCAATTGAACAATCCTAATGGTATCCACAGTTGTCCGATCTTGCGAGGTTTGGGATTGTGAACATCTACATCTTTCATGGAGATGTTGGATTTGGTTTGCTAGAAATTTTCACTAGATAATAGTAGTAACAAGATCAAGATATCGCATCACTTTCCTAGTGCTATGGGTTCTGACACAATGATGACATCTATCACATATGATGATGTCCAGGGTGTATTTCTTTATGCTAAGACAATTGCAAAAATCATCTCATGTATAGATGCAAGTTGAGACATCTCCGATTAAAGTTCCACCCGATGACCACACCTTGGGAACACTCGATTCGCTCCTTATAGTAGATCTGGGTTACAAATTCCCGCCTACTATGTTTGCTCAAAAGAGTGGCTATATAAATGAAGCTGTGTTGAGAGAAGTAAATTGTGTTCTGAATGATTGTCCACCGCATGCCAGTAATGATGAGATGGAGACTAAAATTGAGGTAGTAGTTAAAAATGATTTCGTGAATGACTATATAACAAAGGTCGGTCTCGTTAATCCTCTTATTATACAATCTATACCATTCTACAATGTGAGAGGCGATGATGGGCTTGTAATTTTTGAAGAAAAATTTTGAAATGAAAGTTTCTTTGACAGCAATGGTTATAAACCGTGTAAGGGTCGCATCTTCAAAACTAAATATGATCTTATCTTTTATGTGAAGAAGTACCACATATTGTCCAATTACACACTACAAAAAAGGAACGATTAGTGTGCACATGGTGACTCATCATGTGCATGCCTTGTGCATGCCCAGATGTCGGGCAAGCACATGTGCTCGTTCGATGTGTGATCGCGGATAGCCCAGTCGCAAGGGTAGACGGGCAAGCACCAGTGTACGCCAATTGTGCACCCGCCATATGGGTGTGCACATGTGGGCTCTCCTGCCTTCTCTCCCGCACAAAATAGGATGAGCGATTTGAGAGCCCTTGGCGAGCACATGTGCTCGCCCAATCTAGAGAGCAGAAAAAATATATACTAGTTCGGCAAGGTTTATACACCCCATCGAACCTGTAAAACCTACAAGAAACCATTGCAGGTGCTTATTATAGTTGAGAAATGTACCTATAAAATTCCCAGTAGCCTACATCCTCTTATACCTGTAAAACTAACGTGTACCTATCAAACTCACATAGTATCTATGGACTTACTTACAAACTAAACATATAAGTTCATATCAATATACAATATATGTAAATGCATAATTGAAACAAAGTTATAAAGGTTCTACAATTGAAATAATCTATAAGTACAACTGGATCTAATATTAAACTTTCTAAAAAAAATATAAACTTGCCTGGAATTCAACAACTACACAAAAAAATCATATCTTCTTGTATCTGAATATTTTGGAAATCAAACTCTATTCTGATTTCTTTTTCTCCTTCTCCTTAAACCTGGCATACATGTGTGTCTCTTCTTCTGGGTCATTCTCCTCCTCTTCATATGATTCAAATTCCTCATATTGAGATTTATGCCCTTATTACCTATATTAAGGAAAATATGTATAAGATATGGATGTGAAGATAGAGAACTACGATATTATTACTCGTTTTAAGGAGAATAATTACATGCATGCCATGAAATCTTATCGGAGCTTAGTCATCTGCTCCACTGTCATCGCCATTTGGGACTCCATCAACAATGATATCTGTGATGATTTTGGTTGTGAATAAGATGATTGAGCATAAGCAGAATACGATTAACGATTCTCCTCTACATAATATGGATAAAGACCATCAAGCATCTCCTTCCAATTCGCCATAACATCCCTCTCCTCCAACACCTATTAAAAGTATATGTTATATGTAGATATATTTAAAATTTTTATAAAATATATTAGTACTTTTCTATACATGTTTCCAAATAGCTTTATCAAATGGTGGATGGTCCCTATCAGGAGTCTCATCCAATTTTTCTGCAGATAGGGCTAAATAACAATCCTGAAATTTAAATTAAAAAATATAGGATTTTTTGAAAGATAACTTTATCAAATTGATTTAAAATATAAAGACTAACCAACAATTCTCCTGCTTCAGGATGGACCATTGAGATGATCCCTCTTTCCCACTCATGTGGGAACTAGACCACCACTCCTAAAATAAGGGTTCTCTTTCCAACCTAGCCTCCTGAAAAATAAAGATAAATAATAATAATAGAATGAAAATATAATAAATTAATATTTAGAATATACTTTTTAAAAGAAACTACCAGCTCTTCTCTAATCTAATCGTGGCTTTTGGAGCCACCGATCGATCTAATCTTCTGTTTTGGCAGTTTGCCCTTCCCATTGTCGACCTCCTTCCAAATTCAGAATCTGTAATGAATGCATTACAAAAACCCACCCACCTATAAAAATATTAAATCAAAATTTTCTTTAGAAAACTTACATATAAACTATGATGATAAGATAATATCTTTCCTCCATGCACCATGACAGTGGGAACCTCTTCATCTCCTCAAAATCCATTTGTTGCATCCCATTTTATCATGCGAGTCTCTCCTTGCCTTAAAAAATGGATCACTCATCCTTTTCTCCACTAAACAAATAAAGGCTCTATGGTAAGTCTCCTTCCCCAGACTAGGAACAAAACGATACCTACTCTGATTTTTTTAAATTTTTAAATAAATGAGTTGCAATAATTATCAAATGTTTCGAATAAATTTTCATTGTATTCTTATCAAGAAAATCTCAAACAATCTCTCCTGCTTGGTGGCAGGAATGTGACACCATCGATATTGCGGCTAGTCAAATGTGTCTTGATAAGGTTGGTTATCTCCTTTGCATCCCTATTGCCTATTCAAAAAATCCCTACAAATTTTTGTAAATTTTTTAAAGAGTATATATATGAAAACTAAAATGAGAAAATGTAAAATAATTTACCTCACATCCATAGTAACCTCCAAAAAAGGGAAAGAATCCAAAGTTTGCCCACCTCCACTAGGTAAAGGTACATAGGTGCTCAGACATCTAGAAGAAGGAGAATCAGAATCCATCAATGTTCGTGCAGGTAGCGAGACAAGATATGCATCAGGAGCTGTTGAGGAAGATGGATCTCCATGAAAGGGAGGAGGAGGATAACCTAGAGACTGGTAGTAGGTTATGACTCGTCGAGTTTCTTCAGGAAGTGAACATAAATCAAAATGTGAGGTAGGCTACCTACCAGACGAAGGTGAGTTCGAGGAGGTCGGATAAGTGAATCATTATGATCCATGAAAGTTGTCACGTCCAAAACCTACCATGACTGTAATGGAAATATTATAGTTAATTATACACTTATTAATGGAAATTTTTTAACTGGTATAATATTTTACCATAACATGTAGTTAATCTTTGTCATTTGATGCAGATGAATTATAATATGTTTCATTGGTTGCGAAGTTGTCTGAATCATTATTTGTAACTTCCACCTCATCTAGTAGGTCAATAGATATGACCTCATTATCTGCCACATGAACTGATTCGATGATAGGGACTTCATATGCTATATTTATTCACTCATGAGTACATGTGGAATCTTTATCTACAACATCTTTGTAGGAGTATCTTCTTTAGAAATATAACTTCATGAATTTATCTTGACGACACTAAAAGTTTCAATATTCTTTCTCTTCTATGAAACTTGATGAATATAACATACTTGGTCTACTTGAGAAGAAACAATAAATGATTCAAATCTGCATATAAATTTTCTTTGTATAACTTCTATGATGTTATTCCTTCTATCAATCACTACCCCTTCATTTGGATCGTACCAATAGCACAAAAAAAGAATTACTTAGTTTAAGCCTAGAATACTATATTCTACTTTAAATATCTCCTTTAAGATTCCATAATAATCGAAATGATCTTCCTCATAATAAGATTCACAGACCATCACTCCATAATTCTGAATTGTTAAGTATCTGCTATAAGTTATGGTATGAAATCAATAACTATTACTCCAACAATAATTGTATGATTGGGCCTTATAAACTGGAGCTTCTGAAAAGTATTTTAATACATGTATGTTGTAATCATTATTGTCCAACTCTTTTGTTCAATTCTTAAACCACTCTAGAAATCATTTCCTAATCTTCTCACAACTTCATCGTTTCTATATGTTGGATTTTTTCCAATAATTTTCCTTCTAAATTCCCTAAAATGAGTACACAAACCATCAAAAGACAAGAAGAATGGAATTTTCATTTGGTTGGAAAAAAATAAAGATACGTACTCCACGTATAGTGTTATTTCTTTACAATTATCTAGTACGTAAATCTCAACAGCATCTTTCTCGTATTTTAACAATAAACGCTCTCTATCCTTTTCAATTAGTTGCGCTGACTAATGAAAGACACTAATATGAGGTTCTCTATCCGAGAAAACTGTCTCATTCCTCCTTAATATGTTGTGGATAGTCTCCACATCTTCAAGGAAATACCTCACACAGAATGTTGCTACTTCCTCATAAATATATTGAGAATTGATAGATCCTTCGACTCTACTTTTGTTTCGGATCTTTCTATTCAGGAAGAACATGTATCTACATAAAATAGGATGTATTTTTAATCATGAAAATTGAATCGAATTAAGCATTTATCTTAAAACAATACCTTATAAAAGGATACATACAGTGATATTTTACAGGCCCACCAACTTTTGCCTTGTATGGAAGATGAATCATCAGATGCTCCATCCATTGAATAAAAAAAAGCCGGTGGAAATATTTCTCCAAATTACACACAATCACAAGAATAGTTTTCTCAAGATATTTCATCTCCTTCCAGTTAACGCGTTATGAACATAGAATCTAGAAAAAATTACTTACATTTGATAGAACATCGACGATATTTTTCAGTAATAGTCACCTGAATATTAATGGTAGCAGTCTTTCCAAAAATACATGGCAGTCATGACTCTTCATTCTGTTGAATAAAAAAATCTCTTAATCGACCAAATTTGATAAAGTGGATGCATATTTGTCTAGAAATTTCAATTTACTTATCCATTCGCAGACACATTTCACTTGATTTCTATCGAATGTGTACTTCGCTTTAAAAATTTTGACCCTTAAATTATCAAGATCCCTGATATATAACTCCAGTTTATTGCATATGATTCTTAAATCATGACGAGAATTAAGTGTATCTTTTGTATGACCAGCTATATTCATAACTGTATAAAAGATGTTACTGAAGACATTTTTCTCGATGTGCTGAACAATGTCCCACTACCCTTGTTAATTCAATCAAATTAATGGTCAAATTAATCATTGTGTTGTTAGTTGCAGTAGGATAATAAGAGCTAATCAAAAACAACTTTTAATTAATGTCAAGTTAATCATACGTGGCAAATTTATTTTACTTGGGCAAGCCCAAGGTCGAACTCAGGGAGGCAGCTGGTTCCTTAGGTAGATTTTAATAAAGTTCCAAGGTTTGATTTTCAGGACATGATTTTTTGGTCTTTTTCAAAAATTTTATATGCACGCGGGAAAAGACACATGCAAAATCAGGCCAGTTTACAAGTTAATTCAGAAATATGGTCAAATTGATTCCAAAAATTATGAAACTTGGTTACATGGTGAAATGTGATGAAATTAAGCTACACTAATTTTTTTGATTTTTCTGACACTAAATAAATTTACTGTGAATTACAAATGAATGCAAGGTGATTTTGACTAAATAAATTTTAATAAATATCAAATCACAATATTTTTAGAAATAAAAATTATCCTAGATAGATCTGAAGGTGAGGAATCCAAGAAAATTATTAAACCTAAATTCCTATGTAAAATGAACCTATTAAAAATTAATTAAGAAAATCATTAAATGATTTATTCAGACCTCAAGATGCGTACAAATGAGATGATGTTTTTATACAATGTGAACTTAATTATCCTAGATCTAATATGAAGTTTTGGTGATTTTTGGAGTTATAGAGAAATTACTATGAATTAAAAGGCATAAATGGGCAAAATATAACAAAATTCCACCAATTAATTAATAGAAAAATCCACTGATATTACAAAAATGTGCCAATTGTCACATATCAAGAGGACAAAGTAAGCTACATAATGCAATTTTCAAAATTGAAAAATGATTTAAAATGGGTGCCTAAATATGCGTGCAAAGACAAGGGTATAAATGCAATTACAGGAAAAAAATTGATAAATATAAAACGTGCTGACAGGAACCAATATGCAATTACCTATAATGTGGAGGGGGTGGATGCAAATTTCCCATAGAACACGTGCTCCTCATGTGGGTTCTCCTAGCAGGGACTGAAATGCAAATATGGAAACCTCCATGGGCCTCGCGGCAAATTACCCAGGTTGCACGTGCGGGTCCCTAGCTTGGTAGTCTTCGGAGGCTTGGATCGAGGCTCGGTTAGCCCTGGAGGCTCGGACCTGGCTCGGAGTAGCTTCGGGGGATCCGAGCCTAGTGGTCAGGGAAGAGGCTCAGATCAGGCGACGTGGCTCGATCTGGACCGTGTATCAAGTGAAGATCCAACGGTTAGTGGAAGCTCAGGCGTGGCGTGACTGGATCCGTGGGATCTGATGAAGACCAACGACGGTGGTTCGCTCCTGAGACGAAGGCGTGGACGATCAATTACCGTTGGATCTAGATTGATCCAACGACATCTGGAGCACGGAGGAAGCGATGACGTGGCTCGACCAGAGGCGTAGGATCCTCCTGATACTACGGCTGCGAGACGTGGGTGACGTAGCTCGCTTAGGACCGTTCGATCAAGGATATCGAACGACATCTGTTCTTCTTCCTCGACCGGCCCGCCGCCTCCTACGGTGGAGAAGGATGGGCTCCGGCAAGGGTATAAAGCTCCTCCTCTAGGCGTTGGGGAAGCTCGCTGGAGGTTCCCAAGTAGCTGGGAAGACTCGTGGAGGCATTGGGGAAGCTCCGACAGTCTCAGGAGTGGCTAAGAGGCTTTGGAGAATGGTGGCGGAGAAGCTAAATGGGAGTTCCGGTGACGTTCTGTCCAGTCAAAATAGATGTACCTGTAGGGGGTTAGAGGTATAGCTGAGGCGTGCAGATGTGCTCGCGGGGGTGACCGTGCGTGCGACGAGAGGCCTGAGAAGAGGTGAGGTGGTCCGGTGATCGAGCTCCGCCAAGGTGGCGGAGCTGGCGTCGGTGAGAAGTGAAGTGCGTCATCGGAGGGAACGGAGTGTAGCGCGAAGATTAGAGCTCCCTTGCGAAGCTCGGAGGATGGTTGGCGGAGTGGGAAGCGAACGGAGGACGGCGAATAAAATCGTTGAAAAGGAAAGAAAATAAAGAAGAAGATCAGAGAGAAGGTGGAGGTGTCTATCTGGAGAATGGATCTCGGATCTGAGCTCCTTGTCATCGCTCGAAGGCCGGTAGGGGACCTGAGCTCGTGCAGCTCACGAGGGAAGCTGCAGCACGGCAGGGTTGGCCGTGGACCTCACCAGAGAAGGATCGCGATCTTCGCTCGTCGTCACGTCAAATTACTGTCACCAACTTGAAGGTGGGAGCTCGGGGATTCTCTCCGTGATGGCGGATAGGGGTGAAGGTTGACGGAGGCGACGTATTTATAGGATGAAGGTGACGTCGTAGATGGCGAAGAGGTGGAGTTGGTGGGCATCGTGGAGATGGTGGTCAGCGTGGTGCCCAAAATAGAAAGGGGATGGCCCCTTCCGTATGGTGGATGAAGTGGGCACAGGGTGTGCGGGAGGTAGTCGACGAAGCATCGATCGTTGGATCGAGCGATCCAACGGCCAGAAGAGAGGCGGAAGCAGAGGGTGAGGATCAGATCGGCTGAGCGAAATCAAGGGCACACGGCACGCCACATGGCAGGCGCAGGTCGAGGCGCTCGTGTGCAGCAGAGATGAAGTCTGGGGTTTTGATCGAAGGGTCCAGATATCGTGCGAGATGGAGGGCGACGATTAGAAGTATATGGCGACGATCGGAGGGCATAGGCATCGCCACGTGGCGCAAGGAGGGTGCGGCGCTGGCGAGCGGTCCAGATGAGATCAGAGGTTCGATCGGGCGGCTGAAAAACATCGCGATGATGAATGGCTCCGATTAAGGGAGAGAGAGGGCGATCTAACGGTTGAGATGCAATGGCACGTGGCACGCAACGAAGCGGGCTGCATGGTGCAATCAAAGGGCGCCATGTGGCCAGCTCTGAGTGGATGAGAAAGAAAGTGAATTTAGTGAGAGAAGGAGGTCGAATTTAGAAAAAATCAAAACATGAAAGTTGTATATCTCGATGAGATCTACAACTTTCATGTTGACCAAAAACGGAAATGAGATCAAATATGATATAAAAATACAAGAGTATAAATATACATATGTATAGTATACAAGGGGACCCAAAAACCAAAGTTTTGCCTACGAGCTCCGAATTGAATGAAATTAGTCTCATTTTAAAGGTCTATGGATGTGTATATATCTGAATGTGAGTAGACCTAATTCGGAGTTTGTAAGAGAAGGATATTGGCATTCTAAGGTCCATGGAGTTTGGGGATTTATTGGGTATTTTACAAGATAGGAATTTTGGCTTTCTTCCTTATATTATTAACTAATAATGTACACATTATAAGGAAGGTGTTATTTGATTTTGGAGGGGATATAAAATACAAATAATTAGGTGAGTTATTGGTGGATATTTTACAAGTGGATTTTACAAATGGATTGGCTTCTTATTTAATGCAAATATGAATGCTAAAATGCATATCTTGTGGATTGATGCATGAATGCTATTTATGCAAGATAAAGGGAAATATGATGCTAAATACCCGGGGATAAAGCTCTATTTTCAACTTTAAGAGTGATGAATCACAGATTCATCAACCCCCTATACTTAAACCTCGCTCGTCCCCGAGCAACTAAAATGAAATGCAAGAGTGAAATGATTTTGGGTTCCATACCATGGTCATGAACAAAAGTTGAAAATGGAGCTTGACTCGAGCTTTGGATTAATTGTGTGGCGGAACTTCATTGGGACCTGAACTTAAGTCCTAACAGACTTCAAGTTCCACAAGTCTTCTATTCAAGACTTCTCAATAGTCAGGTCAAAACAAATCCTTAGACGCAAATCTCTGATGATTATGATTCTTACTTGTACTGTGTAAGTGAAATGTAACTCTTCACATCAGAAATGGCTCAGAAACAACCTCCTCTAACAAGGTAACTCAAATAACCCAATCCAGTAACTCTTTCCTTGAGGAGTGGGGTATTCCCTTCTAAGTTCATGCAATCAGCTCGCGAGGAGGGCGTAGAGAGAAGAATGGACGGTAGCCAGTGTAGCTACCTATCCCGGGATGCTTGACCAGTGTAGCCAAGTCATCCAGCTGCATTTATTGCTAATATACATACTCCGACAGGTATTTTATTTTCACTTGGACCTGTCTGATTTTTTTTGGAGTTTTTGCATTTTTTTTGAACAATATACAAGGTGCAGCATGTACATCAGGAGTTTTTCCTTTTGAGCCAGTAGACTATCCCTCTTTTGAAGCATTATTGCAACCCACAGCATCTCGTCCTTAGATGTCAACACCAACATACTAGGTTGAGATGCACTACCCTCCCTAGAGGAGGACGGATGTTTCCACCCGTGTACTACTCCAAGCTAAAGGATTCTACCTTCTCACCACCTCATCAATGAAGAGCTACGCGCATAGTGCTTGTCCAAGTTAGGTCATTATCTAAAAGAATCATGCGTGTGCACGAGATATTCTACTTAGACTAATCAAGATGATATGTGAACATAGACTTACAGACTCAAAGAATTAAGTCACTTGACCTGAGAAATCTTAACTCCAGTTCCTATAAGGTTCCTCTGAAATTAGATGGATTAAGGTCAAATCAAGTCCACCCCCAATATCTACTCATACTTGGTTCATAACCCACAAGCTTTTCACCTTGCATATGCAAGATATGCGGATGAGATGCAGATGACATGCTATGTAGATGAAATGCAAGACTCTTTTTTTATGTCTTTTCTGATGTAGGGATGATATGCAAGAGTAAATAAGAAGACTTTGAATTTTTCACAATTTTTTATCAAGAATTTGGTATACCGGTGTATTTTACAAAAAACTTTTCTCCAAATTTTACCCAACCCGTAACTATTGTGTAATATATACAAGAATATATGAAAGTACGAGCTATGGGTAAAGTATATATGTAATATATACACGTCCCCTATACTTAGCGTATTCTATGTCTTCAGAGCACGAAAGCGAGGAAAACGACATTGCTCGTGCTAAGCATAAGAGAGACAAAAGGAAGAAAATGTATAGAAGTCATCCTGCCCCCCTATACCTAGGCTCTGGCAGCCTAAGTGTAGAAGAAGGTCAAAAATGGGGCGGACGAGGTCAAGAAGAGAAATGGATGAATATACACAAGGCGGACATCGGTCCCCCCTATACTTAGGCTCAGGTCAGCCTAAGTATAGGACTGGAGTGAGTATGAGGACCAATGTGATCTGGAGGATGTACAGAGAACAGACTCAGGTGGCTCATCCCCACTATACTTAGGATCTGGCCATCCGAAGTATAGTCATAGATGGAGATAGATGAAGCTGGGATGAGTCATTAGAGTCGTGGGAGAGAGAGAGAGCAGGATGTACAGGAATGATGGGTATATACAAGGGTGTCGGTCTGAATCTTTCAAGATGCTGCTGATGGATAGAGCTCACTGCTGCAAGGATTCATGCACGGCTCGATGTGTATCAACTGAATCTGCCTCACATGAATACAATCTCCTTAACATGGACTAACTGCTCATTGGATTCGACGAAGTGCTTCAGCAGTTGTCCATTCACTAGGAATGTCGGTGCATCATCTGCGAGATCTGAGATCTCGACAAATCCACTATCGTGCACCGCACGGACAACAAATGGGCCCATCCACTTGGACTTCAACTTGCCTTGGATGATCTTCAGCCTTGCATTAAACAACCATACCTTCTGTCGAGGAACAAAGGTCTTTCATCTGATATATCTATCGTGCCAATGCTTAACCTTGTCATTGTATACCAAACTGTTGTCATATGCACGGTTTCTGACTTCCACAAGCTCATTCAGGTCCATTTCTCTCTGCTTCTCCCCAAGGTGTGTGTTCCAATTGACCTTCTTGATTGCCCATTCTAATTTATGCACTAACTCTACGGGCAAATGGCACGGCTTTCTGAATACCATTTGGAATGGGGAGGTTCCTAACGGTGTCTTGTAAGCTGTCCTATACGCCCATAGGACTTGATCCAAGATCTGAGAACAATCCTTCCTGTCTGGGCGGACAAGCTTTTGCAATATAGTTTTCACCTCCCTATTCGACACCTCAGCCATACCATTAATCTGTGGGCGGTAGGGACTAGCGACACGGTGTTCGATGCCGTAGTCCTTCAAGAGTTTCTTCACCTCTCGGTTTACAAAGTGGCTACCCCCATCTGATATCAACATCTTGGGGATCCCGAACCTAGAGATGATATGCTCTTTGATGAATTTACAGACAGTCTTGCTGTTTGCGGCTCGGTTCAGGATAGCCTCCACCCACATAGATAGGTAGTCTACTGCAAGAAGGATGTACTCGAATCCGTGGCTAACAGGGAATGGGCCCATAAAATTGATGCCCCAGGCATCAAAGACATCACAAATGATGACAAGCAGCATCGACATCTCATCCTTGGAACCAACGGTTCCTCCTATTCTCTGGCATACTGGGCACAACTTCACAAAGGTGATAGCATCGCGAAATAGTGTCAACTAGTAAAAGCCACACTGAAGTACCTTCCATGCGATCCTCTTCCCAGAGTGGTGTCCTCCTGCCTCCAAGATGTGGCATAAAGAAAGGACACTCTGGTATTCCTCCTGAGGAATACACCATCTCCAAACACAATCCGGTCCTTCAAAGAAAAGGATCAGATCCTCCCAATGGTAGTGTCTAGCATCCGACTTCAGTAGATCGATATGGCTCCTGGGCCAACCTTTGGGAACCTTCTTGGAGACAAGATAGTTCACGATGTTGGCATACCATGGGAGTGAGTCGACAACTAAAATCGACTCGTCAGGGAAGGAGTCTCGAATTGGTGAATCCTCAGAAGTATTAAGATATTTGAGATGAGAGAAATGATCGGCTACTACGTTCTTCTTTCCACGTTTATCACGAATATCCAAATCAAACTCTTGGATAAGAAAAATCCACTGAAGAAGATGCGCCTTCGCGTCCTTCTTTTCTATCAAGTATCGTAGCGCCGTATGGTCATTGAACACAATTACCTTGGATCTGATTAAGTGAGATCTGAACTTGTCCAAGGCAAACACTACTGCAAGCATCTCCTTTTCCGTAACTGCATAGTTACGATGGGCGGTATCAAGCACTTTACTTGCGTAGTGAATTGCAAACGGGATGCCATCCCTCCTCTGTCCTAACACAGCCCCAACAACAAAATCTGAGGCATCCGTCATGATCTCAAAAGGTAGAGACCAATCTCGGGCTTGTAGGATTGGGGCATCCATGATCATCCCTTTCAATAGCTTAAAGGCTTCAAGACATTTGTGATCAACAATAAACTCTATGTCCTTGCCTAAAAGCTCAGTCAGTGGTCGGGCAATCTTAGAAAAATCCTTGATGAATCTCCAATAGAATCCGACATGCCCGAGGAACGATCGCAACTGCTAAACGTTGGTTTGTCGCTGGAGGCGTCTGATCACATCCATCTTGTTAGGGTCAACCTCTATTCCTCTCTTGGAGATGATGTGCCCCAACACAATGCCCTCCATCACCATGAAGTGACTTCTCCCAGGAGAGCACCGGATTAACCTCACAATAGCGTTTGAGGACTCGATCCAGATTCCTAAGATAGGAATTGAAGGAATTGCCATGGATCAAGAAGTCGTCCATGAAGACTTCCAGGAATTCGCCGACCATTTCGGTGAATACAGCAATCATGCACCTTTGAAAATTACCTGGAGCATTGCATAACCCAAGGGCATGCGCCTGAAAGCATAGGTATCAAAAGGGAATGGGAATGTGGTCTTTTCTTGGTCCTACGGAGCTATGGCTACATGATTGTAGCTCGAGAACCCATCTAAGAAACAGAAGAATTCTTTCCACGCTAATCTATCTTGGATCTGATCAATAAACAGTAGTGGGAAATGACCCTTCTTCATGGCGGCATTCAGGCATCTGTAATCCACACAGACGCGCCACGACGTGGGCACTCGCGTCACGATCTCCTCTCCATCCTCGTTGGTGGTCGTTTGAATTTCTGACTTTTTCGGGACAACATGGATCGGGGTCACCCATTTAGAGTCGGAGATGGGATAAATAAAACCTGCGTTGCACCATTTCTCTATTTCCTTCTTCATTACCTCTCGTAAATTTGGATTCAAACGACGTTGGAATTCACGAGAGGGTTTGTCTTCATTCTCCAAGTAGATATGGTGCGAACACAGAGCAGGATTTATCCCGTGGAGATCGAAAATGCTCTAGCCTATCACTTGGCGGTTTTTCTCCAGGATCTCTAGCAAGCAAGATTCCTGCTCCTCGGTCAATCGCGAACTGATGATGACCGGATATTTCTTCTCCTGACCCACAAGGAAGGCATATTTTAGTGTTGTGGGTAAAGGCTTGAGCTAAGGTAAGGTGTGATTGTCTAGGAAGTCTGGCTCAATCGAATCTGGTTCAGTATTGAAAGTGGTTGGATCTGTCTCTGTAATTGCCACCACCAACTTATTCGGCTCTGGAGTCGGATCATCAAAGGTTTCCATGCAATCGGCAAAAGCCACGTTCGACTCATCCTCCTCCTCTTCTGACAGGCCCATCTGGGCCTCTAAGTCATCGAAGATGTAGAGGGATGCAGGTTCTGAGCTGTACTCGTCTCTGAGGACCTCACAAAATGACTCATGCACAAGATCATCTCCGGAGGGAAGGGACTCATCGATGCTGGTTGGGTTCTGTCTCCATGGCCCAACTGTGTCTACATGGTTGCAGTCTACTTCGGTTGAAGAGTAATCGGTGCTGGATTCGGAATCCGGTCTCTGCCATCTGGTTTGCTTCATCTCAAGTTCCTCACCTCCTTCTGGAGTTTGGAACTGGATCTTCCCGATCTTGTAATCAAACAAGGCCCCCGTTGTCCTGAGGAAGGGCCTGCCTAGGATGATCTGGGAATATCTCCAATTACGAGGGATTTCCATATCTAGGACAGTAAAGTCCATCATGTATTCTTGACCCTCGACTTTGATGGCAACATTCCTCAATTCTCCTTGGGACCTCTTGGTTGATTTATCAGCAAACTACAATAGGGCTCTATATTTCCTAAAAGGTCCGAGATTAAGCCGCTCATAGAGGGTTGTAGGCATTAAGTTAATTGAAGAGCCGTTGTCTAGGAGAGTGCGTGCAAATGCAATGTCATCGACATGACACACCACATAATGTGCACCCATGTCTCTTCGTTTCCTTGGAAACGAGTTCTTTATTGCCCAAGTCGTGGCTACTGACAGAACGTATTTCTCAACACGACTTTTGGTCTTCCTGCTAACCCTAGTAGGTGTGCATCTCACCTTGAGGTATTTCCGAAATGTAGGTGTCATCTCCACATACTTGTCAAAGGGGATTGTGACCTTGATATGTTTGTTACAAAATTCTGCCATCTCAGGGTCATCTTTTTGGATTTTTTTAGTTTTCTTCTTTCCACCCTTAAGAGCTCAGGGAAAGGGATTATTGACTCCAACTCAGATTCTGAAACTGAAATGTTTTCATTCAAAGCGGGAACTGAGTTATATACAAGACTCGAACTCTGAAACATACTCAGACTCTGACTCAGACCAAAAGGAAAATGCTGTTGCGAAACCTGTGATGCGTCTTCCGTGACTACTGGACGGTCCTCCTCAGATGGAGGTACAGGCTCTTCATCAATTTCGGTGGACTCTCTGCTGGTGTGGGTTCTTTGCTTCTTCGAGGACCCAAAAGTCCTCATCTTTTGCCGATGGTGGTGATAGTGGTACTTCTCCTCTTCTGCCTCCAAGTTCTCCTTAGGTAGAGACTTGGCGGCTTCTTCCTCCGATGCCCGTGCCCGATCAGGTACGATCACGATCCTTACGCTCCCGAGAGACACATGGTTTACATTATCATACAAAAGGATCTCATGTTTCGATAAAGAATTGTCTGAATAATATACCTGATCATGGGGTCGATTCTGGCCTTGATTCAAGTTGTTCGGATTGGCCTAAACCTGGGCAAGAATTGGGGTCTTTGGGGCCATTTGCTGGTCCTGGGTACGAGAAACATGATTCAGATCGGTTCTCATATCCAGATAGTCATTCTGGATCTGTTGGACCCTATCAGACAGGGTCTGGATTGCCATGGTGAGGGACTCCAATTCAGTGGGCTGGGCTAGCTGATGTTGACTTGCGGATGAGGTTCTGTACTAGCCCTACTGGCCATGCCGATATTGCCGTTGTTGATGGGACAGTGACGGGCCCTACTGGCCCGAGTGGAACGTGCGCTGTTGCTGGTGCTACTGAGGCTGGTACCCTCGTTCAGGCCTGGACTGAATAAAGCGCGGTGCAGGGACGGAGCTAGTTTCCTGGTAAGCTGGGGAAGGTCGGTGAGGCTGACTATTCCCCATCCCCGACTGTCTGCTGACGGGGTCATGGTTGTACAACAGCAGGTTGATCTCGAACACTTGCGAGTCTCCTCGTATCCGGTTTCCACTTGTGGGTGTGCATGCTGGTCCTGTTGGGTGTAAGTTTGTTCCTCTACCCAGCCACTCTGAGACCCCGGTGCCTGTTCTTGTACAAGATGGACTCGGTGTACATGCATAGGTGGTGCAGAAGGGGCAGGTAGCTTTATCTTAGCTACCTTCTCAGTAAGATCCTCCACTTTCTTCGGCAAACACGAAAGAGACTGAAGGTCAGTGACCCTCTAGTAGATCTGCTCGACCATGGTTAATTTATCAGCTATCATCCCCATGCTGGGAATGAGGTCTCTGTCAGATCCGCTACATTCCTTTTAGTTGTCTCGTTGGATAGGATTGAGGGAGACAATTGATAGGCCCTGGTGTCCTGTGACCTGCCTGTTTCTGCGATCTACTCCAAGATTTTCCATATAACATTTTCGTTCTTGTTCAGATAACTTCCTCCACAGGCGGCACTGACTAACCCCTGCATCTCCGGGGTCATGCCACAGAACAAGGTCTGGACTAATATCGCCATAGAAATGCCATGGCAGGGACATTTCTGAATTAGGTCATTAAACCTATCCCATGCTTTATGGAATGGTTCAATGGTTCCCTGGGAGAAACTAGCGATCTTTGTTCTCATTTGATTAGTCCTACTGAGGGGGTAGAACTTCTTCATGAATAGGTCCTTGAACTGCATCCAGGTAGTACATATCACCCCTAGATTTTTCAACCAATGTCCTGCCTTATCTCCTAAGGCAAATGGGGTGTCCTTCAGTCGAATGTAATCCTGCCCAACCCTAGGATGACTAAGGTTGTTGCAAACCAGCTTGAAGTATCTGAGGAAGGCATATGGTTCTTCATTGGCATTTCCGTTAAACTTCGTTAGCAGGCTAAGGAAGTGGGGCTTGAGCTCTAATGCATCGGGGCGAACCGCAGGTGCCAACCAACTGTGCATCTCATTTTCTGCTTGGTTATAGGCATCAACCATTGGTCGGTCGATTCCTCTTGCCGCAATGATCTGTCCCATTCTTGTTGTAAGAATCACATTCTGTTGTTTGGCTGTGGTGAGGCGATTAAGGATTTGTCGCAACGAGTCCTCATCCGATGGCTGCTTAGGTGGCAGCTTGTCCCTCTAATCCTGGGTATGAAACATGGTCTGTGTTAGAGGATAAATCAAGGAAGGGATTCTTATCGAGGCGATGGTCTTCCTCGGTAAGTTCAGAGGAGAGGAAAGGGTTTGTTTGAGAGTAACCACCCTAGGTGTGAGGGGTCCAGAACTCAGGAGGGTCATGAGTTCTGGGTGGTCCAAGTTGCGCTTGGGCTGGTGAAGAGGAGATTCGTGGGGGGCTCAGAAAGATTTTGGAGAATAAGGAGTTGATATCCCCCCAGTCACTCATCTTGGTTTGGTGAGAAGAATCATGAGTTCTAAGTGAAGATAGGATTTGACTCCTACCTGAAGCAAACAATTCAATCCAAAACTCTGGTTTCACACTCAACACAGTGAAGAACCCGAAACTGAGTCCAATTAATCTTGTTAATTTTAAGTGTGACTTTCAAGCCAGATAGCAAGGTGTTACGCGGCCTATAGGGAAGTTGGCTCAGATCCGGATGCGTCTTCCCTGTTTAACCTATCGCCTAAGATACCGTTGGTCCTTCCTTTCTTCGCTCCTATCCCAAGTTGATGGATTTAAAGACCTGCCCCAATCTACCTCCAAGCAGGCGGAGGCTGACAAGGCCAGAACTTCACCCCGGGGGGGTTACTGGCAACTTGTCACGAAGTACCGCAATTTCGCCCCTATCTACCTGAGACAGGCGGAGGCTACTTGGTACTAGTCAGTGAACCTGAATAATTGAACTTGTGATATTTGCTAGGATTAGTCAGAACGTGATATGGAAGGTGGGGATTTGGGCTCTGCCTTAAGGTTCTCACACACACTCAAGTACCCTCACTCAGCCTGAAAACAAGGTCAGGGATTAGTCTCCCGCAAGCAGATTTTCCAATTTTCTTATTTTTTGGTCAATAATGTTAGCAGTCCCTGTTTTAAGTTCAGTTATCACTTGTTAGTCCAACCATACAACACGCCTATCGTCCAGACCCAATTTCCTTTAACGTAAGATGGAAAACCAAGAGAGAGAAATCGAGAAAACCCGATGCATGAAAAACAATGATGTTTATGCTGAGTGAAGAATACTTACAGTGATCCCTTCACTTTTATGCAGGATGCAGAACAAAATTGAAATCTTTTTTACACTACATGCAAATGTAAACAACAAAATCCGCTCCTAGACAAGCAGTTCTACTAGCGAGTGAAGCATAGGTTGATTTGACTAGATCTGCAGTCTAAGTGCATCTTTTAAGTGTATTGTGTGGTCCTAAAGATTTACGAGCACAAGCAAATCGTAGAGTGGCTTGAGGAGCCGCAAGTGCAAGCCTAATCTTCAAGTCCACACAGCACATGGGGACACAGTTCCACTATGTTTACATACGCAAGAACCCAAACGGGAACCGCTGGAAATACTGCGAAAAAATATGGAAATAAAAAAATACAAGTTCTCTCAAATCACTCAAGAAATTAAAATGCAGGTTCCTCGAAGCATCTTCGACTCCTCGCGTCCCTTGCAAGAAAACAAGTTGAGGTTAGATAGAGAACAACATAAAAATACAAAGAATTAAAGAATAGAAAAATATTCACAAGAAAATCGGGGGTCAGACTACCCGGGGATAGAAAATCAAACACTCAGAAATTACTGCAAATTAACCTAAGCCGTGCCTCCCTGGCAACGACGCCATTTTGAACAACGTCTCACTACCCTTGTTAATTCAATCAAATTAATGGTCAAATTAATCATTGTGTTGTTTGTTGCAGTCGGATAATAAGAGCTAATCAAAAACCACTTTTAATTAATGCCAAGTTATTCACACATGGCAAATTTATTTTACTTGGGCAAGCCCAAGGTCGAACTCAGGGAGGCAGCTGTCTCCTTAGTAGATTTTAAGCAAGTTCCAAGGTTTGATTTTTAGGAGATGATTTTTTGGTCTTTTTCAAAAAAAAATTATGCAAGCGGGAAAAGACACATGTAGAATCAGGCCAGTTTACAAGTTAATTCAGAAATATGGTCAAGTTGATTCCAAAAATTATGAAACTTGGCTATATGATGAAATGTGATTAAATTAAGCTAACTAATATTTTTGGATTTTTCTGACACTAAATAAATTTACTGTGAATTAAAAATGAATGCAAGGTGATTTTGACTAAATTAATTTTAATAAATATCAACTCACAATATTTTTAGAAATAAAAATTATCCTAGATAGATCTAAAGGTGAGGAATCCAGGAAAATTATTAAACCTAAATTCCTATGTGAAATGAACTTATTAAAAATTAATTAAGAAAATCACTAAATGATTTATTCAGGCCTTGAGATACGTGCAAATGAGATGAATTTTTTACACAATGTGAACTTAATTATCCTAGATCTAATGTGAATTTTTGGTGATTTTTGGAGTTACAAAGAAACTAATATGAATTAAAAGGCATAAATGGGAAAAATAAAACAAAATTCCATCAATTAATTAATAGAAAAATCCACTGATATTACAAAAATGTGCCAAGTGTCACATATGCAAGAGTACAAAGTAAGATACAATGTAATTTTCAAAATTAAAAAATGGTTTAAATGAGTGCCTAAATATGTGTGCAAAGACATGGGTATAAATGCAATTACAGGAAATAAAATTGATAAATATAAAACGTGCTGATAGGAACCAATATGCAATTACCTATAATGTGGAGTGGGTGGATGCAAATTTCCCACAAAACACGTGCTCCTCACGTGGGGTCTCCTGGCAGGGACTGAAATGCAAATATGGAAACCTCTAGGGGCCTCGCTGCAAATTACCCAGGCCGTACGTGCATATCACATGGGGGTCCCAGGTTCGGTGGTCTTTGGAGGCTCGTATTGAGGCTTGGTTAGCCCTAGAGGCTCAGACCTAGCTCGGAGTAGCTTCGGGGGATCCGAGCCTAGTGGTCGGGGAAGAGGCTCGGATCAAGCAACGTGGCTCGATCTGGACCGTGTATCAAGTGAAGATCCAATGGTTAGTGGAAGCTGAGGCATAGCGTGACTGGATCCGTGGGATCTGATGAAGATCAACGGCGGTGGTTCGCTCCTGAGATGAAGGCGTGGACGATCATTGACTGTTGGATCTAGATTGATCCAACGGCATCTGGAGCATGGAGGAAGCGGTGATGTGGCTCAACCAAAGGCGTAGGATCCTCCTGATCCTACGGCTGCGGGACATAGGCAACGTGGCTCGCTTAGGATCATTCGATCAACGAGATCAAACGACAACTGCTCTTCTTCCTCGACCGGCCCGCTGCCTCCTGCGACGGAGAAGGCTGGGCTCCAGCGAAGGGTATCGAGCTCCGCCTCCTCCTCTGGGCATCGGGGAAACTCGCTGGAGGTTCCCAAGTAGCTGGGAAGACTCGTGGAGGCGTCGGAGAAGCTCCGGCGGTCTCAGGAGTGGTTGAGCGGCTCTGGAGAACGGTGGTAGAGAAGCTAAAGGGGAGCTCCGGTGACGTTCCGGCCAGTCGAAATAGATGTACCTGCAGGGGGTTAGAGGTATAGCTGAGGCGTGCAGATGTGCTCATGGGGTGACCGTGCGTGCGACGAGAGGCCTGAGAAGAGGTGAGGTGGTTCGGTGATCGAGCTTCGCCAAGGTGGCGGAGCTGGCGTAGGTGAGAAGTGAAGTGCATTATCGGAGGGAACAAAGTGTAGCATGAAGATCAGAGCTCCCTTGCGGAACTCAGAGGGTGGTTGGCAGAGCAAGAAGCAAAGGGAGGACGGCGAATAAAATCAGAGATAAAAAAAGAAAATAAATAAAGAAGAAGATCAGAGAGAAGGTGGAGGTGTCTACCTGCGGAATGGAGCTCGGATCTGAACTACATGTCGTCGCTCGAAGGCCGGTAGGGTACCTGAGCTCGTGCAGCTCACGAGGGAAGCCGCGGCATGGCGGGGTTGGCCATGGATCTCGCCGGAGAAGGATCGCGGTCTTCGCTCGTTGTCACGTAAAATTGCTACCGTCAACTTGAAGGTGGGAGCTCGAGGATTTTCTCTGTGATGGCGGATAGCGGTGAAGGTTGATGGAGGCGACGTATTTATAGGATGAAGGTGACATCGTAGATGGCAAAGAGGTTGATTTGGTGGGCATCGTGGAGCGAGGTTGAGGGCGTTCATAGCGAACGAGGGGATTGGCGAGGATAAGAGAAGAGTGGCCGGTGTAGTGGTGGTGCCAGGAGGCAGAGATGGTAGTCGGTGTGGTGCCCAAAATAGAAAGGGGGTGGCCCCTTGCGCACGGTGGACGACGTGGGCACGGGGTGTGCGAGATGTAGACGACGAAGCATAGACCGTTGGATCGAGCGATCCAACGATTAGGAGAGGGGCGGAAGCGGAGGGTGAGGATCAGATCGGCTGAGCAAAATCGAGGGCACAGGTTACACCACGTGGCGGGCGCAGGTCGAGGCGCTCGCGGGTGGCGAGATGAAGTATGGGGTTTTGATTGAAGGGTCCAGATATCCTACGAGATGGAGGGTGAGGATTAGAAGTATCTGGCGATGATCGAAGAGCGTAGGCATCGCCACATGGCGCAAGGAGGGCACGCCGATGGCGAGCGGTCCAGATGAGATCAGAGGTTCGATCGGGCGGCTGGAAAACAATGTGATGATGAAAGGCTCTGATCAAGGGAGAGAGAGGGTGATCTGACGGTTGATATGCAAGGGCGTGTGGCACACAATGAAGCAAGCCACGTGGCACAATCAGAGGGCGCCACGTGGCCAGCTCTGAGTGGCTGAGATAGAAAGTGAATTTGGAGAGAAAAGGAGGTCGAATTTGGAAAAACTCAAAACATGAAAGTTGTAGATCTCGATGAGATCTACAAGTTTCATGTTGACCAAAATTGGAGATGTGGTCAAATATGATACAAAAATACAAGAGTAAAAATATACATATGTATAGTATACAAGGGTACCTAAAAACCCAAGTTTTGCCTACGAGCTCTGAATTGAATGAAATTAGTCTCATTTTAAAGGTCTTTGGATGTTTATTAATCTGAAGGTGAGTAGGCCTAATTTGGAGTTTGTAAGAGAAGGATATTGGCATTCTAAGTTCAAGGGAGTTTGGGGCTTTATTGGGTAGTTTACAAAATAGGAATGTTGGCCTTCTTCCTAATATTATTAACTAATAATGTACACATTATAAGGAAGGTGTTATTTGATTTTGGAGGGGATATAAAATACAAATAATTAGGTGAGTTATTGGTGGATATTTTACAAGTGGATTTTATAAATGGATTGGCTTCTTATTTAATGCAAATATGAATGCTAAAATGCATATCTTGTGGATTGATGCATGAATGCTATTTATTCAAGATAAAGGAAAATATGATGATAAATACCCAGGGACAAAGCTCTATTTTCAACTTTAAGAGTGATGAATCACAGATTCATCATGTGCATAACATCTAAGTTGTGTCTTATCAATAATTTAATCCAATATGGTATTCCCAAAAAGTATTCTTCTTAATCCAATTATGATTATCACCAAAACTAGGTAGAGGTTGTGTTTTATCTCCATTGACCATGATTGAGTTTTCAAATTATAGTAAAGTTGATAATATCATATCAATGATTTTAATTGTCAGTGGATATGCAAGTTCGATTGTATTAATATTAAATGCTTGTTTTTGTCTCTTATACAGATGATTGGTTTAGAGAAAATGCATGTGTTGATCAAAAAACAAGGTTTCCGACTGTATTGAAGCTGAAAAGACTTTGTACTTTCCATACAATATGGACAACTTTTATGTCCTTACATAGTCCATCCGGATAGTATTGCATAAGCCGGATGTCATTTATAGTCCAGAGTAGAGCTACTTTCATATTGAATGTTTGACTTTTATTTGCATCATATGTATCCACTCCATCAAACCGGAGCATCTTCAACTCATTTATTAGTGGACGTAAATACTCATCGATATATTTTCCTAGATGTGTAGGTCCTGGCACCAGCAATGATACAAAAATAAATTCTCTTGTTACATAACCATGGAGGTGTTGTTATTACTAGCCAACACGAGTAATCCTTACTTCTTCATGAGGATTAAATCTGTATGTACATAAACCTATAATGCAATTTCTTTTTCTTCTGAAAATGAAGGAAATGTTGACATCAATTCTTTCTAATAGTCAGACTCTAATGGATGCTCCATGTACTCTTCATGACTATATTGAGAATGACATAACATAGTTTTCCATGTTTCCTTAGAATAGTATAATCGCTTCATTCTCAAAGTTAACGGGAAATAATGTAAAACATTCTTGATATTTTTTTCTACCCTTGATTCCTGAAATCTTGTCTCATCACATTCAGGACAACGTGTCAAATACTCATATTCTCTATAATATAAAATATGATGATTTATACATGAGTCCATCTTAACCTCAACTAAACCCATCTTCCGCATCATTTTTTATTTTATAATAATTTTCAGGTATTTCAGCATCTTTGGGCAACATTTTCTTGATAATTGTAGGCATGATATCGAAATTATGATCTTCCATATTATACTCCATAATCATCATCGAAAGAAGTTCTGAAACTCTTGAGAGTTTCCAATATGACTTACAACCCAACCACAAGGGATCTTCTGTCTTTTTCAAAAAATCGTAGAAGTTTGTTATCTCACCATGTGGTTCCTCTTCGTCTAGACCATCGATGTTAAAATCTAAACCTGCAACATCCATAACCATATCTACAAATGGATTGACTACATCATTTGACTCATTAATCGTCTCATCAATGACTTTATCATGTCTCCATCAAATTTGATATCCTTCCACGAAACCATTTGTTAAAGATGAAACTGAACATCCTTGGATATCTTCTTCATTAAACAATATTTTTGACATGGACACAATATAGTCCCATTGGAATCCACCACACGAGAACCTTGGACATAAGCCAATTCCACAAATTCTTGAACACCCTTTTGAAAGGTCTCTGCAACATGTCCATCCACTACACACTTGTACATCCATTCTCTACTAGCCATTGATTTCACCTGAATGTAAAAAATTCATAAAGTCAAATAAGAGGAGATGTTTCAACGTTGGCTCAAGTTAAGAGACCAGATCTAGAAAAGCTAAACCAAAACCCATCGTTGGCCTAAACCTATTTCACTAATTTTAGGAGATGAGAAACGAAGTGTTCTCATTAAGTTATCACTTGAGCCCATCCATACGGTTTCAGACTTACTATAAGATGATTATTGTCACATGGTAGCTTATTTCTGAGGAAAATTCGGCACCATGACCCTGCACCCCCCAATATACCCCATAAACAAATCACAATCAACTCTCAAAACCTTCACCGTAGTTAAAATTTCAGTAGTAGATTATGAGTGGTTTGGTATATTGCAGAGGAATGAGTTATGCAGCCGAATGTCCATCAGAAATAAACTACAAAATGTAACAATGATCACCTTATAATAAGTTTGAATCTTTATGGACTCCCTTGATCCGGGACCTCCGAAATAAGGAAAGCCAACATAAATGTAATATTTAAGATAACTTTATGTCATACATTTTTACGTGATACAAAAGAGACTATAAAATAATACCAAAATATTTAGTCATTTATGTTGATCGAGCATTTATGTATATTCGATTGGTTAACGATGGGGATATGGACAGTTGTGATCCTAAATTAGTGCCTAATTAAGTATTTAAATGATATTTATTAGAAGTGTACCTGCAAAAAAATTCTTCCACCTGCATACTTCAAAATCCATGACTATTGGACTGAGATATCTCATCCTGAATTGAGTCCAACAGTACTATGAAAAATATAAAAAATTATAACATAATAAGAGGTGATGAAATACTCCGATGTGTTGTACACACATCCTGGTGTGCAAGGCCACACAACACCTAGTGTGGAGGGACACTCTATGTGTGAACATTTGGTTTGATTTAATATCATTTGTTAGTGTTTTAGCCTTATTATCTATCTAACTATAAGTTAATGTGATACACTTGGCCCCATTAACTCGAATATAATGTGATAATAAAATTATCACAACATAACTATTGATGTTTATTGGACAATGCACGTGGTCCTGCCATTCTTTTGATCACATGTACACCTTCACATAAATTCACATCTATAACATATATTATCTAGTTTCCTTGATTTTGCCCTTGTTTAATCCTCTTATATGTACATATATTTTTTCTACCTCTTGAATTCATATCTACACTCTTAAATTCTTATATATACACATATATATCATACCTTATTTCTTCTTCACCTAACTCCATATCATACCCTAAATTAAGTCCATATCATCAAAGACAAATACCGACATTTATACACTTAAATCTTCTTTAAAACAAAATTACATAAGTCAACCTTAAATATTTCATCATACACCTAATAATAAAATGTTGACATAATTTTAATCCTAGACATAACAATATATTCCAAACACAACATTGCATAAGATAATCCTAACCTTCATCATACATTTCATCATTACCTAATCTAGTTTACTCTATAATGCCAATATAGTTTAATCTATAATGCTAATATGAAATGTGTAATATAATGTAAGCATTTCATCAAACACCTTACATTCAATAATATTTTGATCAAAATATACTAATCCCAAATCAAATCGAACTTGAATACATCTTAAACTAATTATTATATATAAGAGATAATATATAACTAAAATACTAGCAGAAATTGGTGAAATAATATCAAAGTATGATGAATTCCTAAATATTTATTTCTCTAAAAATATGCGATAAAACCAAAAAAACAAGTGAAAGGAATATTAGATATACCTAAAGGAAGGAGAAAAGTGGAAAGAGGGAGGGGTCAGAGATTCGTAGGTGGCGGTGGAGGCGCTTTGAAAATCACTGGAGAGGATATGGGGGAGAAGAGCTCAAACAAAATGAGAACTAGAATTGGGCCAATGTTCTGTTTACATATGCTAGTGAGCACACTTATGTGCTCACCAAGTGGCCTTCATGTGCTCTCCCAGATTATGACATGCGCCCGCCCGAGATTTGTCTTGAATTTCAATTGGGTGAGCACTTGTGTACCGTAGGTGCTAGATACTAATTTAACATGCGCCTGAAGTAACCCCCCCTCAAAATTAGAATTGGTGACCAGACCAGATGAGCACAAGTGCAATGGACATGCTCTCCAAGAATCATATGAACACATGTGCTTGCCAGGTGCTAGCCTATGTGTGCATGCTGGGTGCAAGCCTATGTGTGCACACCAATCACGCCTTTTTTTATAGCCAAATGATCGACCATACCTTTTAAACAAATCAATCATTTTGATCTAATCTATCATAACTTTATGGTTGATCAATCATTGTAGCAAATCTTCAATAATTTATTGATATATTTCTTTCCATTAATCATATTTTTTAGACCCTTATATATGGGACCACATACCCATTTTTTGAAGATACATAATTCGAGTAGTCACTCCTATTCTCTATAAAAAAGTTAGAAGCTATCTTTAAGTGATTCTCCCAATGATTCTCCCCCAAGCTTTTGATTTGTTCGATTATTTCGAGGATATTTTTTATTTGAATCTAACATATCAGTTTTTCTATCGAATTAGTAGAGTTTGATTACACACTAGTGCTCAAGTTTTTTCGGTAGCAGTCAGAAGACTTTTGGTAGCTTTCTCTAGCCTGGTGATGTTTATTTTGTGAATTAGAGGCAACTGAAGAACATAATCCCCCCAATAAGCCACCATTTTTTTCTTTCAATACTGCAACAATAGCACATCTAATTTATGCGGTTGTTATGACACATAGATGTTATGCGTTCTTCCATGCGCCTCTTCACCATGCTTTTTTTAGGCTAATACCTCGATACCACAAGAAAAACCCTCCCCCTCGACATTCTCCTTTTGAAAATGAAAATTTTCTATATATGCGAGCTCTCCAAGCTCACTACCACCCAATGCGTTGTCTTGCCCTCTGATATCGCTCCCTTCACCACAGACACTTAATGACACCTTTGCCATGCGCTACCGACTCCCTGCAACTTTAAGTGCTCCTATGCTCATCTTCACTTGTACCTTCCCCACAGTTAGTTGCAGTAAGCCAAATGCCTACTTTGTTGGTGTAAACATTATGATTTTTTGTTTTTGTATCAGTCTTTATTCATTATTAACGGTGTTCTTAGTGTAACATAGATTTTATTTAAGCCCTTAGATCACGTTGATGCATTTTATAGGGGTTTAATGGCGTCACTGTGTATCATGCTTTAATTGAACAATCCTAATGGTGACCATAGTTGTCCAATCTTTCAAGGTTTGGATTTGTGAACATCCATGTCTTTCAAGGAGATGTTGGATTGGGTTTGATAGAAATTTTCACTAGATAAGAGTAGTCACAACATCAATATATCACATTCCTAGTGCTATGGGTTCTGACACAATGATGACATATATCACATATGATGATGTCCAGGGTGTATTTCTTTATTCTAAGATAATTATAGAAGTCAGCTCATGTAGAGATGCTAGTAGAGACATCTCCGATTAAAGTTTCACCCAATGATAACTCCTTGG
This sequence comes from Ottelia alismoides, assembly GCA_037367405.1. Lineage (NCBI taxonomy): Eukaryota > Viridiplantae > Streptophyta > Magnoliopsida > Alismatales > Hydrocharitaceae > Ottelia > Ottelia alismoides. The sequence goes on along the minus strand of JAZKJV010008468.1, from coordinate 48,596 downwards.
GAACACCCAATTCGCTCCCAATAGTAGATCTAGGTTGTGGAGTCCCACCTACTATGTTCTCTCGTAAGAGTAGCTATATAAATGAATGTGTTGTGAGAAGTAAATTGTTTTCTAAATGATTGTCCGCTGCAGGTCTCTAATGATGAGATAAAGATTGAAATTGAGCAAGTAAATGAAAATGATGTTGTGAATGACCATCTAACAAAGGACGATCACATTAACCCTCTTATTATACGATACATACCATTCTACAATGTGTGAGGTGATGATGGGCTTGCATATTTTGAAGAAAAAATTCCAAATGAAAGCATCTTTAACAACATTGGTCATGAACTGTGTAAAGGTTGCACCTTCAAAACTAATTATGACCATATCTTTTATGTGAAGAAGTACCACATATTGTCCAATTACAACTCCACGATCAAAGAATCTTCCATAACGGTTTGGTCCATCTTGTACATGATGGACTCCTAGGGTTGCAATTGGTGTTTGTGTGGGCATTATCGCAGATTTTATGGGATATGGGCAATCTCTAAGCTTGGTGGTCCACTCTCCTACATCAATCCATCTGTCAGCCAGGACCATTCCTAACTTGATTGCAACTTCATGGTCAACATGTACTAAGCTTGGTGAGGAACGTACCCATTGTTCCAATATCCACTCTTGGGACTCATATTCAAGAGTTATACAAGTACTGTGTTAAAAAGAAAATAGTCCTTAATGCTACAAGAATGGAAATTGCAATGGTCTTTAGTGAATGGAAGAAATCTTATGTGGAGACACCCCACTTGTTACATGCTATGAAGGCTGTCATTCTTGGGACTGAAATTGCAATCACACATATAGAGCACCTGATACAAGAAAACCACATTGTCGTAGGTTTCAGAAGTGTTTCTAGGCATTTGGACTATGAGTTGAAGCCCTCAAGCATTCCAAGTCTTTGATAAGCATATACGACACATTTCTATGGGAAATATAAGTATAAATTATTGCTTGCATGTGAGATTGGCAATGAAAAACATATTGTCCCACTTGCTTTTATCATCACGGGCGAGGAATCTGTGCTAAATTGGAAGTGGTTTCTTTCTCTACTATGGATCGAGGTTGTTGGGATGTATCTTAGTCCAAGTATAAAGTCAATGATAAATGATCTTGACTTGCGTCCTTCCTTTACACAATGACATTTTTGTTCACGACATGGCAACTTCAACATGATATTCAAGAACGTATCGATGAAAATGATAGTAACCGTAGCTTCCTTTCAAACATCCTCGAAGAAATTTGTCTACTTCATGAGGAAATTATGTGAATGGGATCCCAATGCGAACATATGGGTTGAAACACATGATTGTCTGAAGGAACAATGGATTTAAGATTATGATGGTGGTTTCCGGTTCGGCCAGTGATGAATATGTGATTCATCTTTTTTAAAGCTGAAAATAGATATCCTTTCTCAAGAAATTAATAACATTTAATCATTTATATTGCATATTTATCATTCATGCATTTGTAAATAATTTCATATTTTAGCATTCATAATTGCATTAATAAGAAGCCATATTTGAGTGTATATTATAACCTATATGTTAACATAATTTCCCCTATTTTTTCCACTAACTCTAGATACAATAAAGTCAACTCCATTGTGTACATATTACTAACATAAATAAAGAAACAATTTTATAAAAATAGTAACATGTATATTTAAAAAATAAAACCAAACTCTAGTTTTGAGATAAAAAGCAGCAAAGTTAGATATCTTTCACGTATAATCTCTTATTTACATTCAATTATCTACAAAAACAAGACCAAATTCAAAAGAATTGGAGTTCATATGGGAAACTTGGATTTTGAGTCCACGTTGTACATTGTATATGTTGTCAAATTCGACCTTATTGTTTTTACATACAAAATTTAATATTATTAGTTTATTTATTTTTCATTTATTTTCTTTGATTTATGTTGTAATAAAGTGTTTAAAAATCCAAATAAAAATACCTTATAATCAATGAAATCAGATCTTTTTCAATATGTATAAAGAGTTTGTACATAAGCTCTCCTATTTTATTTGTTTACTTTCTCAATTATTAAAAATATCAAAAAATTATATTAATATGTAAATACTTTTATTTTATTATATTATATATGATTTTATTTTGAACTTTTCTTATTTAAAAATTATAAACATGGTAAAACATAAAAATCTCGTATTTTATTTATTAGAAGACCACCAAAAATACATTTTGTACAATTGACTTCTTTTGATTGGTTCCTTTATAAAAGTTGTAGATACCGTTGAGATGAACAATTTTCATGAAAATCTCATTTCGATTAGAAATAGCTTACTATTTTGTTTTGATTTTTTTTAGTTTTTTTTATTTTGGTCGAGGCAACACATGGCAGCTCCTGGAGCTGCTACGTGTCCCCCCGCTTAATACACTTAGCCGCCCTCATCCTGGGCCATTGGATGAAGGGAGATTCATCCAACAACCCATATCTTTTCCCATTTACTCTTATTTTTATTTTCTTTTTTTTCATTTCCCTGCCACATGGCATTCTCTCCATTCTTTAATCTTGGCCGATCGAACAGTCGAGACCCCCTTTTCCTCCCCGAGACTTGCAGTTGACGAAGGCCTCCACCTCTGCCTCCCTCACTCACCGCTCCACCCTCCTAGACCGAGAAGTCTCCTCCACACGCCATCTCTCCTCTGTGTAGACCCCCCCCCCCCTCATCGGCTCGACCCAACAACCCTTAAAAGGGTGCCATCACCACACTTCACTGATCAACTGCCATTTCAAGAGAAAAAGAAAAGCCCAGCTCACTCTTTCTCATTGGTGACACCACCGGGCATTGGATCTTGAAGTCGATGACAACATCTTCTCCAGTCAAGAGAACTACTAGAGAGCTTTGATCCATATAGCAGCAACTTCAAGCTTGCTGCTTGAGCTTTGAGTTGATGCCCAGCTAGTAGAGGCAACAATCATAGAGTTGCTGCCATTGAGCAACCTCAAACCCAAGTAATCAGATCAGGTAATTCCTTACCCTTTCCTTTTTAATGACATATCTTTTGAGTTCTTCTTCTTCTCTCTGCTATCTTCTCCTTACTTTCCCTCTAGTTTTCTTCGTTTATTCATTTTGTTGAACCCACCTCCCAAAACCTTCCGACCAACTGGCAGTCACCTGCATGCTATCCTCCCCCTATGCTTCCCTTCCACCTCACACATGCTATCATCTCCGACCGAAAGTGTGGTCGAGGACTCACTCCATACTCCACATACGACACCAGAGCTCCACCCCCATTTCCCCTCTTTATTTGAACTTCAAAATCAGGACAAGGATCCCCTCTTGAGCCTTGCATCTCCTTGCAGGCACCTGGAACCATCATCCGTGAGCCTTGATCCTAAACTGGAGATTTCCCCCGTTGTTTGTGAAAATAGGCGTGTATCAGCCTAAGTAGAGGAGCCACTGCCAGCACCTCACACTCATTTGAGGAGGATGATACAAGATGACCTTTAGTTACCCTTGGATATCTTACAAGGTATTCATCTCATTCGTTAAACACGCCTCATCGCCAACTGTTGGATCAATCAAGACCGTTGCATTCGGACCCCTCATTAGAGTGCTATGAACTTACAAACTCGACGACGTCTAAGAAATCATGCCCAGCCACGAAGATCCAAATGAAGCCACCTCTGAACCAACCTAGTCACTTGCATCGTGCACATGGTCTGGTAAAATTATGGCGGCACCCCACAAACTCATGGGAATCAAACAAGAGCCACTCACATGAGTTCTCTCACGTGCGTGGACGAAATTTACTCTACATCCCTTCGCTTCATAGAAATTATGCCCACACCCCCCACTCTGGTAAATATCATAGATATCTAAGCAGCTTTACAAATTGTAAGAAAGTCCTCGAGAAGGTCCAATTGAGTCATATTTATTTATTTTATTTACATTTGATCCCTAAACTCCATTAAAGTGTTTCTTGAGCTTATTTATCATAGTTTGGAGTTCTTTATGTTGATTTGAACAATGTTCAATTCTATATCATATTGAACAACTGCTTTCACAATTTAAGACTATAATTAACTTGAATAAATTGAGGATGTTATTTCTTGATCTTGATCACATTCATTTATATTTTTATTCAATAATTTGTGTGCTATTTGAGGTAATTTTTTTGGGAATTAATTTAACATTAATTGAACAAATATTTCTAATATTAATTAAGGGGATGGGTTTGTGAGGATCAATTACTTAGCTTGACTCTTGGTTTGATTGCTTGCACCTGCTGATACCTGCATTTATCTATGCATTCATCATATAATTGTTCGTCGCTTAAAACCCATAAAAAACATTGCATTTTCTTTCTTTATTTATTTGTTGCTCCACATATTGCATATCATTATTTCTGCATTAAAATATATGTAAATTAATGCATCATATCTAATTAAATTAATTACATCTTTTAAATTAAAAACCCGTAAAAATTTGAAAAAAAAATAATACAAAAACCATTAAAAAATATCCTTCTTGAAAACCTAATCTCTGAATTTTTTGAAAATCATCCTAAGGAGGCATTTTCCTCCATGTGATCGACCTTTGGATTTCCAAAGTGAAATAAATTTGACTACTTATGCATTTAATTAGTTTGACATTTAAGTAGTCTGTGATGAATCCTTGATTTCCCGACAACAACAATGCATTAATTCAACTTTATTAAATAGGGTAAATTCAAGTTTTTTCAAAATTGTATCATTGTTGGGGAGGCATAACTTAGGATAATTTTTAGAAAATCTAGAAATTAGGCTTTTGTACCACTAAATAGTCTGACCCTTGAGTTTCTTTTAACTATTGCGCTATTTATTTTTCAGCATTTTTTACTATATTTATTCATTTTATTTGTGTATATCTCTCTCTGACATAATCTCAATATTTGTGTCAGGGCCTGGTGGACCAGAGCGACTACTTAAGTGGTCAAGCAACTTAGGCGCATTGGAGGTTTTCTCTTCGAGAAACGAGTCGACTGAAGGATGCATAATAATTAATATCGAGTTGAGTCACGAGAGAGTATCGAGTCCTTAGGTTTTTAATTTCTACATTTATTTAATTTATTTAAATAGCTATAATAATTTCATATTTACAACAGTTCTCGTTTGTTATGTTGCATGTGTACACTAGACTTGGACATTCATTTTATGCGGTGTGTCGAGACATGTTTCACTCTCGTGTTAAGGGTGGGGCTCAACTTAATTGGCTCGTCGGCTAGACCTACACTAGCGACTCTTAGAGCTTTTTCATAGGTCAAATATTTAATTCTCATGCTTGTTTAATCTAGGACCACTCTTTTTCCCTTTTCGAGACATACTTAGACCGTATGTATATTAGTTAAATCAACTTGTCCATCACTTATTAATAGAATTGCCTGTCTAGGAACATTTTTTTCCTATACATTCACTTATCACAAAAATTTTCAATTCTATATTGCATCCTGAATGTAGAGTGCAAGGATCATTGTAGGTCTCCTAAACTGGGAATGCATTATTGATTTACTTGATTGCATCAGCTTTGCTCGACTTCATCCCCCTCGGCTTTTATAACTTAGGATCGAAGAAAATCAAGACCGATCGTTAGGCATATCGTATCTGGTGGACTTAATTAAGTGATATTCTAACTTAAAATCAAGACTGCTAATTATAATTGACCAAAAATTCATAAAATTGAATTTGTTTGTCGGAGATCAATACTGATCATTGTACTCTGGTACACTCCATACTAAAGAGGGTGAGGACATACACACTATGGTTAGAGCCCAATTCCTTGGACTTGCATCCTAAGTCTCCAGTCTGACTCTTGCGAGCATGGGAGATGCAAGCGCTTGCCTTTGACCTTAGAGGGATGTTTTGGTGTAATATCTTCTCACTGTACTCCTTAGGGGCGACATACAACCCGACAACCCGGGCATATCGTCTTTCTAATTGGGATAAAATGGGAGCATACACTGGGCATCATGCAATTCACCTTGTGTGCTTGTCTAACAAGACTGTTTTATCACTCAACTAAAGCTGAAAATAAAACGGTCGCATCTTTGCGACCATTATCGTGTTAAGTTGGTGATATCAGGGTTTTCTCTTGCATTTGTTTGCTTATCTATGTGTGTTATTCTGTGCATTTGCACGTTTTCTACCCTAATCTACTTTCATTTCATTCACTTCTTTGAAAGATGTTGGGATATTGGTCCTCGTACCCAGACTCTACGGGTCACTTCCCCTCGATCGTACACTGATCATCTTATCTATCTTCCATGTACCCTCCACCATCTGTGAGAGACTTCCCCCATGGTTGATTCTACCCCACTCTGACTATGATATCAGAACTCCGACTGACTTCTCTACTTCTTCGCACTACTCACCTACCCACATTCTTATTACGTTGATCCACTTCCATTTTAGCATATAAACCATAAATGCACATATATATATCATTATTTTTCATAAAATAACATTCATTATTTACAGTGTAAATATTTTACAAAATACTATATTTAAAGACACAATAAAAGAATAAAGAAAAGAAAATGAAATGGAATACCACAGGTATTGATGACCCTAAACAACGAGATTTAGATATCATGATGACTGGGTCGACAAGGAATAAAGTAGGGACAGAAAAGGACCGAAAATTAATAAAAACACTAATTTACAATGCATCAATAAGTCCATTTTGGGACCTATTTTATCCTTTATTATTTATACATCAAATCAATAAACTTTGTACATATAATTCTAGATAAAAATGCATAGAAAATACAAAATGTATTTCACACAAAAATAATGCACAATGTGCCTTCTACACTCGAAATAAAAAGCCAAAATCCAAACTTCACAAACCTGTATCTTCTCCATAAAAACACAAAATTCACCAAAATCGCCTTTAATTTCCATATAACTTTTAATTAGCTTGTTAGTGAAGGTGTTTCATTTAGTTTGGAGTTAAGATGCAAAGATTATGTTTTGGACCCCTATTGTAAATTATACCTTAATAAAATTACCATTTTATTTATTTTTTTATATTTTAAATATTTCATATTTTTATAATTTTGAAAATCATAAATTAAATCCATATACATAATTAAAATGAAGGAAAATGTTTAAAAATATAATAAAATAAATAAGTGAATTCAAATATGTATATTTACGAATTATACATATACCTATATAACAAATATACCTATTTATTTAGGTGTCCACATAAATTCAGAAAAATATATTAACAAATATTTATATGTATTTAAATAAGTTGTAAATATATAAATTACATATATAAAACAATAAAATACAAAATACAAAATTAAAATAAAATAATTATACATATGTAAATATACCAATAAATGTACACGTAGAAAGTAACATACCATAAACAGACTTGTAAAAATAAATAAAAATCAGATTAAAATACTACATGAAATAATAAAGATTTTTTTATGTTTTTTTTAAAAATAAATAAATCTCTTTATATTTTATTTTGATTTCTTTTTGAATTATGTTTCTATTTTGTCTTGGAGTGGTCTACGTGGTCCAATCAAGTCGTAACCTCGGTTGACCCTCCTATCAACTGAGCCACCTGCAAGCCTTGGTCCTGTAGCCCCGCTGACCGCTAGATTTCCTCAATTTTTCCCTGACTTCCTTTGCATCCTTTTGAATTGATTCCTTCTCAACTTTTGATCATCGATCTTTGGTCTTTCACGCCTCTTCTCTTTCTTGATCGATTGATCACTACTGCATCTAGGATTCTTGGTCAAAGGCATGCCTAGATATATACTCTACCCTCTTCGATTTGATTTTGATACCACTTCCGCTTCGAAATCCCCGAGTTTTCTGGTCCCCGTGGTTGCTGATGATAACAACTACTTCTCCCTAGCACTTGGCGTGGAGGAAAAAGCTAGCAGGAGAATATCTGAACATCACCAGAGTAGCCTAGCAGATCTCCACCTCGGTTTCCTCATTCTCAAGTCAAACCCTAGTTTCTCCAGCTATTTATATTCCTAGCATGATAGATAGACTAGTTTAGGATTAAGTTTATCTTGCTTTCAAAGTTTATTTCTTAAAATTCTCATATCGAAGATCATTAGAGCTTCTGCTCTGACAACTATCTTGTCGTTCTCCGACCGTTCCTTGATGCACCAGACTCTTTCACCACGTTCCCATTCGAGTTCTGGACATCCAACACACCTTCATTAAACACGATCCTTACTAGATTAGGGACTCATCTCTCCCCCTCCGGTGCATGATGGAGAGCATCTGCCCGCCTACATATTCATTAACTTTTGCTCAAGAACACCTCCGACACCTTCCTATTTCTTTGTTTGAACTAACTCTGCAGGTATCGGAGGTTGAAGACCCCTTTTGGGTCAAATTTTATCCATTTCAAGGTACCAGGAGCTTCAACTCTTCCTCGACCTCCGGGGATCACTCTGGTGACCCTCAGGCCTTTCTGAAGCCTCCAGGTACACCCCACGACTGTTAGGAGCACTTTTGACCTCGTCGCTGAGCCACAGATCACTGGAGCAGCTTTGGAGGGCAAATCAAAGTTCACCTAAGTAGGCGTTCTTCCTTGTTCTTACTCCAAAGCTTTCCACCGTTTGATCGTCGAGGACCTCCATATTGCACAATTGTCAATGAATGCGAGCGCCATCAGCTGTCAGATAATAAGTTGCAATCTAATCATGACCCTTCATTTGTGAAGGGGTATCCACCGTTAAGGACCTACCACGAATTCAAGTGGGACACATCCACCCATCTGCCAGTGCCTTAAGGGGGTAATTTTGGACTATATCCCTAGCTCTTTTGTATTTTATTTTTAATCCATAACACTTTCATATGTAGTGTGAAAAGTATTAGTTATTTTGCAAATAGGCCCCTTTACTTCATGTATTTGCACTTATGTCCTTCACCACATTACCTCACGTGCCGATACACGTGAGGTGGTGTGCTTTTTATAAGGACCCCCTATAGTTGTGTGTTATTGTTTAGTCTAGTAACTTTGTGATTCAGTTCAAAACTTTTAGGAAATTTAGCATGTGTGCCCTACTATTTTCTATAAATTGTTTGTACCCCATCTAGTGGGGAATGGATTACATATTCAGGGGTAAATTATGCAGAAACCCCTATACTTTGGAAATTGGTTCTGGATTACATTTTTATTTATTTTTATTTGTACTTTAGTCTCTACCAGTATTATATTTTTATTTCCTTTATTTCTTGCATTAAAAATACCATTTTACATTTAAAAATTATAAGAAATTTAATATAAGTACCTTATATCACATTTCATCGCATATATTTTTTGTAGGGCATCTAATATTTATTTCATATATTTGAAAATCACAAAAACATTTGCATAATTAAAAAATATCAAATCTTAAAAATCCACAAAAATAACACAAAGACAAGAGAAGGAAACTTTTGGATTCACTTCCCAATCTACCATGTTTGGTCCATGAGTTTGACACTCTACATACCTGCACTATACACACATTTTTTAGAGTTATAATAAATTTTAACTCGACACTTATATTGCGCTGCTTTATCATTGATCGTGCGTTAATTGTTGAAATAGTGTAGGTTTCAACTGGTCGCCTCAACGATTGAGTATCTGCCTTGTCACATTCCTTAGCAACCTTGGTTCCCATGCATTTTCAGTGACCAATGAGAAAATTAGAAAAGAAAAGAAATAAATAAAAATAAAATAGAATTAATTATAAAACGAATTAGAAAAAAGTCAAACCATGAAAGTTGTAGATCTAAATGAGATCTACAAGTTTCATGATTAAACAAAAAGCCAAAAGTGGTCAAATGTACAAACTACAAATTTTACATGCATTTTTAATGGATTATAAACATATCTTTTAACTCTTTTGCTATTTTTGTATTTTAATTTATAGAAGAAGCAAGAGATAAATATATACAATAATTATCTTTTTGATTTTTAATAAGAAGAAAATAAAAGAAGATAAACTTATGCTAATTTTATACAATAATTAGGGTTAATTATAAACAAGGGGTCAATTATTAATTACACTAAATTGATATTTGATTTTATTGAAAAGTTCAAGATAGAGTGATAATATATGAAGAATGTGACGATAATCAAGAGATTAATCAATCTGATCCAAAATCTACTCCTTCTCGCTCCTACTCTCTCGCTGAAGGCAGTGGCTCTCCAACATAGCTTAGACAAGGTGGCTCACGCTCCTTCATGCTCCTCCTCATTTCTTGAGGGTCCATACACCATTGCAAAGTTGTTGCGAAGATGTTGGAGATCTGGGGAAGCTCCAATGAGGTTAGGATCAGTGGGTCAATGGCATGTCATCAGAGGAGGAGATCAAGATCAACGAGGCACATAAATTCCATCCATTCAAGGAGTTACCTAGTACATGCAGATGTCAGCAAATAACTGAAGCATATAGAGGAGAGATTTGGAATGAAAGTGGATGGAATTGGGGCTCATCGGAGGCGTTAGATTGGAGCCCTAATGGTTCACACCTCTGTACAAGAGATGTGAAAGATTGAGGTGGATGGGACTACATAGAAGGGAAGGGAGAAGGAGAGATGGTGCGTGAAGTTGGAGAGGCAACAATGGAGCTTGTAGAGTGGCTAGAGTAAACTTGAGGGGTGTGGGTGTGAATAAAAAGGAGTAACGTAGAGGAAATGGAGAAATGATTACCTGGAGAACGAAGGAGATCATCCAAGGAGAATGGTTTATCCTAGGAGCGGAGCTGAGAAGCTCCTGACTCCCAACTCAAGATTGCTGTGAGAGGCGAAACTCGAGCAGCTTGAAGCAGAGCTGCAACATGATAGAGATAGTTGTGGATCACGCCAGAGAGCCCCCCTACTGTCACACACAAAGTAGACTAATTTCGGTCACAGAAAGGGATATGTGGCTCGAGAGATCACTCACGCAAGTGTGGATGGGCGAAACTTGGCTAGAGATGGAGTATTTGAGGAAGTAGAGAAGTAGTTCCAAGAGGTGGTAGACGTGTGTTCAAACGAAGATACATGTTGTGTGGTTGGAGATGAGAGGGGGCAAGGTATCATGGGAGGATGAGGGAAGTTAGGACTTCGAAGGTAGACGAGGGGCAATGTAGGATAGAGTAGTGGATGGAGGTTGGATATGAGTCGAGGGTCGTTGGATCAAGAGATGCAACAACCAAGAACACGAAGGAAGGGCCCCGATCAGATCAAGTGGTCAGATCAAGGGGTTGACAAGAGACACGGGCGTGGATTGAGATAAGTTGTCTTACCAAATGATCAGACGATGAGGAACGATGGCGGGATGTACGGAGGAGCCGTGCATGTGGCTCTACCAGAGGGAGCCACATGACTCAATGATATAAAAAAGAAAATAAAAATTAAAGGAAAATCAAAATAAAATACTTACAAGCTTGAAATCAAAAAGTTAAAACATGAAAGTTTTATACCTCGATGAAATATACAAGTTTCATGTTAAACAAAAAGTCAAACAAGGTAATATGTACAAACTGAAATTTTTGTAAGTATTTCTAAGAAATTAAAAATATTCATTTTAATTTCTTTTGAGATTTTTTTGGAGTTTTAACTTATAGATATTTACAATACTAATGTATACAATATTTACACTAATTTTTATTATGTTTTTAATATCAAGAAGATAAAGAAATAAATGCAAACAAAGAGGGTTATTTATTTACACAAAAGTAGGGTTAATTATATACATTAAGTTAATTGTTAAAATTAGTTAATTAGGGTTAGATTTTAATGAATGGTTCAAGCAAGAGAATAATAATTAAATAATACGATAAAATACAGTTTATATTCCCCTATACCTAAACCATGCCCGTCCTCAAGCATTTAAACAATGATTGAGCTTGATTAATCCTTGACTGTGTATGTGAAGTTTTGAAGACTTGATTCATTAAGAATCCTTGATTTTAGTAATGCTAAAATTCTAAGAAGAACCAAGATTTAGCCAAAAGGAATCCAATTTCTTCACTTATCAGACTCTCTGAATATACATATACTATAAGGATATGACATTTAGTGTGCACTACTTTCATGAGAGTCGAGTTGAAATGTCATCGAAAGTACCAGTATTAGAGACTCTTTTTAGGACCCAATCCTCAACGCTAGGGAATAAATCAGTTCTTGACTTAGTCTATCATCTCTTTAGTTTGTCATACTTTGAAAGTGAATATGGGAGACCACTTGATGGAGGGCATAGATTTGAATATTTTCTTCTCTCCCTCTCATTGAGAAAAGGGTCCTCTTGAGTGCCTTATTACTCAACACATGTATATTTTTGGTTGTTGATCAATGTATCCATTCAGAGAGTTTGGAGTCAATTACACTTGTTTTCCTGAGATTACACGGGGTTGTGTCTCTTTTGATTATTTGATATACCTTTGACACCCAGAATTGTATCGCTTATGATGTCGAGCCCTTTTAGGGTGCTAGCTCGACTCCTCTAGTCCTAATAGCTTTGGTCCAAGCAGACACTTTGAAATGGGTGGGAGTGATCGCATTTGGTTGAAGCTCTTTAATATTTGAATTTGTAATGGGAGCTTTTCTTTCATCATTCTCTATATTTTCTTTCTTTTCTTTTTGACTAGCTCCACTGCTTTTACCAGTTTGGCACAACCTGATCAATAAATTTTTATATTTTCTCACATCCTGGCACGTAGGTATATATCAAGAGTTTGGTACAAGAACCTTGTTCTAATATCGGCTTAAGGTGTTGAAACTCAGATTTCATGAAGCCTTCTTTTATTTAATCCCATCATAGGGCATCATAAATTCAGGTTCAGACTCAAATCTCAAATCCTAGTTACTCAAGTGAAACCTTGACTCATCTCATCATCAATGTATTTGTGCACGTGATGTATGGGTCATATTTTTTAAGGTAGAGATGAAGTTCGTAGTATAGAACCCATATCTTTCTAACCGGTGAAGTATGGATTATTAAGTCTCAAACCCCAATGACTAAGGATGGTTAACTCAGACGCTTAACACCTCTTAGACCAAAGTTTCTTGATTCCTCATGTCTTGAGTGATGGTAGTAATGTCAGGAATACACCAACTCAATTTGTTAATGTTCTTGTGATTTTTGAGTTTTTCAATTTTAAGGGTTTTTGAATAATGATAAAAGTATTTACAAACACAAATTAGTCTCATTGACACCATATTATTTTTTTAAAAAAGAATTTTGAACAGATTTTCCAAACCATATCACATAATATAAATTTTCAAAATATCTTTCAAAAAGTTTTCGAAACAAGTAAAATCACATTTTCAAACTATTGTCAAAGATTTTCAAAACATTTTCACTTTCTAAGAAATTTTTTTGAAGCATTTACAAACATTTTTAGACAAATCAATTAAAACAGTACTTTTACCCTAGCCCTAAAAATTTTAAAAATTTCAAAATATGAGCTATGACTTAAGTATATATGAAATATATACGGTAAACCCCCTATACTTAGATTTTGCTATGTCCTCGTAGCATAAAGTGATATGAATCCATAGCTCATGTTAAATATGAAGATATATACATGAATTGACTCGAGTCTCCCCCCTATAGGTTAAAAATAAGCTAATTATAAGAAGAGGAGCAAGAAGAGAGGAATGAGTGAAGAATTGAAAATGACAGGAATGCACAAAAAAGAGCTGGGGTTCCCTCTATACGTAGGCTTTAAATAGCCAAACTAAGTTGTGAGTATCTATGAGAAAGGGAACCTAAGCTCTAAAAGAATGATTAAATCTAGTATGTGTGTGACATTCGATTCTGAAAAGCCCAAAACTGACCCGATTATGGGTATGAATGATAAATTAATATTCAAGCAATATGGAATAAACTTAGATCGATCTATAGATCTTAGATCAAATTTCGTTTGGGCATAATCGACCAAATGATGATCGCATCATAATGCATGCCATCGGAAAAGCTTCAACGCAATTTGAAATCATGAAAACAATCCAAGACCATCAAAAATTTTGTCTAGATGAAATAAGACAAATGAAATTGACCATCTGTCGATCAAAAGGTCATTTGATAATTTAAAATCATGAAATTTGATCAAAAATCAAGATCGTATTTTGTCAATTTCTATATCCATCTTGGATCAAAAAAGTTTATCATAATGCATAGACGGTCGAAACAAGATATTGACCATATGAATCAGAGATCTTGGTTGCAAATACAGATGAATTTGGCCTCACAAATAAGAAAGATAAAGGATTTATATATATAATAAATAAAATTTTACTTAAACATAATTCTAGTACACGGTTCTGCATCAGTCAACATATGGCACTCTCTGTGTCTCCATTTGGCAGAAAACTAAAGTCCCCCTCTACTTATAAATATCAAAACCTTACCCTTTCTTCTCTTTTCAATTCCCCCAACAGCCCCCACCATATTTCGAATGAGAAAGAAGCCCAAAATTTCTCCTTCGATTTAAGCTTGCTAAGAAATCAGATCAACAGCTACAACAACTTTTCTTGAGCTGCTGCTGCTCTAGCAACTTGCAGCTGGTGCTGCTGCTGCACAAATAGACGCTGAAGGCTCCCATCTCCTTCCCTGGAACTGCTCCCATCCCACAGTTTTAGCTCGTAAAAGCAAAGGGAGTTATCGCTTCCTTCCATTTGGGTCTACCTCCAAGTAGCCAAAGGAGCTACTACTCCTTACTCTTGGAAATCATTCACTACATGCAAGTTGATCTACAATTTTGGGAGATCCAAAGGTGCATTCCTTTCCCCACCTCTTCCTGCCATTCATGCTTTTTTATACATTTTTTTCTATTAAAAGAATTAAGCTTCTGATATTAATTTCTATAAGGATAAAAAATTTAGAATCTTGATGTATCCATGTATTGCTAATGAAAATTTGGGGAAATTGCATAAATTCATTGCCACAGAAGAACTTAAATTGGATAATTATATTGGTTTAAAACATCTACTAATTAAAAGTCTATTACTACTACTATTTACCTCAAAAATTTAATTAAAAACTATGAATTAAAAAGTATTATTTACTGCCCAAATTTAATTCAAAATTTTGAAATAAAAGTATTGTTTATTGTTACTTTGTACTACTCAAATTTTAATTCAAAAATTTGAATTAAAAAGTATTGTGTACTGTTACGATTTACAACTCAAATTTAACTTAAAATTTTGACGTAAAAAGTATTGTTTACTGTTATTATTAACTGCTCAAATTAATTCAAATTTTTAATTAAAAAGTACTTTTTATTGTTTACTACTCAAATTTAATTCAAAATATGAAATAAAAAATACTGTTTACTGTTACTGTTGAGGTTTTTATTAAAAAAATTAAATTAAAAGTCTATCACTATTTATGGTACCTTGTAAAATTTTAGTTAAAATTTTGAAATTTCAAAGTGCTTCGACTATCTACTGTTAATATTTTTAGTTGAAATTTTGGAAATTTGGTATATGATTTAAACATAGATCAAGATTCAGTTATACCAAATGCCTTGCTAATGTGGAAAATAAGAAGTGTGTCTTTGTAATTCACTATTTAGATCTAATTAAAGTTCTGATTGGTGGATGATGATCTGAATAATACAGTTCTAATTCTTAATGGTTAGTTGATTCTGGATTGAATACACATATGTTGTGAGATCTGAAATGTTAATATGATTAACAAAAGTTTACTACCATAAGTACCTATAAGGTCTATATATACACAATGGACAAGACGTATTTTTTATCTTTATCTTAAAATCCAAACCAAAATAAATTGAAAATGATCGCCATATTTGTTTCAACTACATAAATTAATCACCCAAAATATATCTATCAAAGAACACCCAGACTTTTATCCAATCAAGTCAAAAGTAATGCTTACAGACAATAGAAATCATGACCTAGACTTGTGTGACTTATTTATAAAAATAGAGGTTGTAGACTGAGCAAATCGATCCTTTAATAATTTCACATCACTATGAATAGGTTGTGACAAATACCTAGATCTACAAAGACACCTCGTGAGATATTGAGAAAGGAGTATGGAATCAAGTACATCAGTTTGATGATAAATCACTGATAAAAATTAATTATCTCGATCATGGTGACCATTACACCTGACCAAGCGAGGGTGCGGTGACCCTTAACTGGGCGGAGGATAGGAACCCCAATTAGGGTAGCAGTTGTCTAGTGAGCGGGTCTAGGATCCTAGTCCTTTGTATGATTTTACGTGAGCTCACAGTGTTTTTATGTTTCGTTGGAATCCAGGTTTTTATCAGTTCTGCTGACCCTGTGTTCGTAGGGTACCTAGGCTAAGGGACCTTTAGTTTCGGTTTGTTTTACAAGCTCGTTTGCCCGTACCGGTTGGGTCGATTTTTGGAATGACTCATCCGAAGAGTTTCTCTCACCCATCTCAAGGGAGTAGTTTTTGAGTAGGCCTAGCCCTATAGTGGACCGCACGTCCACTTAGTGGGAGAGACAGAAGAGTCTCTTAGGATTCTTCCTCATTGCTTGAGTTTTGGTTTATATTCCGCCAATAGGTCTTGGCGTTGAAAAGATCATTGACAGCTGAAGTTGATGTTGATTACAGTTGAGTTTGGTACAATTGATTTTGGTTACATATGAGTTGGCTACTGTTGAGTTTAGTTACAACTGAGTTGGATATAGTTGAGTTTGGTACTGTTCTTGAGATTGTTTATTGTTCCGCCAATAGGTCATGGCGATGAAAAGATGGTGAGACAGAAGTCATCAATCATCATCAATTATTAATCATCAACATTTAATCATAATTTTTAACTACTACTACAGATGTTAGGTGAAGCTAGTGGACGTGTTGGGAACTTAGTTACGATGCATTATACTCCACCGCATGCCTACAGAAGTATCCCAATCCTAGGGCATTCTTCATGGCTTAGAGTCATAGTGTGGGGTCACACTAAGACCAAGACCACAAACTATCCACTAGGCTTGAGAAATTATGTAAAGATTTGGACCGGATCAGAAATTCATCATCTTCAACACCAAGATCCAATAACATGAGTTACATGTGATAAAATATAATAAACTACATATGAATCATATAATCACTAAATGAAAATGTGAAATATGCAAAGTTAAGGGATGATGGGTGAGCAACGGTTTCAGATACAGAATAACTTGAAAATCATTTTCTACGCAAGTAGCTTGTGTAATTTAAATGTCAAAACTTATCTACTTGTTTTTTTTTTGAAGCCATTGAAATACATATTTCATTGTCAATAAACATTGATTTTACCAACATTTGTTAACATTTCTCTTGTTCCTAACATGTATAGCAGGAAAGGCACCTGCATCGCAGTAGATTGACAATTGAACCCGAGCTTTCGTAGTTTCTGTTATGGTACACATGATTATAGATTTTGTACAAGATAATGTAAATGCTTCTCTTTCTCTTTTACATTTTGGGATACATGTATATATTGCAGTTTCATTTGATACATGTAACTGTATATGAAATTTAATGCAATGTGAATTGGTGACACTTGTTTCTATGGCTTGTGAATGTCATTCGAAACGTGAAAAATTTTCCCTAAATTTCAGTAGCCTAATTCAATCAATTATGAATATAATATTGCAAGTGATATTTAAACGGGTAACCTAGATGGGTGGTCTTGGTATCAAAGTAATGTTACCCCACTACACACATTCACAATATAAAATTCTTATCGCATCAAGTTCTCGGATAACGATAGTTCTCCTATTTGTCGCTTGTCCGAGAAGGAAATATGACTTTCAAATTAAATAACCACATATGTCACCAATTACAATTAATTTTCATATAGTATTCAAAGAAGAGAAAAACATTGTTAGAAATATCAGCAAACATCAACTATTATGATTAATAATATTGGTTCTCGTACATAACCATGACGTCCAGAGCTGACCAAGAGATGGGGAATCATTTGGAGCGTAACCTGACCACCCTCACCAACCTCCAACAGTAGTAGACTACTATCTGAGATCCGGAGGACCAGATTTTGGCTCAGCAGATAGAGATCGCAGATAGGCTGATTGACATAAAGATGAGATTTGAGGAGCTGTCTGATTACACTTACTATCCACCTTAAAATGTAACTCGATAGGACCAACCCCGGTCTGTAGAGGTTCAGGAGCCTCAGTTTGATTATTCACATTAGGAGATACTAGTATAGGGAGCAGCACCATGTATTCCTTGCAGATGAGAACACATACAAACACTCAGCCATTCAAAAGCATTAGTCGGTTTTCACCTATTATCAGCAAGCTAGTGTGCCCATATTCTATGGCATCGAGAAATCAGATGAGGTAGAGTAGTGGTTGAAGAGGGTGATGAAGATACTTCAGATGATTCGCACACCATGAGGCTCGTGGTTATCTTTTATGGAGTATTCATTGACTACACAAAGAGATGGTGGGAGGTGATACTTTCTGAGTTGGGACATGAGCACACGTGGGATGATTTTGAGATGAGATTCATATCCCAATTCTGTTTTGGGTAGTGAGAGGAGTTCCAGCTCCGACTATTCGTAGATATTTGATAGGGGTGGATGACATCTGGGAAGTACTTCATCCGATATACCGAGCTATCTCACCACACACTAGAAGCTGCTACTTTTTCAGATGATAATATGGAGAAGTTCATTAGAGATAGGAGGGAAGAGGTACAGGGATCAGACTATGTATCACTTCCATTTCCTAGGCTACTGATGAAGCGGAGAAATTTAAGGATATTAGAGAGAGAGACGTTCCAGGAGTTCATCTGGAGCAACACACACAACAACGGTCATTCAGACCGATACTGTGACCGTTCCAGCAGTAGAGATCAGCCATGCGGTCTCATCCTTCAAGTTTGGTATTCCCTGCTAGTGCTCGTTCATCTCCATCAACTACCTTAGGAGGAGCACTTGTCGGATGTGGTACCAATTCAACACGACCATCTGGGTCGTAGAGAGTAGAGAGACCCCTGATAGGACCGATGCAGAGGACCAACACGACCACAATGCATACCTTATCTGTACGGTGCTACGTGTGCAATGAATGAGCTCATTACTGGTCTCATTGCCTCCAAGCTTTTGGTGAGCCCCGACTACACCCACAACCTTCATTGCCGCTTACACAACGTACTGGGAGTTTCTGTGGTAGCAACTCCAACTTCTAGAGGCCACCGAGACAAACAGAGTGTTGCCAGTTCGAGTATTGCACTTCTAGATAGGGATAGTTACATGCAGTGACCAAGGAGCAGACACGATCAATAGCAGTTGTGGTGAAAGGTATGGTCTCAATCCTGAGCCGACCTTTCTATTTTTATTTGATTTTGTAGCGACACATTCCTTTATTGCTTCAAGGTTACTAGCTCAATAGGTAGAGTTGCAGAGGCCCTATATCCTCCTTACCACATCCACGAGCTAGGTGGCTAGTTGTTTGTCATTTCACTGATAGTCATAGACTTACTAGTACTGATTGGCGATCACGAGATGATCACGGATTGTCTACTATTACATATTGATGAGTTTGATTTGATAATAGGCATGGATTGGTTATTGGCTTATCTTGCCTTAGTTGATTTCTTTAGGACGATAGTTGCCTTCAGATTCCAGATTTACCAGTGTTCATCTTTGAGGATACATTACACGACTCCAAAATGGAGTACATATCAGTTTTGAGAGCTCAGAAACTTGTTGATCAGAAATATGATTCATATTTAGCATTTATTCGAAAGACATCTGATCATGAGCTGATGACCCATTGCATCATAGTAGTATCAGATTACCCCGATGTATTTCCTAATGAGTTACCAGGGCTACCTCCAGAGAGAGAGAGAGAGATTCTAGTCGATCTTGATGGCTCCTTAGTGCATGGCACCAGCTGAGTTAAGAGGGATGAAGGTGAAGTATCAGTAGTTACTTGACTTGGGTTTGGTGAGGCCGAGAGCTTCATCTTGGTGTTCTCCCATTCTTTTTGTCAGGAAGAAGGATGGATCGATGAGATTATGCATTGATTACCAGCAATTGAACAAGAGAACAGTGAAGAACTGTTATCCCTCACGTGGATGAATTATTTGATCAACTACATGGATCTTTAGTGTTTTTGAAGATGGACCTTCGATCTGGCTACCATCAGCTGAGGATTCGAGAGTCAGATATCCCGAAGATAGCTTCCAGGACTCGATATGGGCACTATGAGTTTGTAGTGATGTTGTTTGGGCTCACTAATGCCCCTGCAACATTCATGGACAAGATGAACAAGATCTTTCATCCATACTTGGACAAAACTGTAGTCGTATTCATTGACGATGTACAGATTTATTTTTTAAATGAATGGGATAACGCGAAAGATCTAAAGATAGACCTGAACACATTACGAGAGCACAAGTTGTATGCCAAGCTGAGCAAGTGCGAGTTCTGGTTATCCCAAGTCTCGTTCCTTGGGCATTTCATTTCTGGAGCAGGTAATCTCAGTTGATCTTGTGTATATCAAGGTAGTTATATCTTGCGAGCAACCCAAGATGGTCACTTAGATTCGGAGCTTCCTTGGATTAGCGAGCTATTACAGACTCTTTGTCGGCGAGTTTTCACAAATCATTCTTCCATTTACATGATTGATACAAAAGGGAGTTCTACTCATCTGGGATGACTCGTGCAAGAAAGCCTTCAGGACATTAAAGGAAAGATTGACTATTGTGTCCATTCTTACCCTTCCTTCAGGCACTTAGGATTACACAGTATACACATATGACATATGAGAAGGTTTAGGAGTAGTGCTGATGCAGCGAGGTCACATGATTTCTTACGCATCACGTCAGTTGAGATCACATGAGCGGAATCACCCCACCCATGACTTGGAGCTGACAACAGTTGTCTATGCTTTGAAGGTATGATGCCACTATCTCAATGGGATGAATTTCAAGATTTTAAAATATCACAAGAGTTTGAATTACATCTTTGATCAGCAGGAGCTGGACAAGAGAAAACACATGTGGCTAGAGTTACTGAAGGATTATGACTGCATGATCTCTTACCATCCCTTTAAGGGAAATTTGGTGGCAAATGCACATAGTAGGAGAGCTCCTGTAGAGGGTAAGGCAAAATGGTTATATAATTGGGATATGCTTGCAACATTGACTGATTAGCATCCTCAAGAGAGTGCATCCATATCTACTACCATGCCTACGTGATTCAGCAGTCTTTGGGATAAAATAGTAAAGGACAGAGGACATATCCTTGGATCAGAGATAGATACATGTGTGCCATCAAGGATGAATTTGATTATTTTGTTGTGACAGATTATTTTATGGCAAGTTGGTTGGGTCATTGCACCCAACGATGAGCAATTACACATAGATATTCTTGATAAGGCACACAGTTCATGATTTTCTATTCATCTTGGCACCACAAAGGTGTATCGTGATTTCCACCGACATTTTTGGTGGGATGGGACAAAGTGCGATGTGGCACATCATGTCAGCAGATGCTTGACCTATCAGATGTTCAAGCTGAGCATAGGAGACCACCATGGTTATTGTAGTCTCTCCCCATTCTCAAGTGGAAGCGGGAGAATATCTCCATGGATTTCTTCATTGGACTTCCAAGGACACAAGATGACCATGATGCTATTTGTGTCGTTGTTGACAGATTGACCAAGTCAGAACATTTCATACATGTCAGCGTGACCTACACTCCATCTAGATTGGCCAGTCTACATGTGAAGAACATCATCAGGCTTCATGGTATATCATGTGAGGTAGTGTCTGACATAGACTTGAGGTCCATGTCGCATTACTGGCACTCGTTTATGTCAGCACTATAGACAAAGCTGAAGATGAGTTCCGCATACCATTCGCAGGCTGGTAAACAAAGAGATCACACCAGTTAGACATTTGAGGATTTACTACATGCATGCACCCTGTAGTAGAAAGGGTCATGGAAGGACCACCTTCCAGTAGTAGAGTTCACATACAACAACAATAACCATCATTCCAGTATCAGCACGGCACCATTCGATGCCCTATATG
This sequence comes from Ottelia alismoides, assembly GCA_037367405.1. NCBI lineage: Eukaryota > Viridiplantae > Streptophyta > Magnoliopsida > Alismatales > Hydrocharitaceae > Ottelia > Ottelia alismoides. The sequence goes on along the minus strand of JAZKJV010008468.1, from coordinate 26,542 downwards.
GGAGGAGATGCCTCACACCTCTTAGTTTGCGTGAGATAGGTAATCATGCTCTTCACTCCATAGATCTCTTGGGGAAGATCGTGAGAGCTGTTGATCTTGTGAAGCAAAAGCTTCTGATGACACGGAGCTGCTAGAAGATCTATGCAGACTATCAGAGAAGAGATTTAGTGTTTCAGGTAATCTGATCATCTTCTCTTAATCCATTACAAATATGACTTATTAATATTCAAATTCCTGTAAATACAGGTGGGAGATTGGGTGTTCCTTCGAGTACCTCCCATGAAGGGAGTACAAAGATTAGGTGTTCGTGGCAAGTTGGTGCCATGATATGTGGCACCATTTGAGATCATTGCCTATATAGGGAAGGTAGCCTACCAAATAGCCCTTCATCCACACCTATCAGCTATATATGATGTCTTCCACATATCCATCCTGAGGAAGTATGTGCACAACCCTTGACACATCATCAGCTATAGGAATCTTGACGTGGAGCCATACTTGTCATACGAGGAGAGGCTAGTGTAGATACTTGACAGTGCTATGAAGAAGCTTCGTAGCAAGGAAATTCCCTTAGTCAAGGTGTTATGGCACTGACATCTTGTCGAATAAGCAACATGGGTTACTGAAGCAGATATGCAGGCACGATACCTGCAATTCTTCTTAGGTATCATCGAAACAAGCCCATTTAATCATATGCATGGTGAAACAATATGGCTGGTTCTTCCTTTGAGGTTTTTATGGGTTGAAAACCCTTTTATATTTTTATGGCGAGATAAAATTCAAATAAAACACATATTAAACTTTACTGAGGTTTTTATATTTGTGACATTTGAATCCTAATAACCCAAAACCAGCACGATCAAGGGTTATGAATAATTAATTTTTATTCAAGCAATATGAATAAACTTAGATCGATCTATAAGTCGTAGATCGAATTTTATTCGGGCGCAAATGATGATCGCATAATAATGTGTGTATCGGAAAAGCTACAACATAGTTTGAAACTGTAAAAACAAATCGAGACCATAAGAAAATTCGTCTCGATGAAATAAGACAAATGAAATTGACCGTTCATTGATCGGAGGTCATTTGATAATTTAAAAATTGTAAAATTCGTTTAAAATCAATATTGTATTTCATAAATTTTCTCTATCCATCTTGGATTAGAAAAGTATGAAATTTATATTGTTTGATCATCATGCGTAGATGGTCGAAACAGATATTGATAATATGAATCAGAGATATATGGTGTAAATAAGGAAGAATTCAGTATCTCAAATAAGAGAGACAAAGGATTTAAAATATATATATTTATATTATAAATAAAATTTATGTAAACATAATTCCAACACACAGTTCTGCAGCAATAAGCGAATGGCACTCTCTGTCTCTCCGTTTGGTAGAAAAATGAAGTCTTCTCTCATAAATATCAAAACCTTATCCTTTCTTCTTTTCTCAATTCACCCAAAAGGCCCCACCATATTCCAACAGAGAAAGAAGCCCAACACTTTTCTCCTTCAATTTAAGCTTGCTAAGAAATCAGATCAATGGCTACAACAAGTGTTCTTGAGCTGTTGTTGCTCTAGCAACTTGCAGCTGGTGCGGCTGCTGCACTAGTAGAAGCTAGAGGCTCCATTCTCCTTCCCTGGAGCTACTACCAGACCACAACTGGAGCCTGTAAAAGCCAAGGGAGCTATTGCTTCCTTCCATTGGGGACTACCTCCAGGCAGCCAAAGGAGCTATTATTGCTTGCTCTTGGAAATCGGTCACTACATGCAAGTTGATCTCTGATTTTGGGAGATCCAAAGGTTCTATCCTTTCCCCACCTCTTGTTTCCATTCATGCTCTTATATACATTCAATTCTTTTCAAAAAAAAATAAGCTCCTGATCTTAATTTCAATAAAGATAAGAAATTTAGAATCTTGTATGTAATAGTATGCATGTATTGCTAATGAAAATTTGGGGAAATTTAGGGAAATTGCATGAATTATCTGCTAAAGAAAAACTTAAATTAGATAATTATTTTGGTTTAAATATTATACCAATTAAAAGTCTGCTACTACTATTTACTGCTCAAATTTAATTCAAAATTTTGAATTAAAAAGCATTGTTTACTGCACAAATTTAATTGAAAATTTTGAAGTAAACAATATTGTTTATTGTTTACTGCTCAAATTTAATTGAAAATTTTGAATTAAAATGTATCGTGTACTATTACTAGTTATTGCTCAAATTTAATTCAAAATTTTGAAGTAAAAAATATCTTTTACTATTACTGTTCAGTGCTCAAGTTTAATTGAAAACATTGAATTAAAAAAGTACTTGCTGTTGTTTACTTCTCAAATTTAATTCAATATTTTGAAATAAAAAATATTCTTTACTGTTACTATTACTGCTATGATTTTAATTAAAAAATTGAATTAAATGTATGTCATTGTTTATGATATCTTGTTAAAATTTTTAGTTTAAAAAAATTGAAATTTTAAATTCCTACCATTGTCTATTGTTAACATTTTTAGTTGAAATTTTGGAATTTGGCATTTGATTTAAACTTAGATCAAGATTCAATTATACTAAATGCCTTACCAATGAGGAAAATAACACGTGTGTCTTTGCAATTCAATTTTTGGATCTAATTACAGTTCCGATTAGTGGATGATGATCTGAGTAATGCATTTCTAATTCTTAATGGTTAGTTAATTCTAGATTAAATACACATATGTTGTGAGATCTAAAATTCTCATAAGATTGACATAAGTTTACTACCATACGTACTCATAAGGTATATATATACACAATGGACATATTATTGTATTTTGTTATCTTTATCTTAAAAGCGAAACCAAACAAAGTGAGCATGATCTCCATCTTTGTGTGAACTACGTAAAGTATCACGCCATAATATATCTATCAGAGAACACTTAGACTTGGATCCAATCTAATCAAACGTAACACAGATAGATAATAGAAATCATGACATGGACTTGTGTGACTTATTCATACATATAAAGGTTGTCGACCGAGCAAATTGATCCTATAATAATTTTACATCACTATGAATAGGTTGTAACAAATACCTAGATCTACAAAGACATCTCATGAGATATTGAGAAAGGGGTATGAAATCAAGTACGTCAGTTTGATGATAAATCAGTTATAAAAATTAATTGTGTCAATCATGGTGACCATTACACCTTATCGAGCAAGGACGCAGTGAACCTTAGTTTGACGAAGAATAGGAAGCCCAGTTAGGGCAGCAACTGCCTAGTGCACAGGTTTAGGATCCCATCCATTTGTACGATATTTACGCGAGCTCACAGTATTTTGACATTTCGTTAGGATCCAGGATTTTGACCAGTTTTGCTGACCCTCTGTTCATAGGGTACCTAGGCTGGGGGAGCCTCAACTTTGGTTTTACTTTACGAGCTCAATTTCCCGTATTGGTCGGGCTATTTTTTTGAGTGACTCTTCCGGCGAATCTCCCACACCTGTTTCAGGGGCATAGTTTTGGAGTAGGCCTACCCTCTATTAGACCACACTTCAACTTAGAGGGCAAGACAGAAGAGTCTCTTAAGCGCTCCTCATCAGTTGAGTTTTGGTTATTGTTCCACCAATTAGCCTTGGCAATGAAAAGATCATTGTTAGCTGGAATTGAGGTTGGTTGTAGTTTAGTTGGTTACAGTTGAGTTTCGTTATAATTGAGTTGGCTACAGTTGAGTTTGGTTACAACTAAGTTCGTTACAGTTGAGTTTGGTATTGTTCTTAAGATTATTTACTGTTCCATCAGTAGGTCCTAGCGATAAAAAGACCGTAAGACATAAATCATCAATCATCAATCATCAACATTTAATCATAATTTAGAACTACTACTACGAATGTTAGGAAAATCTAGTAGAGGTTTTGGGAACTTCGTTAGGATGCATTATATTCCACCGCATGCCTACGGAGGCAGCCCAATCCTATAGCATTCTTCACACCTTAGAGTCATAGTATGAGGTCACACTCAGACCAAGACCATAGTCTATCCACTATGCTTTAGAAGTTAGGTAAGGATTTAGATTAGATCTAAAATTCATCATCATCAACATCAATATCCATTAACAAAAGTTATAGGTGATAAAAAGATAATAAACTACATATGAATCATATAGTCTTTAAATGAAAATATGAAATATGTAAAGTTAAGGGGTGATGGGTGAGGAGGGGTTTCACATGCAGAACAACTTGAAAACTGTTTTCCATGCAAGTAGCTTATTAAATTTAAATGTCAAAACCTTTTTACTTGCTTTTTTTGAAACCACTAAAATATCTATTTTACTTTTTAATAAATTTTGATTGTATATTTGTTGATATTTCTCTTATTCCTGACATGTATGGCAGGCAAGGGTTATGCATCACAGTAGATTGACAATTGGCCCTGAGCTTCTATAGTTTCTGTTACAATACACATGATTATAGCTTTTGTACAAGTTAATGTAAATGCTTCTATTTCTCTTCTACATTTTGGGATACATGTACATATTACATATTCTTGTGTTACTTGTAACTATATATGAAAATTAAAGCAATGTGAATTGTTGATACTTGTTGTTTCTATGGCTTGTGAATGTCATTCGAAATGTGAAAAATTTTCCCTGAATTTCAATTACCTATTGTGATCAATTACGAATATAATATTGCGAGTGATGTGTAAAAGGGTAGCCCGGATGAGCCGGGGTCATAATGTAGAAGAAAAAATGATAGGTGAATCTTATATGTTGATGAATCTAGATGATGGATCTTCATGAAGAGTGATCTAATGCATCTGCAAAGTACTTGCTTTTCATGAAGTTGATGACCTCAACATGGATTAACTGTTGTTTACAATCTACAAAGAGCTTCAACAATTTTCCATTTACCAAAAAGGAATGTGCACCATCTATGAGATCAGCTATCTCTATACTTCCATTGTTGTGCACTTCCATAACAACATAGGAACCCATCCATTTGGATTTGAGCTTCTCGTGGAACATCTTCAACTTGCCATTGAACAACCATACCTTTTGCCTTGGGACAAAAATTCTTACCCCTAATGTTCCAATTATGCCACTTCTTAACCTTGTCCTTATATACTAGACTTTTGTCATACTCTCGGATTCTGATTTTCATGAGCTCGTTCAAGTTCAAGTCAAGACAAAGCTTCCGTAGGTGACAACTCCAATTCACTTACTTGACTACCCATTCTCATTTGTGAATTAACTCCACGAGCAAATGACATGACTTACCGTAGATCATCCTAAAAGGGGAAGTACCAAGTGGAGTTTTGTAAATTGTCCTACAGGCCCACATAATTTGTTTTAAGATCTGGGGCATATTTTTCCTATCGGGATGAACCAACTTCTTAAGAATGTTATTCAACTCTCGATTCGAAACTCCTGCCATGCCATTACATTATGGGTGGTAAGGACTAATCACTCTATTCTCAAATCCATAGTCCTTAGCTAATGATCTAACATCTCGATTCACAAATTGGCTACCTGTTGAGCAAGGATTTGAGCGGGTCTAGTATTCTTCAAAAGAAAAGAACACTGTCGTTGTGGCGACTGTACATAAATCGCTAAATTCAAACAACAATCAAAGCACACAAGATAATGAATGCAATCAAAGTGAAGTGAGTCAAAATTTGTTATACTCTACAGGAGATGTATAGTGATAAGCAGTAGAGTGTCGAATACAGGAAGCAAAAGGAAGTAGAGAAAAATTGAGCACCCTACTTAGGTGTTTTTGTGCATCTTTTGTTTTTTAATATTTTTATGGGTTTTTATACTTAATTTTTATGCATTTTTAATATTAAATACATAATATATGATCTTATAATTTTTATTTTATATTTCTCTGATTTTTAATTTCTTTTTTCTTTTTAATATGTGATAAGTGTGTACACACATACTATACATGTATCATACAAGTAATCTATATATGACATAAATATATAATAAAAATAAAAATTCAAAAACTACAAATTAGAACAATCCTTTTTATTTTTTAAGTGATTTGAAATATTTATAAGTATTTATAAACATTAATAAAAATTATAAGTAATATATAGTAATAATATATCGATAATCTATATATAGGGTTTTATATTTATAAATATATATATAAAAATACTCAAATTTTACAAAAATATTTTTATGTTTTTTTTATTTTCTCTATTTTTATATTTTTATGTTACTTTTCCTATTTTTTGGAATTTTAATTAATTAAAAAGTCAAAATAGAGAATAAAACAATAGGACGAATGTTTTAGGGTTTTAAAAATATAATTAGGTCAGAATTCTTCTAAACTAATTTTAATATATATATATTGTATAACATAAATAAAATTATACAATAGAAAACTATTTTTTTTGGATTTTATTGTTTTTTTGGTAATTTTTATAAGGATAGTAGGGTATTTCAATTTTAAAATTTTCTTTTATATTATTTTGTTATTTTGATATGGCGTTATAGAATATATTAATAAATATACTCTATCTTCTTGGAATTTTCAACTCTATCTTCTTGGAATTTTCAAAAGTGATTTTATTTTTTTGTATTTTCATATCTAGACAGGGAATAAATAGACCCTAAATGATTTTTAATAAATGGACAAAGGCATGAGAATGCTAAATAAAAAATATGGCGAACATTAGAATAATATCAAGCATTCTCAGAAATTTTCCCATTTTGATGCTCTAGAGCTATTTAATAAAAATGAAAAGATATAAATAAAATTAAACAACCTCTTAAGGGTATATTTGTAATAAAAATAGAGTCCAAGGTCCTCTGTGCAAATATATCAGAAATATTACATTAATATTTGAAGTTTTAATACTAAAATGAAATAAAAGAAGCCGTAAGGGCTTTCCTACAAAATGCCCATGCACGTGGGTCACCGCATGAGGTGACATGATGTAGACCAGAAATGTAAATAGGATAAAGTGCAAGGTCTTATATGCAAATATTACAATTACTTTAAAATGCAAATGAAAGTTTTAAAAACAAATACTTAAATACAAATTTATGTGGGTTTTAATATGCAACTTATCCCCGATTAGGTGCTGACTAATTGTTGGATGGGCTTCACTTAGCCACATATTGTGGGAGGGATGATGGATACCCCTTCATGATTAGATGGATGAGATTAGATCCTCATTGGGGATATGATGGTTGAACTCGTGCCCATCCAATGGTGTTGCTCTTTTGGATGATCCATTCTTGATCGAGCGGTCCTGGAGGCGCCTGGAAGAACACTCCATGAGCCTCTCTTCATTGAGCTCTGATCTTGGATTCCTTGCAGGTCTAACCCCTTTTCGTTGCTCGAATCATCCCAAAAAGATTCCTGGGAGCCTTTCGTATATGCAGGTGGGCTTCAAGAGTGTGTAGGTCCCAACGATGGGGACCTGAAGCTCGAGGTATTCAGCGGGACCTGAAGCACAAAATAGAGGTTCGAAAATCTACTCTAGGCATCTCTTCGGTCCCTAGCTTGCATAAAAAGGGAGCACGGCTCGAGCTGAAGATGCTTGACCAAAAATGAGGCTAAATTGCTTAGGTAAATGGAGTGGAGGAACACTCCCACGAACTACTACAAATGAAGCGCTGATACACCGATTCCTTGTAGGAAGTGGGGTGAAAAGATGAGGTTTTTGCGAAGCAGATGGAGAGGAGTGAGATGGGGGAAGCAATGGGTCAAAATAGGACTGAGGTCACGATGATTTTAACCTGGATCTAGAGCTCCAGGCGAATAAAGGATTTGAAAATTACAGAATCCTACGACATATTTGAGAAAATCACGTGCTAATCTAATCTACTGGAAAAAAATGCGTCAAAGGAAACCTAAAACTACAACTTTTACCTAAGAAATAGGGAGTGGAGAAGAGACACCTGAGCTAGTCCCGACGAGCTCTGGATCACCACCTCTGGTCGCCTTTCTCCACGCCACGACCTCTGCGAGCTCACTGCTATCACCAACAAGATCCAACACCATTAAGCTTGGGGTTATAGAGAACAAAGGGGAATCAAACTTCAAAAGGGATCTGGGATGCTTTATTCACAGACAAACTAAGGCAGCCCTTTGCAGCTCCAATTTCTCTTGATTTGATGAATATTGATTGGATCTCAAGCTCGGGCAGGAATTAATAAGATCAAATCTCCACATTTTGCTCAGCATGCAAAGCAGGAGCATGATTGGATCGACAAGGAAAAATGGTGCAAAATCGAGCTCTAACAATCGCAATGCTCGAGAGGCAGAGAGGGGGTAGTTGACCCCAGGTCAATGAACGATTGTCTCCTATTGGTCTAAGTAGACCGCTAGAAGACAAATAGAATAGAAAATTTAAAATGAAATAAATAATAAATGAAATAATTAAATAAAAGTTAAAACATGAACAAAATTTATTATTTTATGTAGTATATTTTTGGTGATTTTTGTTTATTTTTACAAGCTTATTTATTATGTGTTAGTTATTGCATGTATAATTATAGGTATTTTTTACTATATTTGATTTATTCTATTTTTATTTTATATTTTACATTTTATTTTTTTATACATGTATTTTGTATTTTTATAACTTTTCGAAAAACCAATTTAGATAATTTTATTATACTTTTATACTATTATTTTTAACTTAAAGAATTTAAGTATATATATTATATAGGTATCTTATAGGTATATTTTACCTATGTATTATGGTATATTATTTATTTTTATGATTAATTGATGCTTTTGTTTTAATTTTATTATTTGCATATACTTTGTATAATATTTACAACTTTATATAAATATAAGAATACTAAAAATGTAAATCATAAATATATTGAATATTATATACATGTATAATGCACAATGAGGGCCCAAAAGCCAACTTTGCATCTTAACTTCAAATTCAATGAAACCACCTTCATTAAAAAGATACTTTATTTTTATGAACAGTAAAGATGAGTTTGGTGAATTTTGGATCTGTATGGAGGAGGCACAGGTCTGTAAAGTTTTCTTTGCAGCATTTTATTTTGTGTGTCCCGAGCACAATGTGCATTATTTTTGGATGATATGAACTTTGCATTTTCTTCGTATTTTTATTTACAGCTTTCATATAGATGGTTTTATTATTTGATTTATAAAAATAAGAAAATAAAATAGGCCCCAAAAGGCCTATTATTGGTCTATAAAAATTAGGGCTTATGTGTTCTTTATGTACAATTAATGACCCTTATCCCCCTACTTTATTCCTTATTAACCAAGTCAATTCTTAACTTAGTCTCGGGGTTTAGGGTCATTCAATACCTTTGGTATTTCATTTCATTTTAATTTTTTTCCTTTCTTCTTTTATTTTGGAATTAAACTAAGGCATTTATAGAGTATTTACAATATAAATAATGAATGTTATTTGTACAAGTTAATGCTATTTTCATGCATTTTGCTTGGGATTTAAGGCCAAATGAAAAAATAAAGATGATGAAATGGAGATTCATTACCTCCTGTACCTACCTTTGCTAGTCCCTAGCAAAAACTTATGCTAAAAATTGCAGAAAAAGAAAATAAAGAAAAGAAAGAGAAATAAATTTGATTGATTTTAACTTTTAAACTTATCTTCGTAAAATCAAAGTTTGGAGCTTTGTCTGACCTTTGGGAAGTTAGGTTTCATCAGAACCTTGTTGGGAAGCAGACTTAAAACTCAATAACCTCTCATAACCACAAAACTCTGCCCAAGTATCCTCAAAAGTCAGGTCAGAACAAGTCTATGTCAAACGTCGACCCTATGACTATGAGTCTATTTAGTACTGTGTCAGTGATATGTAGCTCCTCTTGGTTGAAGCAATAAAGAGACAGTCTTCTCCAACATGGTGACCCTAATTCCCCAATCTAGCAACTCTTACATCTAGAAGCGGGGTATTCCCTTCTAAGTTCAAGTGCAACTAGCTCAAGAAGAGGAGGTGGAGAAGAGAATGGATGGTAGCCAGTGTAGCAACCTATTCTGGGATGCTTGACCAGTGTAGCCAAGTCATCCCGCTACAGGCTCACATGAATCTTTGACTTTGAAGCATAAGCTTGCTTATTGAAGAGAATGGATGGTACTTTGATGGGAATTGATTTTTCTCTGATTTTTGCCCGTCTATTCTTTTTGGAGTTTTGTATTTTTGAATTTTTTTGAATACTATTTATAGCAACATTTACTTAAGGGCTTTTCCCCTTGAGCTAGTAGACTATCCCTCTTTTGAAGAATTATTGCAACCCACAACCTTCAGTCCTTGGACCTCGTTGCTATTAGATCGGGTTGGGACACAATGGCTACATATTGTGACTGTGTATGTTTCCATTCGTTTGTGTCTCATGCCGGTAAATCCATCCCCCTGCCACTTCAACTAAGTTGAGCAAAATGTAAGGTGCAGGCGTCAAGTTAGGTCACTATCGACAAGAGTCATGTGTGTGTTTAGAAACATTCTACTTAGGCAATCAAGATGACATCTGAACCTAGTATTGTGGTCTCAAAGAATTAAGTCTAGTAGACCTGAAGTACCTTAATTCTAGTACCTATAAGGTTTTTATGATTAAGTAGATTAAGATCCAACCAAGCTCTAATCTTCAGATTTTAGTTAGACTAGTTCAATTGTCATAATCAATCAGAAAAATACAAATGCTAGCTATGAAAAGAAAATATTTTTGCGAAGCATTTTCTGACTTGAACTTTATGGATTTTTGAAATTGTTTTGCAAATTTTTAGGAGTTTTGCAACTTTAGCAAATTTTAGGGACTTTCCAATAAAGGTTAGTGAAAGAATTATGTGCAAATATTTATACGAGAGTATGTGCTTAATTACAAGAATTGATTTTAAGAATTTATACTGGGAATTTGCATAAGTTAAATGTTAGTGTTTATTTGCAAGTTCTATATAGGAGGATTTATATATAAGGCTTATAAAATTTCATTTGATGAAATTATCTACAAGGTTACCAAAATATTTTGAAAATAAATTTATAAAAATTTTGAAAAATTATTTTTTGCAAATAATTTTATAAACAATTTTGCAAATATTTATAAAATTTGAAAATCATTTTGTAAAGATTTTTCAAACAATATGTATAGATTTTGAAGTCATTTCTACAAACATTTTTCAAATCATTTGCAAATTAAATTTTCAAAAAAAAATCCAAACAAAGAAAAGAAATCTTTACAAAAAAACACTCTTTACAAAAGTTTGAAAATATTTTGCAAAGGTTTCCAAACAGTCTTCAAGAGATTTTTCAAGACATTTTTCAACCAATTTTTATATCATTTTGCAAAACATTTAAACAAATTCATTAATCAATATATACAAAGAATTTGAACAAATTTTATGAACATGTAAAACTAGTTTATTATTTATAGTTAATTAATTTTATATTCTTATTCATGTAGTATTTTAAACATATTAATTAAAAATTTGAAAGTACAAGTTATGGCTAAAGTATGTACAACGTAGATACTGTTGGAGTAGCGAGCCCACCATGAGCCATTATGCAATAAATGTTACTACAAATATCATTCCTTTATCTGAAATGAGGAATAATTAATTTGCTTAATAAGTCCCTTAGTACAATTAGGATTATGTACCATGGCCATCTTTATGATCATACAACTGTTGATTAAATTGTTGAATCATAGAGGTGGGCGCTTGGATGAATATCTAAAGAGTTAGATTGTGGACTTATTAAGCGTTGTCAAATAATTATGAAGAGATGATCTCCAACCTGAGTAGGAGATGACAACCCTTTCTCTAATGGGTTGATATCTAACCGACCTCTTGATGCAAGTCCTCTGCATAGGAATAGAGATTCAGAGGTGTTAGATAAGTAGGTTAAAGAGTGACTTAATGTGATCGAGATAACCAAGACCTAGGTCATAATGAAACCATGTAAATCCATCAGAAAATCAAAAATACGCGTGTCCGATGAAATGGTTGTTGATATCTGCTCCAATAACAAATCATCAGTTTAACTGAATAATTAAAGAAAATAGATAGACCTTTCTCTACGTCTCAGGTGGATGGATCCTCTCAATTAAGGATCCCCCATATGGATAATACACATTCCTGTTGACCAAGCCTAATTCTAATTGTTTTGTTCCGAAGTAAAGATATCTACCGGGGTCGGTTCGACCTATTCAGATATTCACGACAAAGAGATACTAGATTCTCTTTCGGATAGGCCCTGAAAGGGGAAGGAAGGCTGGAATGCCAACAGATGTTTGTCTACTCTCTAATTCACCTGACATAATAGTACCTATTTTGGGAACGTCCAGTGCCAAAGTCACTGAATGGGCAAGTCGCTAATCCCTAAAACGGGCTATGTAATGTACTTTATCCGCTGGGTTACGGGTGGGCATTTTCCTAGAGGTTTCTATCAATCTACCTTTGTATGATTCAACAGGAATCATATACTCGGGGGGTAGTACAGGAATATCATGATATAGGCATGCATCCTCGGACCAAAGACATATGTGTTACTATATGTTTGAGAACGTACATTTGGTAGACTGATAGGTTGATGATATAATCATGGTCTATACACTAGTGAGCTAGTGTGCATACGAGGGCATATGAGTAATACAATATCTCAAAGGGATCATACAGATTCATTAATGAAATGGGAGACATGAGCTCACTCATGAGATGTTGGGATCAAATTCCATGCACCGTCGTCTCACTTTGAAAGCTTGACTAAATTTGTAGGTTTGATATATGCTACTGGAAAGTATATGATCAACACCTAGGTATGAAATATGATTTTGGAAAGTATATGATCGATACCAAATCCCAATGATCAAATGAGAAACTTAATGATGAAATCCTGAAGAAGAATGTCTTAAATGATCTAAATCTTTGGGTTTATTCTAGGTCTTCCAGTTTGCTGGATGTACGGGTATTAGGAATACTTGAGGGTGATATGATCTTAAACAATTATATAACCCTGATGCTTACATTCCAAGGGACTGATGAAACAAGGTTGGATTTTAGTTACTCCTCTCAATAGAGAAGTAATCTGATATTAGTCCAAATATTGGACATTGATCTGAATACGATTCAGATGCAATGAGAAGATTAGTTTTACAGCTTTGATTTAATCAAACATCTTTGGGAGATCTCATTGATATGGAGTTGAGATATAATCTTAATATCCAAGTCACTATACGTGGAACGTAAAACACACTGACCTTATCTCCAAGTATCCGTAGAGAAAGTGCATTATTCTTGAAAGAGTTCAAAAATAATTTCGTTGAAGATTTATGTATCTGAGCATTGAGAAATTGATAATTAAATGTGATTTAATTATCAAGAATAATTATAATATGATTCATATTATTTAGATGCATGAGAATGATGATCCAAGATAATTATATGTGATTCAATTATCAATGATATGAATAATGTGGATAGCACTATCCATACTATTTTTATATCATAAATGTGATTTATAATGTATTAGAGAGAGCTTATTGTAAATAGTATTTATGAATTAACTGTTGATGTGAATTGGATTCACATTAGATAATTAATTGAAAATACAATTTACATATTATTTTGGGTATATGAATATGATTCATATTTTTTAATGGTGGATTAGAATATTCACAAACTAATTTGTAATTAATTTTTTGAATGTATTAGCAATAAAAGTTTTTTAAAAAATATATAGGATTATGTGAGAGATAAAAATCTCACATAAATAAAAAGGATGAGCCACCTTTCATATATGGAGGGTGGACGACCACCCTTGACTTGATGAAGGGTGGCCACCCCTCCCCCATATTTAGTAAGCGGACTCATTCTTCATCCTCTTATCTAAATTAATTAAATTAAATTAAATTGATGATAATTCAATAAATATTTAATTTAATGTAAATTAATTTGTTGTATTTTTGTACCACAAGATCATGGCCATTGAATAGAAACACAAATCAATATCAACCATTGATTTTGTGTTTCACATGGATTGTAATCCACGGACTACCAAAACAATTTAAAAGAAGGGGCAACCCTATATCTTCTTCTACAACAATTGAATCACCTCCTTTCATTCTCATACTACACACCCCATCTCTCTCTCTCTAAGTGGATGTCCACTTTGTGCCTTAGAGAGACTCACCGTCGTTGCCACGTCATCGTGCCATCGCTTCAATTGTTCTTGGATCTCCATCTCCTTCGGTGTTCCTTTCTCGTGAAGTAGACATCATATCTTGTGTGATGAGGTTAGAAGATTTGTCGTTTGGATAATAATCTTGGATTGCGAGAAGCCCGCATCTCATCAACATACAGACTTGAGATAGGAGGTCTCTTCATTTAGATACTTTGATCGCAACAACGATTAAAGAGGTAACCCTAATACCCCTTTGTGGTTTAGATGAAACAATCTGAGAAGTGTTCTTGGATCATGTAGTTTCATCGTATTTATTTTTTTAAAAATTCCACTACCCCAAGCAACTAGTGCGACTAGTCGCTCTCGATCACATATGATGCGCTCACCATATTTTATGATGCACTTAGGGATCTTTTCACATCCATCTAGTTGTATCAAAGACAGGTTGAGGTCTTGGATATGATCTGAAACCAAAGCGATCGAGGTTCATGTTTCAGATGGGCGGGACTCATTGTTTTTGCATTGGATTCAAGATTCGAATTGGTTTTTTCGCTTAAATAAACCTACTATGTGCGCACTATTTGGACATGTTTTTTTGGTTATTAAAATGTACTTAGAATGTCTAAATATTTTCCCAAAATAGTAACATATAATTGATACTAAAAGTGCATTAAAATGATTCGAAGAGTTCCTACTATGAAATATGTTTTGCATGAATTCATGGATATGTAAGAAAGGTAATTTTGCTTACTGTTTTCCCGTCATGAAACATAGAACAAATATTTGGTTATTAATAATCAAACCATAAAACCACTCAAATTTATTTCGCACGATTCTGACTCCGTTTGCCCTAGATATCCCATATTTAGTTGAGATGCATCGGAAGATAATTAGATCATCAAACCTCTTTACTTAATGTGTTTATAATTCAATAAAAATCATGGAAATTATGAATTTGACTTTATTAAATATGATGCCTGATAATTATGAAAATAATTGATTAATCATTATAGGCATTTGAATGAATGTTTCATGAAAACCCTAGTTTATCCTACAATAGTTCTAGAATAATCTCTAAATGAAAACATTATTACTTGAATAGGATTGGGGATTTGCTTAGCAAATTTCCTTATAATATTAATAAAAATGGTTTTGATAAATATTATATTATGTAACTTCGGTACCGATTATCATCTCAAATACAAAATGATCATATCACATTATCCTAATCTGAGGCGGATATGGTGTCTAGTCAGGAATCGTTATGGTAGCAGGTTGCTCCATGAGCTGTCTATCCCACATCCTGTGTGTACTAGCCATGGAGAGGGTAAGGAAAGGATAATTCTTAAAGAGATCATGATGTATTTTTCTAATTACTAATATCTGAATAACACATAATTTTGAGATTATACTATCCTTCAATTAACAATCAAGATTGTATGTTGGTTGATTAAATTAGATTGATAATTAATTTAATATTATTGAATTAATTATATACAATTAAAACACTCTATTAATTCCCTTGGAAGAATTAATTATGTGAATATGATTCATAATAATTAATTTAAATATTAAAATGATATTGAGGATCACATAAGTGACATCCATGGTCTCCCGTCAAGGCGAAGGGTCCTGTCTCCATGGACTGTATGTAGGAGACACATGTCCGATGTGATAGCTCCTGCATTCAAGTGCACATGGATTGTTTTATTTGCTTCTCGAAAGTGTAAGGTTGTATACGTAATGACCCCAATATCAGGTCCTCATATTATTGGGGAGATATCGGATTGTGTAGAGCGAGTGTTATTCTTGTTGACGGTTGGTTCAATTAACAACAAGTCAACATCACCTTAGGGGTGGCAGGCCCGAGTGTTAAAGATTGAATTGGGAACTGTAAGTTAGACTTGCAAGGCGGAATGAGTTCCCAGTCCTTTTTATCCGAGTTACAGGTTCTCATATTATTGGGATGTAACAAAGATAAGAACGGAGATCCAAGATCTTGCTTGAGATATAAAGGTAAGTATATCTCTTACTTTGAAAGTGAATATGGGGATGAACTTTTAGAGTTGACAAGGCAAGACAGCTTTGATATAAAAAATCCTAAATTAAAGTAAAATATGTGTTTGCAAATATTTCTTATATCTGATAATCTACATTAAACCCACTCAAAACTATACTTAATAATAACAAGTTGAATTATCATGGATTGGATCCATGATCGAGATATTGTACTTGTAGTTGGACACATAGTGTATGTGGTTGCAATGTGCAAGTCTCCTCAGAAAATGAGGAATGACAATTAAATAGACAATAGGACAATAACCTTGGGTTTGTATGTCTCTATAGTCTTGATCTCTCATCAAATGTTCTTTAGAAGTATCATGTTGATGATGATCGTAATTATCAGAAATCCTCATGAATCTTAAGAAGATTTTTTGGCATACATATGTGCTCTCAAATTTAATCATGAATGACATGGTTCACCGCATCATGTAGAACAGTGGCTTGATAAGAGATGATGTACTCAAAATGTTTGAGTACCTACCTGAACCCAAGTCTTTTAGGAGTTAAGATGGATGTAGATATGATGAGTGTCATCATTCTACTATCTATACTCTAGTCATTCATGAAGCTTCAAAAGATTCATATTATATGAACTAAATGAAACATATATAAATGTTGAGATGCTCTTATATTGAAATATTATGAATTCAATATAAGAGTTCCTCTATCTTAAGCAGTGGTTGTTTATAGATGAAGGAAGCACAATGGAAGCTTGGGTCTGACCTAAGTAAGAAGGAAATTCAAAGAGTTGACCTTACCATTATAATAAGTCAACGTACCGATAGTATAACTATCTTGACTATCTAGGATCCTTAGAGAAGGACTCAGATAGTGCATCGGAATAATCTATGACTACATATAATCATTGAAATTGACGTGCTTTCTAGATAAGATCAAAGTATAATAATTGTATCTCCTTCTAATAACACTTGCAACTGTTTGCATATGTTTTAGAAGAATAGAAATTTTTATATTAATGTTTATAGCCTTCCACATGGATGTTGATGAAATTGTTGCAACAATCTCCATTGGGTACTACATATTTTTTGTGGGAGAGGCCTTAGTCTTTGGGAATGTCTCAATGACCTAGATATTATAATACATTCATTTTTTATTTCTAAATGTTGGAAATAAACATGCATTCTGAATAGATCTATCATAAAGATTATGATGGATATATTTCAGATAGTAATCTAACATCTAGAGGACTTTACTATTTAAGAAAATTAATGAATGGTTCATTTGCATTTCTAAACACTAAAAAATTAAACATAAAAAGATCAAAAGGATGATGAACATTATTTGACAATGATATGACATTAAGAATTGGACAAATGTTTGTTGATGTAATCAATAGACTAGTAAGATGTTGAACTTTAGATTGTCTAAAGGATCAAAACTTACATACTTATGAATAGAGATTCGAAGTAAAATGTCTAATACAACCTTGTTTGGGAACGGTGTAAGATGCATATGTATTCAAGTTCTCATATATATTGATGTATGACTATCATCTGTATCGTGATAGACATTAATTATATGTGATACTAATTGAGGATTATTTGTGATATGAGATTTCTTCCTTTCACCTTAGAAAACTTTGAAATGTTCAAAGATTTCATTTTTGGTTTAGAACCAATGTTTGAAGGAAGATGAAATGAATTTGATATAACCAAGGTAGCATATACCTATTAGATAAATTCAAGGAATAACTTGCGGAGAAAGGAATATCATTCCCATCTCAATCCTCCTAATGCACCAAAACTGAATAGAGTTGTAGGGAAATGCTATTGAATCATGTGTGACATGATTCGATCAATGATGAATATTAGCGTAATTACCTCTTAGTTTCAAGGAATATATCTATTAGAGACTACAATATATATATATATATATATATATATATATATCCTTAATAAGATTGCGTGCAAATCTAAATCCAAAACACTCATGAGATATGGTTTGGAACCTAGTCTTTTGTGGGACACCTGAGGATTAGGGTTGCTTGGTCCACAACCTTGTCATGGATGCAAGTAAGCTGGAATCTAACACCAAAGAGTGCTACTTCATTAGAAAAATAAAGGATGGTATTGGATACCTACTTTGTGACCTTGAGATATTTAGATTTCATCTCTAAGGATATGATTCTTAGAGGGTGACATTATTGAGAATCAAGATGAAAATGAAGTAAAGGAACTCATTGAATCTTGAGAAGATAATGAGGCTCCTGAAATCGGAAAATAAATAATAATTAAAGATGAAACACTCATACCTCTTTAAATTAGTTTGAGGGTGGTAAGACCACCTTGAAGTTATGGATTCCATGTATTAGAGAAATCTAATAATGATCTGACATCACATGATAAATCTTTTGAGGATAATGACATGGAAAGATGGATATTAATAATAAAGTCCAAAGTAGACTTCATATACAATTATTGTATATGGATCCTCGAGGATCCACCTAAAAGGATAATATCCATTTAGGTGTAAATGGATCTTCAAGAGAAAGATGGAACATGATGAGAAGGTAAGCCTTTAAAGCACAGCTCGTGTCCATAAGATACACAGGAAGAGAAGTCATCGCTTGCGATGAGACTTGTTCTTCATTGACCATGACTGATCCCATCAGAATATTATTAACTATATCTACACAACTTGACTTTGACATCTACAAGATGGAAGTCAATGTTGCATTCCTCTAGGAAGGCATATGAAGTAGCCCTATGGCTTCGTAGTTGAGGAAGGCAAGATGTTCAAGCTAAAGGAATTTCATCTATGGACTCAAATAATCTTCTTGTAGTCGGAACATCAGATTTAATGAAATTATAAAGGTTATGATTTCATACAGAATCTTAATGAACCTTGTGAAGCTTAGTGGGAGTGCCATTATGTTTATCGTGCTAAATGTAGATAGTATCCTAATTATTTGGAATGATATAAGGAAGAGATAAGTGTTTTATAATCTGGTTGTTCCATACCTTGAGATATGATATGAAGGATACCTCTTAGATCTAGGTTCTGAAGTTGTTCAAAAACAAAGGGAAGAGGGCATTTTAGTGGTACACCTTGGACACGTTCCATTGTTTGAGAAAACCTAAAGAAGGCTTCCTTCCTTAATATATGGTACTAGCCTATCTAAATTGAGAACACCTCAAAGAGTTGAGGGAGTGAATGCTAAAATTCTTGCCCTTGTGCATCAGTTATGAGAAGCTTGATGTATGCTAGACATGTACACAAGTCAGATACCTACCATGCAGTGGGAGTAGTAAACTGTTACTAATCCTACTATGGAGGTAAAACACTTGATTGTAGTAATAACAATATCTTCAAAGATGACAAGACTTTTGAGATAGTGATCTTAAAGTCTTATCTTCAAGAACTTAATACTTTACAGATAGTGATCTGAAAGGTCTTAATAACACATGCCTTATAAGACATAAGACAGGGTCTTAGTCTTAGCAGATCGAGATTCGGGAATAAGGGCACATTGATAAGGATAATAGATATTACATACTGGTTATAATAATTATTGAGTTGTAGTGTCAAGGACATTATAACTGCTTTAACAAAATTGAGTATTTGATGCATAAGATGTGACATTCGCATTGGATGCGAGCACTGTTACTAGGGGATATACAAGTACCGTAAAAGGACTTGGCACAGTCTCTCGAGAATAGAGTGACTAGTCAGCTTACCAACATTTTTCTAAATGGCTTATGATTGGCACATGAGTGTGGGTTTAAAGATTAGCCGATTAATGACTATTTGGGCTAGTGGGAGATTGTTGGATATGCGAGCCCACCGCTAGCCGTTTTGTAATAAATGTTATTGCAAATATCACTCCCTGGTCTGAAATGAAGAATAATAATTTGCATAATAGGTCCCTTAGTACAACTAGGGTTATGTACCATGGCCATCTTAATAATCATATAGCTGTTGATTCAATTGTTGAATCATCGAGGCTGGTACTTGGATGAATATCTAAAGAGTTGGATTGAGGACTCATTGAACACCGTCAAATGATTATTAAAAGATGACCTCTAGCCTGAGTATGACATGGTAATCCTTTTCTAATGGGTTGATATCTAACTGACCTCTTGATATAGGTCCTCTTCATAGGAATAGAGATTCGGAGGTGTTAGATAAGTTAGGTCAAAGAGTTGACTTAATGAGATCAAGATAACCAATGATTTATGTCGTATGTTGTGACAATATAGGCACACATCCTCTGACCAGATACAGATGTGTTACTATATGTTTGAGAATGTACATTTGGCATACATATAGCTTGATGATCTAATCGAGGTCTATACACCCACAAGCTAGTGTGCATATGAGTAATACGATCTCTCGAAGGGATCATACAGGTTCGTTATTGAACCAGAAGACATGAGCACACTCATGAGATATTGAGATCGAATTTCATGCATGGTCGTCTCGCTTTGAAAGCATGATTGAATTTGTACGTTTGATATACACTTTTGGAAAGTATATGATCAATACCTAGGTATGATATATGCTTTTGGAAAGTATATGATCGATACCATCCCAATGATCAAATGAGAAACTTAATGATAAAACCCTGAAGAAGACAATCTAAATTGATCCAAATCTTCAGGTTTATTCTAGGTCTTCAAGTATGCATGATGTACGGGTATTAGGAATAGTCGAGGGTGATGCGATCATAAATGATTATATAACAGTGACGCTTCCATTCCAAGGGAGTGATGAACAGGTTAAGATTTTAGTGACTCCTCTAAATAAAGAAGTAATACGATCATAGTTCAATTGTTAGACATTGATCTGAATACGATTCAGATGCAATGATAAGATTAGTTTAACGACTTTTACTTAATAAAACATCTTTGGGAGATCCCCTTGATCTTATTTGAGTTATTATCTCAATATTCAAGTCACTGTACATAGAACATACAATCGCATTGTCCTTATCTCTAAGTATCCGTGGAAAAAGCACATTATTCTTGAAATAGTTCAAGAATAATTCCAACGATGATTTATGTATCTGAGCATTGAGAAATAGATAATTAAATGTGATTTAATTGTCATGAATAGTTTAATCATGATTCATGTTATTTAGATGCATGAGAATGATGATCCAAGATAATTAAATGTGATTTAATTATCAAGGATATGAATAATGTGGATAGTACTATCCATATTATTTATATATTATAAAAGTGATTTATAATATATTAGAGAGAGCTTGTTGTAAATAGTATTTATGAATTAATTGTTGATGTGAATTGGATTCACATTAGATAATTAATTGAAAATACAATTTACACGTTATTTTGGGTATATAATTATGATTCATATTTTTCAATGGCATGATTGGAATATTCACAAATTAATTTGGAATTAATTTTGGGAATATATTAGCAATAAAATTTGTTGCAAATAGATAGGATTATGTAAGATATAAAATCTCACATAAATTAAAAGGAAGAGCCACCTTCCATATATGGAGGGTGGACAGCAACCCTTAACTTGATCAAGAGTGGGCATCCCCCTATATTTAGTATGTGGACTCATTCATCATCCTCTTATCCAAATTGATTTAATTAAATTAAATTATGTTGATGATAATTCAATATATATTTTTATTGTAAATTAACTATTGTTGTATTTTTATACATACGATCATGGCCATTGAATAGAAACGCAAATCAATCCCAACCATTGATTTTGTATTTCACGTGGATTATGATCCATGGACATCCAAAATACTATAAAAGAAGAGGAAACCCTATATCTTCTTTTACAACAATTGAATCACCTCTCTCTCTTTCATTATCATACTACATGCCTTATATCTCTCTCTAAGTGGCCATCCACTTTGTGCCTTAGAGAGAATTGTCGTCGTCACCATGCCATCGTGTCACCGCTTCGGCCGTTCGTGGATCTCCATCTCTTTCGATGTGCCTCCCTAGTGATGAAGACATCCGATCTCATGTGACGAGATCAGGAGATTCACCACTTAGATAATCATCTTATATTGCAAGAAGCACACATCTCATCAATGTCTCGTAAGTGTATCCTTCGTCGGGTCGGACTTGTGATAGGAGGTCTCTTTGTTTATAGACTTTGATTGCAATCACACTTCAAGGAGTAATCCTTATACCCCTTTGTGGTTTAGATTAAATGGTTTGAGAAGTGTTCTTGGATCATGTGGTTTCATTGCATTTATTTTTTTAAATGTCACTGCACCAAGAAACTAGTACGACTAGTCGCTCTCGATCGCATATGACACGTTCACCACGCTTCTGTGATGCGCTTAAGGATCTTTCCATATCCTTCAGATACGACCCCCTATACTTATCTTAAGCTATGTCCTCATAGTGATCAAAGATCAAAGGGAATACATAACTCATCTTGCTTATAGGAATGTCTATACTACAACGACTAAATAAAGAATGATAAGTTGATCACCCCCTATACTTGGGATCAATTAATCGTAAGTATAATAGACTATACACCAAATGGGGATGATCGAGGATGAGAATGCACAAACCATCGGCTTGACATGTCTCCCCCTATACTAAGGGTAAAATATTTTTAAGTATAGAAAAGTAGTAAGACATGTGAGAGAACAGATGAAGAGCAACTCGAATACACTCATGCCCCCTATACTTAGGATTAAGTATATACTAAGTATAACACAAATGAATGGGATGAATGAAATAATGGAAGAAGAAATGAAAATAAGAAAAGAAGAAAATAAAAAGTATTTTTGAGGCTAATGTGCATGATCTTTACGTCTCTGGAATCTCATCTAGAAATTCCACCTGTATCGAATCAACCACGGATAGGAATATATCATGGTCAACATATGGTTTCAGCAATTGTCCGTTTACAACAAAAAATTGTGCATCAGCTGACAATCTAGATATGACAATGTTGTTGTTGTTGTCACACACCTTCTTGACAATAAAAGGTCCTGACCATTTGCTTTTTAGCTTTCCTGGAAACAATTTTAATTTTTCATCCAATAGCCACACTTTATGATTTGGCTAAAAAGTCTTTCATCAGATATTCTTATCGTGCCATCTCTTGACTTTCTCTTTATACATGAGGTTGTTATCATAAGAGGAGTCTATGAATTCGAAGAGCCGATTCAGGTCGAGCTTTCTATTCCTTCCTACATTCCCTCTGTCCAAGTTGCATATACTGATTTCCCATTATGATCTATGCATGAGTTACGCAGGCAATTGACATGTACCGGACGATATGGAGACATTCCCAAAGGAGACTTGTTCATTATACGATATGCCCAAAGAAATGAGTTGAGCAACCGGGACTGGTTCTTTCTGTCGAGACATACAAGTTTCTACAAGAGAGATTTAATCTCCATATTCGAACATTCGGCCATGCCGTTAGTTTGTGGGTGGTAAGGAGTTCAATGTCGTACTCCTTGGTCAGCTTTTTCACTTCTTTGTTGATAAAGTGGATAACTCCGTCAGATATAAGGATCTTCAGAATCTCGAAAATCATAATGATGTTATCTTTAAGGAAGCCACACACCGTACCACTATTTGCGGATAGGGTGGGGATAGCCTCCACCCATCGATTAACATAATCGACAGCAAGTAGGATGTACTCATAGCCTTGACTGTTAGGGAACGGACCCATGAAACAGATTGCCCATGCATCGAAAACTTCTGACATCTGAATAAACTTGAGAGGCACAGTGTCTCGTGAACTGATAGTTCCACCCATCTTCTGACAGTCAATACAACCGTTGACATAGTCAGTAGCATCCTTGAAAAAGGTTGGCCACTAGAGGCTGCATTGGATCACTTTCATTGTCGTGCGCTTTATAGAATGGTGTCCTTCGGATTCTAATTTGCGTCAATGGTTCAGGATACTTGTGATCTCCTCTTGGGAATGAATCTTTGTCGGATATAGTCAGCCTCCCTCGAAACAAGTGTGGATCCTCTCACTGAAAGAAATGGATATCATACATTTGCCCAATCTTGTGGAACTTCCTTGGAGACAAGGTAGTTCACAATGTTTGCATACCGTGGAGAGAGGTGTCTGCCAGATAGCCTCATCTGGGAAGGTTTCAGTGATGGGATGAATTTCCTGTTCAAGAGTTTCTATCTTGGTGATTCTAGAAAGGTGATATGCCACAACATTCTTGACTCCAGGTTTATCATGTGTCTCTAAATCAAACTCATAGACTTTAAGGATCCAACACAACAGTCTTGATTTCGCATTTTTCTTGCTTTGCAGGTATCTTAAGGAGAGTGGTCACTATACACAATGTCTTTTGACCCGAGAAGGTATGACTTGAATTTCTTCGGTGCAAACACTACGGCTAGCAGCTTCTTCTCTGTGATAGTGTAATTTTTCTGGACATCATATGGAGTTCTACTAGCGTATTGAATCGTAAATGGAGTCCATCCAATCATTTTCCCAACACAGCCATAATATCATAATCAGAAGGTCTGTCATGATCTCAAATGGTAGAGACCCATCCGGTAGCTATAGGATAGGGGTTTGGGTTATGATTTTTTCCAACCGATTGAATTCTTAGAGCACTCTCATCGATAATGAATTCAGTGTCCTTGCCTAGAAGCTATGTCAAAGCTCATGCAATCTTGATGAAACTTTTGATGAATCATCACTAAAAGCCCATGTGCCCCAGAAATGACCTGACTTGCTTCAGTGATGCTGGTGGCTCGAGCTTACAAATAACTTCCACCTTGGCTGGGCCGACATCCATGCCTCGCTTGGAGACGATGTGGCCCACACTATTCCATCAATCAGCATGAAATGACTCTTCTTCCATGAAAGCACCATATTTACTTCATAGCAACATTGAAGAACTCAGTCAAGATATGTAAGGCACTGATTGAAGCTATCTCGATAGACCGAGAAGCCATCCATGAACACCTTAAGAAATGGGCCACCATGCCTACAAATACTACTAGCATACACCTATGAAATATAGCGGGGGCATTACACAGCCCAAACGACATCCGTCTAAATGCGTAGATCCCAAATGGATATGTAAATGTGGTCTTCTCTTGATCTTCAGGCACTATTGCAACTTGATTGTATCATGAGTAGCCATCCAAGAAATAAAAATACTCCTTTGCAACCAACCTTTTGACTATTTGGTCGATGAAAGGAAGTAGAAAATGATCCTTTTTGTGGAAAGATTCAAGCATTGGTAGTCTACACAAATGTGCCATGATGGTGGAACTCAGGTCAGAATCTCCTCTCCTTTTTTGTTTATCACAATAGTGATTCCCAATTTCTTAGGAACCACATATAACAGACTTAACCATTTAGAATCCAAGATGGGAATATAAACCTATACCACACCCACTTGATGATCTCATTCATCACAACCTCCTGGAGGTTAGGGTTCATATGGTGTTGAAACTCACGGAATGGTTTGTTGTTCTCTTCCAAGTATATGTGGTGCGAGCACAATGAAGGGTTAATCCCATGGAGATCTGATATTTTTCATCCTATCGCCTTGCTGTTTTTTTCAAGAACCTCAAGCAAACAAGATTCTTTGACCTTGGTCAGTTGTGCATTTATAAAGATCGAGAACATGTTAGGCTCATTCGCAAGGAAGGTGTACTTCTACTTTGACGATAATTGCTTCAGCTCTATAGGAGTTGGATCCAGCTTTGTCATGACCTCTACAACTTTGTCTGGTATGTGATCATTCATCAAGAGATTGTCCACCATGGTGACATTCTGCTCCGAGTTTAGTATATCAAAAAGATCTGCAATGAACTCTTTTTGCTCCGACGAGAATGGAAGCATTTCATTGAGCACGGATAGCACATCGGCATGCAATTCATCATCAAGGACCTTGGGGAATTGGACTGTGCTTTCCAAGCACTCTTCCTTGGAGAGTAATTCCTAGGTTTCATTAACATTCAGAAATAATGCAGTGTCTATGATTTCTACCAAAAAATTACAGTTATGTGTTGCATTTGTTTTAGGCACGCATTCGTCTGACGCAACTTCTACAAGCTTTGGTACTTGGATCGTCTCCACCTGAACCTTGTCACTACTTGAGAGAAAGGTGATTGTACTGGTGCCATAGTCCACTACTGCCTTGGTAGTTCGAAGGAACGACAACCCCAATATGATCGGGATTTGGAGCAAGGGGACTGAGGTGTCCATATCTAGGATAATGAAGTCCACATGGAACTACATCCCTTCGATGGTGACAATGACATCCTCAAGCATATCTCTGGCCGTTTAACAGGAGTACCTATAAACTTTAGAATCATTTTTATTTGGTTTCAACGGTTCTAACCTAAATTCCTTGAGCAGTGATGTAGGCATAAGATTA